>JARHVA010000375.1:4522500-5122500 GCA_037957365.1 Torreya grandis
CTGGCGTTGAACCAACTATCTTTCAGATGCCGACATGTGGTGACTTCTGCTTTCTTCTAAAAAAGTAGTTTAGAGCCATCCACGACTACCACTTGGTGTTTTTCACTACACTTTGATTCTTGGATGGAAAATAAACCCGCTCTCTACCCCAAAACTTTGCCGCCATGACCAAGGTATGCAGGAACAAACTGCAGTGTGTGACTAAAAATTTGAAGGCAACGTAGAGTAAGAATTTTCTCTACATTTACTGGTGACCCCCAGGACATTTGACCTTGCTCAAAAAGAAAACTCGACCTTCTGCTAGATCAAAATTTCAAAAATTAAAGCTTCAAAAGAGCCGTCAACATGTGTTTAAAACACTTATTTAAAAGAAATGTGGGAAAACAATGAAAAAACAATGTGAGAAAGGGAAATTATTTAATTATAATACATTAGAGACCTAAGTCAATTGAAATGCTTCAAATAGATTCTGTTTACAGGAATCTCTTCAGGTTCTCCTTCCATCGACTCTAGCTCAAATGAATTCTTTTGCTTGCACGCATGAATTTTATATGGGCCAGTCCATAACGCTTCGAATTTGGTATACTGACCCAGCTTGGTAGCCCTTGCATCCCATTTCAAAACAATTGAGCCTACTTCAAAATTAGGATTCAAAGTTCTTTTGTCAAAATAATCCTTAACCATTCCCTGATGCTTAATCAATGAATCATGGGCTATATCTGTCTTTTCCTAAACTTCTAAAAGTTCTGCGAGTCTGACCTGCATGGGGCCATTTTCTTCAATTTTAATTTATTTGATTAGCTAGAGAGTAGGGATTTCCAAGCTTAGGGGAATCACAATAAACTTTCCATATACCAATTCATATGGAGACATTTTGATCACCTGCTTAAGTGTGATTCTATCAGCCCATAGTGCTAGATTAAGCACTTTATGCCACTCTTTGTGAGGATCAGCCCCTACTCTTTTGATGAGTCTTATCAAGTTCTTGTTGGTTGATTCTGCCAGACCATTACCTTGAGGGTAATAGTTAGATGAAGTTTTCAGATATATTCCATGTTTCAAGGCAAATCTAGATACTTTAGACCCCAAGAATGCTTTAGCATTATCTGAAATGATGGTGCGAGGAGCCCCAAAGCGAGTAGTGATACCCCCTAGAAAATCTAGGATCACATTCTCTGTTGCATCCTTAAGTGGGACTGCCTCGGTCCATTCGGTGAAATAGTTTGTGGCAGTTAATATCCATTTATGACCCATACTGGACACTGGATTTATCATTCCAATGAAGTCAAGACCCCATTGAGCAAAAGGTTCATCCACAATTATAGGACTAAGGGGCATGGATGCATTCCTCCTCATCCCCATATAATACTGGCAGGATTGACATTTTCTAACCAGCTGATAACAATCTAAAAATAAAGTAGGCCAAAAATATCCTACCTCACTTATCTTTATGGTTGTGGTCTTTGCATAAAAATGCCCCCCTAATATTCCATGATGCTTTTCGTGTAGTATTCTCTTAGCTTCAGCCTATTTTACACATCTCAATAATTTTCCATCAGAATTTCTTCTGAAAAGGACTTGTTCAATTAAAATAGAATGAACTCTCTGTATCCTATAATATCTCCTCTTATTCTGAGGGAGTTCTCTCAGATAAATCCCATTTTTTATAAATTGAATCTTGCTTGTGACCCAAAATTCCTGATCAACCTCTTATATTTTTAGCACCGTCTCTGTCTCTCCTTCTGAATCTACTTCCTTAGGTAACATCTTTTCAAGCTCTTGGGTTATATATTAACACAGACCCCTACCTCTGACTAGCTTGGTGGGTCTGACCTCTACATCATATTCAAGGATCTTAGTGATCCAATTGGCTCTTTTTTTAGTAATTTCCCCCTCCATGATGTATTCCCTGACACTTGGGTGAGCTACAAGTATCAAAATTTTGTTCCCTGATATCAGATGCCTAAATTTCTTGAGGGCTTTTACCATGGCATAGGCTTGTCTTTCCACAAAATTTTACTTGGTCTCATAATCCCTAAGAGTTCTTGAGAAAAAGGCTATTGGGTGCTCCCTCTCCAGCCTGTCATTTTTTTGAGTCAAGACAGCAATAATACTTGACTTTCCTCCATAGACATACATTACAAAGGGCTTGGAAAAATCTAGGGTTTTAAGCACTGGGGCTGCTAAAATAGCCTTCTTGACCTCTTCAAAGGTGCAATTGCCTTCCTTCTGTAGTCCATTTGAAGACCAAGTCTTTCTTTAGCAAGAGTGTCATTGGTCTTACCAAGCCTACAAAATTAGATATGAATTTACTAACAAAATTGATCTTCCCTAAAAAGGACTGAACTACCTTTTTATTTACTAAAAGAGGTAGGTTCATTATAGCTACGATTCTCTCAGGATCTATAGAAACTCCTTCTTTAGATACTACATGTCTCAATAATTTACCCTGAGGTATAGCAAAGATGCATTTATTGGGATTCAATGATATCCCAAAATCCTGACATTTCTTGAAGACAGATTCTAAATGATCAAAATAATCATCAGCATTTTTTGAAAAAATAGTGAGGTCATCCAAATAGACTAGGATGATCCTATTTATAAGCTCATCAAAGGCTACATCCATAGCTCTTTAAAAGGTGGCTCCTGCATTTGATAAGCCAAATGGCATCTTAGCGTATGCAAATGTTCCCCATTTGGTAGTAAAAGTAGTTTTGTACTGATCTTCATAAGCCAACCAAATCTGATTATATCCAGAGAAACCATCTAGTAAAGAAAACCTCTCTGATCTAGCCATAGTTTGTAGAATTTGTTTCATGGAGGGCAAGGGATAGTGGTCTTTCAAAGATTCTCTATTTAGATCTCTAAAATCTACACATAGTCTTACATCTCCATTCTTTTTCCTAACTGGTACTAGATTTGATACCCAGGTTGAGTGCTTGATTGGAAATATTATTTTGGAATCTAAAAGTTTTTACAACTCATCTACCATTAGAGGCTCGATCCTTGGATTTACTGGCCTCTATTTCTGTCTGATGGGTTTAGACCCTTCAGTCAATTCTATTGTGTGCTAGATAATGTCTCTATTGTATCCATGAAGGTCTTCATAGCTCCAAGCTATGACTCTATCATATCTCTAGCATAATTCGATTAGTCTTTCCTTCTCTTCTTGAGTTGCAAAATTCTCAACTTTTAGCCTTTTCCTGTCACTCACCTCTACTTTAGAATAGTCTGCTTCATCTACTTGGAACCTTTTCTTTTCCAAGCTTACATCCTTTGGGTCAAACAAGTTTTCTAAGGTGATCAATCCCTTGGGGAGCTTATTAGTCCTCAATTGTATAATCTGATCACCATATGCCTCTTCAATTTTAGTTTGCAACTAATTAGCAAACTCATCTGATTGTTGTAATAAAGAGACTACCTGAGCATCATTTTCAAATACTTGCCAATTCTCATCATTGTCTGGAATGGCCGGCCTCACTATAACTTTTACTGACTCATTGTTAACCAATAAGCTAGTTGCTAGATTAAACTGTGAGCCAATCTGGGCCATCTTATCAGCCTCAAAGTTTTGACTTTTAGAGATTATCTCAATATTGAAAGCTTCAAAATATTCTATCAGATCCCAAATCTTATGCCTGTAGGATCTCATTCTCACATTTTTGGCTGTTGCCTTTTCTCTAATTTGCTTTACTACTAATTCTGAATCTCTTTTTACTTTTAGGTTCTTTATTCCCTTTTTATTAGCTAACAGGAACCCATGTATTAGAGATTCATATTCAACATCATTATTAGTGCAAGCAAATTGGAACCGAATAGCCCTTAAAATTTTATCACCATTTGGAGCAGTAAGACAAATTCCTGCCCCAGCGCCATGTTTACTTATAGCCCCATCAAAATTCAAAGTCTAAATCTCTAAATCTTGAGCAGTAGGTGCCTCTTCCCTTATAACATTTGGGATTGCCTGGTCCTCATAAAAAATGATGTATGTGCCCAAACCAATAGAGTCATAGTTCCCATACGGGTCGCTATGCATCATGGCCAACAACTGGTTGTTTTCTTCTTCTTGATCATGCTTAGTCCAGTTGCCTAATTCTTCAACAAAAATCCTTTCTTCTTTATTTAACATATCATGATCTACTTCTAATCTTGTTGTTGGTTCATTGGTGATATGATTCTTTGATAGTGGTTCAAATAGAATTTTCATCTTTCAACTGTATCTGGTTCTCAAGATGAGGTGAGACTAGTCAAGAGACATATATCCTTCTATTTTTGCTGTAAAGTCTCTGGATAAACATAAACCAAAAATAGGAGGTATATCTATGAAAACTATATCTTGGTTGACAATTATATTGGGACATGTGTATAACTACAATGGGAGTTGTTTAATTCTCCCTATGGTTTGTACTATTTTGCCATCTAGCTATATAACTCCTCTTGTAAGGGGTTCATATTTTATTTTCAAAGCATCAGCTATTTGTTTGGGCATCACAGTTGTACTAGCTCTTGAATCTATTAATGCATTATGCAAGAGTTTCTTTCCAATTATCAGAGTCAAATAGAAAGGCTCTGGCTTGGATTTACTTACTTGTGCTGCATCATTCACCAAAGCTGTTGTCTGATGAGGAACTGTATCTTTGAGCTTTTCTTTTCCAGCAGGTCCTTCTTTGGTAACAACACTTTTAGGCACTGCTTGCCCTTGCAGAGCTTCTTGTAGTAGTGTCTTCTATTCAGGAATAACCAAAATATCCCATAGTTACACTTGTGTTGGAGTCTTCTTCAATTGATTCACTACATTGATCGGTCCCAAAGACTAAATTTTTTGGACATAAAGATATCTCATTTTTTCCTGAATTTGGGCTGGAGTCCCTTGATCTTACATCAGCTAAGGTACTTTTTGTCTAACAGCAACATTTCTTTGCCCTTGAGATGAAAGATTATTCTTGACTTGACCACTTATAATCTCAGGTTGTTCCACCATTCTCCTCTTTGATCTGGTGTAGTAATCAGATTGCACCACTAGCCTTTGGGAGGTAGATGCTTTGTTCAAGAAAACTACTTCTTCATCTTTATCCCATGAGAACAAAGCATGTTTTGGGGCTATTTCTTCCTCTTGTTTCAAGGACATTCCTTGCATTTGAGCCACTAAAACTGAATTCTACATACCAGGAGACTAGTAGGCTTGATTGTCATTGGTACTGGCAAACTGACCATCCATTCTTCTTTGCTCAGCCACCCTTTGTTGTAGATTACCCCTAGGACAATCTCTAGGTGTATGAGCATTATTTCAAGGGAAAAACTAGGCATTATTATCATCCACATAATTATTCTGACTTGGAATCATCTCCCTATTTGAGTTGGGAGGAATGGTCTGTGAGGGTGTGGGAACTGCAACTAATTGATTCGCTGACTGATGGTTAGTTTGTTTTGGAATACCTTGATATTGGTTTGATTGGGATGAAAACTTGTTTCCTTGATAGTCTTGATAAGGAGGCTTAGGGAAAGTATTCTGCTACCTCTTCATATTAATCAGCTCATTAGAGAATGTCCTTAGGATATTCTTGATATCATCCATCTCAGATGACTAAGTAGGGATAGATTCTTTCATGGATGATTCAGGGTAAGTGTACATAGACACTGGTGGGCTTACAGCTTTAGGAACTTCTTGAGGTAAGGGCAAAGAAATTTCATGGAACATAGGCATGAGAGGCCTTGGAGGTAAATTTCCAGCATTTATTAAATGATTCTCAGCTCTAACTGCATATTCATAGGCCCCTCGCAAAGTGTGTCCTCCTAGTGATTGAATCATAATAGATATATCTAAATTCAAAGCCTTGAGATAAAACACTATGGCCATACCAAGCGGTGGCTTAGCTGCAGTAGGGATTCTGTCCTAAGTTTTTTGGAATCTGGTGTTGAAGTCAGTCATGTCCTCCTGAGGTCCCCTTTTAATGGTGATTAACTGTTGTAACAAAGAAGACTTATCACCCTTCTCTTCAAATCTTTCAAAAAATAGATCTCTAAGCTGGTCCCATGTAGATATGGTATTTGGGATCAAAGACCGATACCATTCTAAAGCCTTTCCTTTGAATGAAGCTACTAATAACCTTATGGCCACATTTTGCTATGTGACAACATGTATGGCACAGACATCTGATACATCTTGAAGATGTTTTACAGGTGTTTTCGAGTCTTGCCCACTGAATTTGGGCAGAGCTTTTAGAGCATTTATTGGGATAGGATCCCAAATAGCTGGTGGTGTTGGGAGGAATAAGGGACTACCAGTGTTCTAGCTTGCATAATTTCTTAGGGGTACATGGGCTCCCATATTTAGTATTGGTATAAACTGGTTAGCTCTTCTCCTTGGACTTGTTACCAGAGGTGGTAAAAGAATACCTGGATTTGTAACAGATTGTGATCTGGTGACTGGTCCATAGCTCTAACTCCTCATAGCTCTCTAGTTCATACGGTCTTGAAAGAAACTTCAAGACTAGTCCCACTGGGCGTGTGTGATGTCCCTTACTTAGGGGCTCCTTTTTTTTGCACAAAGCTCTGATACCACTGTAATGTCCCCTTTCAAATAGGGAATATATAAACACATAAAGCTCTGAACAATATACAATTTTGTAGAATAGATTCACATATGCATAAACAAATCACAATATAATATCTCAATATCAAATCAAAGATCTCATCACTTGTTCTTCTGGACGATTACACAATTGAGTCTCTGTTATACAAATAAAAGAATATTAAAATCTAGTCTTAAAACCCTGGCTTTTGCTAATCTGGAAGTGAAATCTGGATTCTGGACGGTCTCTACTTTTCTGTGTCGACACACAGACGCCGTCGTCGGTCGATATCTCACCAATGTCGGTGACTGTAGATCGGCTTTCTATCGACGTCGGTCTTCAGTCGACCGATGTCGGTCACTGGAAGCTCTTTGTCTATCGAGGTCAGTGCTTGAGCAGATCTATACGGACCTGTACGGACATAGTACGGCCGCCAACCTGTCTGTTCTTAACCCCTGATAGCTGAACAGCATGATCTCAAGAATATACGATTCTAACATAACAGATCTATATCTGTATAACTTATTGGATAAAAAACTAAATAAGAAATACCTGGAATATTTGTAATAACTTCTGTGTGAAGTTATCTCTCAAACTTGAAATTCTGTGATAACTTCTGGATGAATCTCTCTCAAATCTGTACCTCTGTGATAACTTTTGGATGAAGCTATCTCTCAATTTGGCAATAAATCAGCTGATATTTCATAGCCTCTAAATTGCACACAATGAAGAGTTGACGTTCTCCACTGCAATGGAATCCTGGAACCCTTGGCTCAGTCTTCACAGAAGAATTTCTTCAATTTTCAATAATCAATAATCTATGCATAATTCCAACTCTCTCCCATGAGAAACTCTTATACCCTTCCAAAGGTGTGCTTGCTAAAATTAGATTTCCTCAAATTAGAACTTGGGGTTCTAAAATTAGAATTCCTCAAATTAGAACTTGGGCTTCTTAAATTAGAACTTGGGTCTTAAAATTAGACCAATTAATTAATAATTAATAATCAATTAATATCTAATTTAAAATTAGACCAAATAATTAATTAATTCATTAATAATTAATTAATATCTAATTTAAAATTAGACCAAATAATTAATATTTGAATAAATCAATCAAATATTAATATCTCCCTCAACATACGTCGGATCCTCAAACCGATCAAAGCTGGTGAATCAGGGAGTGATTCCACACATGACCATACCAAAATAAAGGCGCTCCGCTGCATATCAAATATCCCTAAAAAGTAGGAGCTCAGGCCAAATGTGTCTGAAAGAGCCCAAATGAAAACCAAATGTAGAAAATCCTGTGAATCAAAGTCAAGCCAAGCTCCATTATGACCCCCTATCCATCCTATTAGCCTACGAAGGTCGCATAATAGGCTAATCATGAAGTCTGTCAATGTCCTCTAAAAAGGGGACATGACAGCGTGCCAAAAACTGTTGATGACAAAAATTGTGATTGATCTTAATCAATAATAATGGGAAGTTTCAAGCTGTGGGATATTGTGGCTTGAAACAACCTCTAGATTTTAGAGAAGCTGGTCTCTTCTATTTTATCAAGTGTTGGGGGTAAAGGGATAGGAAATTAAATAGAAATGCAAATGTAGGAATTGAAACCTAACTATGGCGATGCACCTGAGTGTAATCCTGATCTTAACTTGAGCACAATGAGACTATATATAGGATTTAATTACATTTAAGAGCAGACAAGTGCATGATCAATGTAAATGATTGAAATAATAGAAATAAAGGCTCACAATAGGGAATTCTTTTGCTGAGATACAAAAAATGTCAACAAAGACATAGGGTTCAATCTTCTTATAAGAATCTTCCAATCACATAAGAGGCACAGAAACATGTACAATTATGTAGAACTTTCGATTCAAGAAAATGAGACAAAAACAAATGACATTCCTAATCACAACTCTAGAAAATCTATGGTACAGACTACTTTTGTAAATGACACAGATAATATCAACAAAGGCATAGAGTTCAATCTCCTTAATTCATTTAGCCACATAAAAGGCACAGAAACATGCACAATTACATCAACTTTACAACTCAAGAAAATGAGACAAAAGCAAATGATATTACTGGTCAAAACTCTAAAAAGTCTAAAACTATAGAAAGTCCCCCCCTTTTTTTCCTATCTTCCCTCTTCTTTTATAGCATCAGATGTCTCTTTCCATCATCCCCCTTCCCACGCAATTCTTCTCTACCCTTAACTCACAGGGGACAAACAGACGACGCTTTCAATGCCTTAGACGTATCCTGATCTTATCAAGAACTGCCCTGACTATGCATGGTGATTCATGTCTAGTACCTCCTTTTGTGCCTAAATTTCTCATTCTATCATCAGCTTAGCTGCTTAACTATCCATTCTACCTTCGCTTATAGGGGACAAACAAATGGCCCTTTTAATGTTTGTAGGCCCCCAAAAATCTACCCGATAAACTGTTCCATCTACCAGAAATAACTCGCACCGAGTTTCCCTCCATCTCGCTTTGTGGCAATAGATACACAGGACACTCTATTCTGTTGAAATAGAAGAGGACACTTAGTCAATTTCTTAAAATTCTTCTTATTACTTAGAATGCACTGGAGAATGACACTTGGCACTTTTTGCTTGATTTATCGAAGACACACAACATTTTCTACTTCTCTTTAGTTATGCTATAGAATTATTTGGGGCACATATTAGGCCCCTACGAATGGTGACACTTGGCAGCTTCTGTAGCCCTTTGAAATAACACCCAGGACCCACCACAATTTTATCGGCAATGAAGCTTGAAGATGATCTCTCAGAAGTTGACACATGGTGGCCTCCGCTGTTCTTGGGAAGATATGTGGCATCTTTCGCTTCTCCTACTAGGGTATGTGGTGTCTTCCACTTCTTTTGGGAATGGAGTAGAAATGGGCTCAGAAAGTGACACTTGGTGACCTCCATTGCTTTTTGTCACTTAAACAAAATGAAACGATGCCTTTCTACCTTCTGAAAAGGTACTTAACCCCTTTGGTTTTTGGGACACTCCCTTGAACTGCCCGATGAACCAAAATGGTTCAATGGTTCAACACTGTGTGCCATTTACATGTTAACCGAGGTATTGAACCAAAAATGTTGAACCAAGGCATTGAACCCTGGCATTGAACCAACTATCTTTCAGATGCTGACACGTGGTGACTTCTGCTTTCTTCTGAAAAAGTAGTTTAGAGCCTTCCATGATTGCCACTTGGTGCTTTCCACTGCACTTCGATTCTTGGATGGAAAAGAAACCCACTTTGTGCCCCAAAACTCTACCGCCACGACCAAGGTATGAAAGAACAAACTACAGTGCGTGACTAAAAATTTGAATGCAATGTAGAGTAAGAATTTTCTTGACAGTGACCACTCACTATAGAGGCCCACTACCTTGGATTCACCATAGTTGGTCCACTTGCTAAATTAGCCTTGTACTCTCCCCATCTTAGCTACTCAAGACACTATTCCAACACTATGGCCTCATAATACCTCAACTCATTAACCGTGGCCAATTATCATGTCATAACAATCATGCCTGATGGCCTTTCTATTGGTGCTATTATTGATCCTACCCTCTACCTTAGGGTATCCCTTTCATGAGTCACTAAACCAAGGGATATCCTTGCATGATCTCTCTCCCCTATCAAAGTGGAAACCTAACCCTATAAAGTAATAATCTAGCCCTATAATGTGGCCACTTATCCCTACAACCCTATGATCTAAGCCTTTGTAGCTACCAATACTACCACTGCCTATCCATCTTAACCACCACCCTATACCTATAACCTATTTAGATCCACATCCATGGACTATTGATCCTCCATCATCCTATCCAAAGTAAGCCACTACATATAGGGCCTAATACCATCCTACATATCCATCAATAAAACCAACATCATCTATCAATACTATGGTTGGTAGCTCCTCATGATCCAATACTACATCCTGTGGTTATAGCTCTGGAAATAGAAACTTTGCATCCTATCTCCTATACCTAGGAGAAAGATCCAAAATCCCCTACATGAGGCCAAACTACCTCCAAACTCTATCACAGGGGATGAACTCCATCTCCCCCTCTCTCTACTTGTATATCCATCTCCAGCTCTATAGTGATAAAGTGTGGTAACTATATTGGGCCCACCTAGGTTAGCCAACATAAGGCTTCCAGATGATGCCACCAACAACCAACCCTCCAATGCATCTCTAAACCAATCAATGTCTCTAGCATCTAGCTCTATTCAAAGCATCATATGCTCTCCATCATAGGAAACCTACTCTATAAATCACCTAAGCATATCCATCCCATGGCAGCCTCAAAGGTCTCAAAACCCAAAAATGCTCATATGCCCAATAATGGAACATGAACCCAACACTAATCCCATATTGTCTATGAGCTTTGAATGCCCATATTTCCTTGTAAATCTAAACTAGTAAGACTAGTACCCACCCAAACACAATCCTACCTACTAACATCTCTATTAATACTCCCAATAGAAGATAGGGAAATCATCCACTAGTTGAATAAGGTAATGTAAAATAAGACATAGCCATCATCATCATCATCATCAAGCATCTCTCATCTGAAGCCCTTTGATATAGTGGCCCATAACCAAAACCACCTGAATGCCATTTGGCATGTACCTGATCCTCACCATACAAAAACTTCATCTACTCATTCCTCTCCTCACTCTCAATATGGTAAATATGCTCCACTCATATTAGTAACTATGTTATCTTGTGAACATCCTCTAAGATGATGGTAATCTCTCCTGTTGATAGGAGGAAGGTGTTAGTGGTTAAATCCTATCTCTCGATGAGGGCCACTACCATCACCACATCTCACAACAACTACTAATAATGTTGCATGGCTCCTAGGTCAACCTCCTACATATGCATCCAATCATCCTAAGTCATCCCTCCATGAACCTCTATAATGATCCTTAGCACTTGATCCCTCATTTGGATCTGGTTTCATGCCTACAAAAATCAAAGTTAACACATGTCACCATTTCTCATTTCCAAATAGACCTCACTATTAACTTACACCAACTTATTTCAACCTATTACAAACTAACCCACAACCATCTCAAACTTTAAAACAACCCTCACCCACAAACATTCAAGCACCTACCCTAACCTATCATACCAATACCTAACACTTCTATCATAAACATCTACTATACCCCACATAATTTTCAACACCCTACCTAAACCTATAATACCTTCCCTAAATCTATAAAACTAACACCTAACACTATCCAACAAATTTCTCCACACAACATTCCTACTTGGCACTTTTCCTAAACCATCACAACCCAACACTCAACACATCACCTACCTTAAAATTACACTTGAAACTTTCATTTACCCACACCACTTTCAAAAACATTTTCAACCATTCATTTACATTCTTTTTAAATAAACCCCTCCTCAATAGACACTTGAACACAGATGGTTCACCTTAACCATCGATGGTCCAATAAACCCTTTTTTCCTTGATGTTTGTCCATCGATGATTTGCTGACCATCGATGGCCCTGTCAAACCTTTTTCTCTCAGTGTTAGCTATCAAAAATTAGGTTGACCATCGATAGTCAGGTCGAACCACTGATGATAAAACCCTCAAACCCTACCTACCTCAAAATAATACTAAAATAACCACAAATACAAAATAAATCACCTCAAACTATCCTAAAACCTACCCTCAACCTAAATCTTCTTTCAAAATCAAAATTCATCCACTACATTTTCCAATCTCACCCAAAACCTAAACTAGGGTAAAACCTCCAAACCCAATTACCCAAATAATTAAAAATTACCCAAATTTAACTTCAACATAACCAAATCCACTAACTAACAATTTTAAAACATCTCCTACCTCACTCCTCAATCATTGTCAAGGTTGGAACCCACATCTTGTTGCTCAACAATGTCCTCATCCACCTTGTTTATCTGGTCCCAACTAAACATGAACATAAACAACTTCAACCAATCACAAATTTACACCTCAACTAACCAATTAGTCAACCAATCATCCTAAGTCTTCCCTCCATGAACCTCTATAAAGATCCTTAGCACTTGATCCCTCATTTGGATCTGGTCTCATGCCTACAAAAATCAAAGTTAACACATGTCACCATTTCTCATTTCCAAATAGACCTCACTATTAACTTACACCAACTTCTTTCAACCTATTCCAAACTAACCCACAACCATCTCAAACTTTAAAACAACCCTCACCCACAAACATTCAAGCACCTACCCTAACCTATCATACCAATACCTAACACTTCTATCATAAACATCTACTATACCCCACATAATTTTCAAAACCCTACCTAAACCTATAATACCTTCCCTAAATCTATAAAACCAACACCTAACTCTATCCAACAAATTTCTCCACACAACATTCCTACTTGACACTTTTCCTAAACCATCACAACCCAACACTCAACACATCACCTACCTTAAAATTACACTTGAAACTTTCATTTACCCACACCACTTTCAAAAACATTTTCAACCATTCATTTACATTCTTTTTAAATAAACCCCTCCTCAATAGACACTTGAACACAGATGGTTCACCTTAACCATCGATGGTCCAATAAACCCTTTTTTCCTTGATGCTTGTCCATCGATGATTTGCTAACCATTGATGGCCCTATCAAACCTTTTTCTCTTAGTGTTAGCTATCAACGAGTAGGTTGACCATTGATAGTCAGGTCGAACCACTGATGATAAAACCCTCAAACCCTACCTACCTCAAATAATACTAAAATAACCACAAACACAAAATAAATCACCTCAAACTATCTTAAAACCTACCCTCAACCTAAATCTTCTTTCAAAATCAAAATTCATCCACTACATTTTCCAATCTCACCCAAAACCTAAACTAGGGTAAAACCCCCAAACCCAATTACCCAAATAATTAAAAATTACCTAAATCTAACTTTAACATAACCAAATCCACTAACTAACAATTTTAAAACATCTCCTACCTCACTCCTCAATCATTGTCAAGGTTGGAACCCACATCTTGTTGCTCAACAATGTCCTCATCCACCTTGTTTATCTGGTCCCAACTAAACATGAACATAAACAACTTCAACCAATCACAAATTTACACCTCAACTAACCAATTAGTTAACCACTCTTAACAAAATGCCAAATTAATAGGTCACAAAAAAACAAAAAAGTCACAATGTCAATATTAAAATGAAATTTCATTTTCACTTTTTTTTTTTTAGGGTTTTCCCTTAACCGTCGATGGTCAAGGTGACCATCAACAGTCGACCTTGTATCCCCTGACTATCGATGGTCAAGGTATCATTTTTAAAATTTTAAGCACCCACACTTGAGCAAATTTTTTTAAAGATCACCTAATCTCCCCCAAGCCACAACTTGAACTTTTAGAGATTACATTTCTTCAACCAACTATTCGACCACATCCACCTCGACATTGGCAATTTTAAACTTAAATACTGACATATTTTATGAAGACCTTTCATTGGTATTTTTGACTACACTAACCATTTTTTTCATGTTAACCATTTGAATTATCACCACCTCATGCATGACTAGACCATTTATGTTTTTCAAGGGAGTACTTCCTACGTTGAATACCTACAAAAACATTGAATATATCTAGGAGACTTATAGAGTCACCCAATCAACTTTGACCAATGCTGTGGATTGGTTACCCTATCACTTGTCCTTCTAGAACCAACCTTATTATTACCAACATTTGAAATCTTAGTCTTTGTGTAATATTGACTATCTCACTTAGTCACATTTTATGTACATGTTTACATTTCAAATTCCCAACCACACTTTTTATCACCAAACCTTATGACTCACCATATATCACTTATCAAATGCTAACCCAATTTTGGTTTCACCTCATCGATTCTTAGTTTGAGGGGGAACACCTCCTCCCATACTTGGGGCAAATAGACCTTTTACCAAGCAATCCATATTTATTTTACATCATGTTAATTCAAAGCTACATAATAAAAGGGGCAAAATGTAGACACTAGCAAACCACACATGATGGTTCTAAATGTCTAAATGCTTAATGGACCCTCCTTGACCCTATCGGACCCTAAGTCTAGTTGACTACCTAGTTAAATAAATTCACCAACCTACTAACTTAACCTTTAACCAAACCTTTTTAACCCCTTCACCTTCGAATACTTAACCAATGATGGTTAACTTAACTATCGATGGTTAACCTGACCATCGATGGTAAGGTGATCACCTTCTTAACACATCACTAATTGTGTATAAGATAATGAGGCACAATTTAATATGTTTTCCTTATGTAGTGATAAAGAACTCTTAAGCATCAAAATCAAAAACTTCAGCCTCTAGGGAACCTTCTATCTTCCATCTTTCTTTGCCTATAAAAGGAGGGGAGTAGGAGGTGAAATGGATCCATGTTCAAGCTATAAAATATTATTTCATATAGCTATTCAAGTCTTCCAACATCTATTCTTCCTTTAGTAACTAAACAAAAATAAAAGAGACCTGAGCCTCTATCAAATTTGCTTTTGAGGCCAAAGTAATATTATTTTGGTGAAATTACCACAGCCTTCAATTATTAGCCAACTAGCAAGATACATGTATAATCTTCTTGTTCTTTGTTTCATTAGATTTCTAACCCCCCTAACCTGATTAGACCTATTTACAACTTATTTCAAAACTTCTAGAACCTTAACAGAACCATTATTTGACTACCTACCTATTCTGTAACTCTTTTCTCAATACCTTTAGAAATCCACATGCAATCATCAATGGTTAGCACAACCACTGACAATCACCCCCAACTATTGATGGTTATCTAACCACTAATGGTCATTTTATTTGTTGATGGTTCACCCTACTATCAATGGTCACTGTGGTAAAAAATAACATTTTTTTTTAGCCCTTTAACCCCAACCAAAACTAACTTTCTATATTCCTGCCATTTATAGACCCTTTTCTAATTTTTTGAACCTGACTTCACCCACTTTAGTATGAATAATGACTCATTTTTGATATATTTAGTCATTTTATTTAACAAGCATTCTATTTCCTTCTTTTATTACATTTCATCTACTTTATGCAAGTACCTTACTTTATTGTTTCCAACTTGATTGTTATCAATAGTGGGTTGACAGTCTACTAGAAAGCATATGCTTCTTGGATCTATCTCACACTAGGCAGTCCACTTAACTATCTTACTAACAACCCCTTTGTTAGTGATTTCTTATTTTTAGGTTATTACTTCTTATCCAAAGAGGAATTCACCATCTTTGTTTGGATTATGTGCACATCACCAACTAGGTATTTCTACCACACCCTTATTACTAGTTTCTTATCTTCTTCCAAAATTAAGAAATGAGTATAAATTAAGAGAAACATCATGCTTAACCATTACCTCAGCTCCTGAGATATACACATCTCACTTCCCCCTATACATAGTTTTCTAAGAATGCTTATGGCATGCCTTTAGAGGAAGGTAAAGGGTTTACAACTACTATAATGTCTTCCCATAACAATCCTCCCCCAACAAGTTATGACACTAACACTAAGTATCCTTTTGGAAATCCACCTTTGATGATGTCTAATGGTCTATCCCCAACTAGTACCCAAGCTTAGAATATCACCACACCTCATCCTATGACTACTTTACCTCTTACCATGACACTTTAGAACCTAGTTATCTCAATCCTAGAAACATTTCCACCCATCTAAACTAGTGTACCTTTAAATCCTCAAACTTATCCTTTACAATAAGCCTCTATAATCTAACCAACTTAATAATATATCCCATTAACAAACCAATACATAACTCCTTTGTAAGCCCTTGGTCAACTTATATACCCTTGGAAGCCCCATAATATGTAGTGGTATCCCAAACCAATCATGGCCACCTCAGTTGGTTATCCTTTATCCCAACCCTTTCCCACTCAGTTTTATACTTTTTAATTCCCACAATACAAGGTCTTGGGGGGTATTACTCAATACAATACCCAACTAGACTTTATGATTATCTTTATGAATATAATGGCCAATTTGGAAGCCTCTACCTTTGGGTAGAAAAATATGCTCACTTACGAGCAAATCTATAACAAACCTATTAACCCAATTGTCCTCATCATAGCTTAACATATATAGTGGGATCTTCCAAAATTTATGAAGTTTTAGAATAAGGAGGATCCTCAATAGAACCATTGAGCATTTAGACATGCTTTCTATATTATAGCTCATGATGAAGCTCTTCTTTTTAGGACCTTTCCTATGTCACTAGTGGGACCTACCTTAGATTAGTACAAATTTATTCTTCAACATTCCTTATTTTCTTTTGGGTAGCTAGCCCAAATATTCTTAGAGAACTTTCTATCAACATTGAAATAAAAGTAACTATCACTAACCTTTATGCCATCAGATAGTTTAATGCTGAATTTGTCACTAATTTCATGGCTAGATGAAGGAGTCTCATAAACCAACTCACTTTTTCCCTTCTATAACCCAAACTAATTGAATTATTTACAATATCATGTTTTAAACATATCTCATCAATACTATAGGTGCAATGCTTTAAAACCTTTGATGAGGCCTTTTTGATGGCTCACAAATTATAAATTAGAGTCTTAGAAGAAGGGAAAGTAAAATTACGTAGTAAAAAATTTAAACTTGATCCTTCTCAAGGGACTAATAATAATAAAACCAAAGGATTTAATAATGTCATAGTCATAAAATCAACACCCTTGTAAGCAAAAGGCCAACCTAAGCCCTCTACCTCAGGTACAATCCCAAAAACCATTAACATGTTTTACTCAATGATAATATACACATTTAGGAGAGTCTTTTTTTATATCTTGGATAAGCTCTTAAAATAATCTCTTATCAAACTTCTTCTAGTGATACCTCTCGATGATTCTCACCCTAAGCCTAGCTGGTTTAAGGAAAATGACTTTTACAACTTCCACCATGGAATAGGTCATGTCATCAATAGGTGCCACTATATAAAGGGTCTAGTGTATAAACTTATTGATCAAGGGGAGTTACAACTAAATAAACCTAACATGACTCCTAATCAGTCTATAGACATATTTAGGCATCCATTCCCTAACCATGCTTCTATGTTAAATTCTATGTAGGCTAATTTGGGATCTAATTTAGACCATAAAACCCATGTGATCAATATAATCCATGATCAAATTCTACCTAAATAAGTTGAAAATACTTCTACCCATGATCTCTTTATAGGAGACACCTTCAAACCATCTGAATTAAGTGAATTTATCCCCAAAAACTCACTCAAGATTTTTGAATCTCATGATTTGGGATCCACTTAATGGAACCATGTCTGAAAACACTTAGGATGATCAACTAAAAATAAAAGAGGTAACTAATATCAAGGTAAAATCTTGTTTAGACATTACACAAGATACACATACCATTCCTCATGTCATCTCAATACCTATGTCTAACATACCCATCCCCTCTAGCTTACTACCCCTTGAGGAAATTGTCACATTACCTCAAACCAACTCAAGACCAGTTCCCCCCATTATTCAAGAGAAACTAAATCTTAGATAGATCAAGGAAAAAGCTATAGATATCAAAAATAAAAATCTTAGGGAACCATGAGGAAAATCCTTATAGCATTATCCCATTAGGATTTAAATACCTAAAGGGGATATCCCCATTACCCTCAATTAGATTTGAAAAGGGAAAGTGCTACTACCACCAATTTGAACAAAAGCATTTATATTGGGATCCTATCTTTCAACAAAACTTAAATCCACCATCATAGAATCCTCTACTAAAGAACATATATCATCACACAAGGATATTCACACCATGATAATGAAAATAAATAACCCTTTAAACCCACAATATCCACAAGGTTTATGTGTAAGGGTTTATCCTAAACACAAATTACCAACTATAGGGAATATTCAGACAACTAGTTCAAAAGGTCAAGGTTTAAAGTCAAATACAACTTTGCTACCAATGCCTCAAAGGATTGAAAAACCTAGTTAAGATCTATTGAAGGGGTCTTATTCTAAAATCCTTGATCAACTTGTCCAGACCTCCCTTATCTCTCTACAACCCATAAAGCATGTTAACCCTCATATTTAAAAACCAGTGTGGTATCAAGAAATAGGAAATGCATGTATCATCAAATAACATGGCATGATATGGAAAGTTATAATGCACTAAAAGTTATGGTGGAAAACTTATTATAAGAAGATGATCTTTTAATGGAACATTTAGATCATGACCATCCCCATAGTCAAACTACTAGGGTCATATACACCTTAAAAAGTAACGTAATACCAATAGTATCATAATGAGTTATAAAAGAAGATAAAACTTCTAATAGAGCTCAATATCAACCCTTCATGAACCATCTAAATATGATGAATCCAAGAACACAATGAATCTTCCTTTATTTTAGATAGACATAGTTCACATAGCTATGCGCTCCCAAATAAAAGGTCATAAGATCCACAACCATGATAAAGACAAAGTGACTATTGTAAAAGCACCAAATACTAGCACAAATAGTCTTATAATGTCTTCTCCAAAACTTAAAATTTATATTTTAGGGAAAGTGAAAAATAATAATGCTTCATAACTAATACATATATCCATTCTAAAACAACTTCATTAGCTCCCGATCAAGATGTATTTATATGAACTTGTCTAAAATTCTCCACAACATCACAAGGCTATGATGGAAGTCTTGTAAGCCACAAAGAGATAAGCTGATGAACCTCAACCTCTATTGGATTTCATCACATCACTTCAAAATCCATTATCCATAACATTTCATGATTCAAAAATATCACCATTATAGCCTAATGACTAGGATCCGCCACTATTTATCACTACCCAAATTGATCAGTCTCAAATCAAATAAGTAATGATTGATAATAATGCAAGTATAAATATCATCTCATCTCATGAATTTAAACAAATATAGCTACCTAAAACTATTATATCCCAATACCATTCATGTTATTAGCATTTAATGATACTATCGCTCTTACATTAGGAATGGTCATCTTTCACATTCAAGTAGGCATGTGTGTTCTACCTGAACTATTTTACATAATAGAAGGGGAAATTAAATATAATATCATGTTACATTGTATTTGGATATGTGTTGTGCATTATGTCCCCTCTACATTACATTAATATATTAAATTCAAACATGAAGGTAAAATCTAAAATATCCTAGCCAATCCCCATCTATTCAAAATTTGTAACCTCACCTTTCAACCAAACAACACTTTAATTCTTTAAAAAATGCTACCCCATCATCATCCAATGAGGCATCCTCTAGTATGATGATTCCTACATCAAGGATTGGAAAGGAGTCCATCAAGTCCATGTTTCAATAGATATCAATTAGAGAGTATTAGTTATTGACACTCAATACTCTCCCCACTCCTTAGGAATATGGGCATCCAAATAATAATGTATATTGTCCAAATTTAGGAGAAATTATTCTCTTTGGTCCACCTTTCTTCCACACCCATTTGATTTATGGGGGAATGATTTAGCCTTCTTCAAGCATTTCTAACCAAACCCATGCTAAACCATTTACCTTAAATTTTTCATTCTTTGATAAACCTTAATGTGTAAAAACATACCTACAATGGTGTTCTTGGAAGGGTTTCGGTAAGACACCATGAACAAGTTCCACACGAGGTTACATTGGGATATTTTAGGAAACCCCATGAAAATAATGGACTTAGTTTTATCAAAAATCCTAAAACTACCCTAGAGGTTACTCTCTTTCCTATTCTTGAAGAAGACACACCTTCCTTACCATCCAACACTCCTTTGACAAACGACATTATATCCATTACCCCAAATTTTTTTTAGTCAATGCCATTACTATAGAAAATCTTATCTATCATTGTGATGGGGAGGTCAAAACTATTCCTCTATCCTAGCCAAACATGATAGGGTAGGATTTTCACACCATCCCTATTCTTCAGTGCCAAGATGATGAGTTGATCTTAACTCATTTAGATGTGAAGAATTCCCATCTACGTAAATCCCTTCCATCTAAAACCTCTAGTATATCAAATTAGGTTAACATTTACATTAACATAGGATTTCATGAGACTCCATGAATAGTTAAGTTCTGAAATATTTAGATCCTCAAGAGCACTAAGATTTCACTACGTTTCTAACAGATCATGGTGAGGCATTTGCTTAGTCTTAAAGTGACATGCCTGGTATAAACATAGCTATTTTCATCCATAATATTGTCATGTTTATTGATGCCAAACTTATAAAGTAAAATATTTGAAAAATGTATGATCGCGTTGTGCTCTTAGTCAAAGAAAAGTTACAACATATCTTATCCAATAACTTTATTGAGCCTATCAATTACCCTTAATGGGTATCTAATATCATTCTTATCACAAATCCCATAGGAGGACTATGCTTTTATACTAATTTTCATGACCTTAATCTCCCATATCCTAAAGATGATTTCCCTCTCCCTAATATTAACCAATTAGTGGATTTAATAGCTAGACATAAAATGTTATCACTTATGGATGGTTTCTATAGATATAATAAGATCCTTATCATACTAGAAGACCAACATAAGACTTCATTTATTACTCCCTGGGGGACATTAGACTATTAAGTTATGCCTTTTAGCCTAAAGAATGTAGAAGCCAACTATCAAAGAGCTATGACTTATATCTTTCATGATATCATTGATAAAATTATGGAGGATTATGTGGATGATCTCCTCAATAAGTCAAAATTATGAAAAGACCACCTTTCAATCCTAAAGGTAATCCTCACTCACTTAATCTAATTTTGTGTCCATTTATTTTCCAAGAAATGCATTTTTGGAGTATTGATAGGTAAGCTTTTAGGCTTTATTGTCTATTTGAGGGATAAAAATTGACCCTGCTAAGATCAAAGCCATTTTAGAAATGCCACCCCCATTGAATCTTAAGTAGCTCCATAGTTTGCAAGGTAAATTACAGTCTATCCATCATTTTATTTACCAATTATTTGATCGATGTCAACCATTCCATCACATCTTGATGAAAGATATCCATTTTAATTGGGACTTTGGTTATTAAAAAGCCTTTGATGCTCTTAAGAGCTACCTTATTTCACCACTAGTTCTCACTCCCTTGAAATAAGGGCAACTATTTTCTTATATATTTCTGCTATGGACTATGCCCTTGGAGCCATACTTACCCATCATGATGAGAAACATAAAGAGAAAGTGGTTTAATACATTAGTCACACACTCATTAAATACATTATGTGCTATTTGCACACAAATAAGTTATACTTAGCTCTGGTCTTTATAGCTTCTAAGCTTCAAAATTATTTGCTTAATCATAAGACTTATGTAGTCATGAACACTGATCCATTTAAATTTATGAATTTGATGCCTTATCAAAATTAGAAAATGGACAAATGGCTTGTTGTTCCCAAAATCTGTCACTTATTTTTATGGACAACATATCAACTATTTTGGTCTTGTAGGCCAAAATTCTCTCTTCCCTTCTCAAAAAAAAATGTTTTGAGTGCTCAAGTTCTTCAATTATTCAAGCATTTTCAGTCAAGGGACTCATAGGTTCAACGAGTTCAACAACTTCAATAGGCGAGCTCTTATAAAGGAATAACTTCTAAACACTTAGGCATTTTCAAGGCTAGTTCAACGTTGAGGTTCAATCAAAGGTCCATTGGTAGGCTTCAAAAAAATAGAATGAACCACTTTGAATCATTGAACCATTGAACCCCACCTCTGCAAGGTTCAAAGGTTCAATGGGTTCAAAGGTTCAAAGACTTCAGCAGATTAAAGAAAAGAAGGCTTCGAAGAGTGAAGGTTGAACTATTGAACCGTTGAACCTTGAACTGAAATGGTTCAATGAGTTCAATAAGATCAAAAGACTTAGAGAATAAAAGGATTCAAAGAAAGAGAATGAACTGTTGAACCGTTGAACTTTGAACTGAAATGGTTCAAAGGGTTCAAAGAAGTTCAAAGTGCAAAAAGGAAGCTTTGATCGAATGGAAGAAGTAGAAGAAGTTTAATAAGGAGTTCAACTAAAGTGTTCAAAGAACGATTGAACCATAGAGCCGAGTGAACAGACACGCCGATTGAACCACCGACCATTGAACCACTTTAAACCATTGAACCAATGCACTCCAAAGTTTAAGGTTCAAAGTAGTTCAAGTGACTAATTGATCATGACGTCCCCACAGATGTCAAATTCAAGGTAATGAAATATCCTTTGATTTTCAAATATGGCATGGACCCTATGAACAAATTCAGTGATCGACCAAAGAAGAAGCTAAAGGAGCCAACAAAAAGTGAGAAGATAGCCTAAGAGCTCAGATCACCAAGGAAGGACAAGACGTGGTAAGGAAAAAGAGAACAACTGTAGGAAATCCAAAAATATCTGTAGGAGAGTTATTTCTAGTAGGTGAAATATTCCACCAAGTAGACATCAGAGCGTAGACACTCAAGGACGTGGCCTATTTTTATCCATTGAGTAAATATGAAATGGATAGCTGCACGCATATCAGGAAGAAGATGAGACAACCCGTGCTTAGTAAAGGATGTTTGATATGATTTAAAATGCCAAAGTTAAGGTTGATGACCTGTTCTAGCATGGCTCTTTCACAAAAATGCATTCAAGGCATTAAATGCAGCATGGGCCATTTCCATGAAACAAAGTGCCCAAGTCTTTCTTGGAGCGCTATATATTGTAATCTCTTTTATTGTTTTAAGGAGATCTCTCAGTTGTAGAAGCAAAACTCTGCCCAAATTGAAAGACATTACTAAGACTTTGAGCTCAGATTGTTAATCATATTTTGTTATATGAATGAGAAAGCAAGTTACTTTTAGAATTTGTGCTGTAATAACTTGTGCAATTTAGGGGATTTTTCTTATGTCTATTTCCTAGATGTAGTCTTGTTCATTTAATTAAATAAGTAGAACTAGTGGAAGTAATTAGGGAGGTGTCCTAAAGCTGACTGTGGAGAGACTTTGTGTTGCCATAATTGTCTTTAGTGTGTTTATTTTTTTGTTTCTATGTAAAGGATCTTGGGATGAGTTTATGCCCCCATTGTCTTTCATATATTTCACTCTTTGGTAGTTGAGGTGGAGACTTTATGCTACGCTTCATTCTGCTATGTTATTATGCCCTATTTCAATGAGGGAAGCAATGAAAGACTTTGTGCTTTCGTGGGTTTCTCATGGTTACAATTACTACCAAGAAGGCATCTAGCTGTTGATTGAATATTACTTCTGAAAGAAGAGAAGTACCTTTAGTAATTACCCAAGATTTCTCCTTTGATCTGTGAACATCATCTCTAAAAAAAGAGAGATGGATGGCGTTATCCTATCCTACCCTAAGTGTTATTTTTAGCTTATATTTATGGTACCTTATAGTAATAGGGAACCTCCCCTTGATGAGGGAGAGATTTGTCCCCTTTTAATGTGGTCGACCTGCACATTTGGCTGATAAATCTCCTTATGCTATGGTTGAAACACTTATTTTGCCCTCAATTAGCTGGTGACAAAATATTCACCCAACAGTTTTTGGTGACTCCATTGGGGACAACAATTTTGTGCAATTTGAAGCCTCAAGCTTCAGATTGAAGCATCACCTGTGTCTTATCCATTATCATTATAGCCTTATCCATTTACATTATATACTCTGAGTTGTGAAACTAGAGATGCTGGAGATCAAACATTTCATTTCAAAAGTCAATTCTCTGGCAGCTCCACGCCAACTGGAAAGAATGCGCAGTTCGAAGCCTCAAGCTTCAGACTGAAGCAGTGCCATTTCTTTTCCATTTTTATTTTACACTCTGAAAAACCCATGATATATGTGAATCTAGAGAGATAAATGGATTGTTGACCTTGTATTTGAGTTGGCACATCAAAGTGATTTTGACTTGTTTCCTTCTCCATCTTGCCTTCAGTGAACCAAGATTTTTTCTCCTACAAAATTTAGGTCTCCATTACTAGGCAGATCATCTATTTCTACTATAAGTAGAAATTTGTCAATACATACCCCTCAGACATTTGTTATCCCTCCCTTTAGTAGTCAAATAATGGTAGTTCAGGGCCCATGGGGTAACTCTTTTAGCCCACTCAATTTAACTCCACCTCTATATGAGCTACCACGCAGTTCAAAGAAGAATTTCCCCAAGTTCTTTGGTGATGAGAGAGTTCATCTTGATGAGCATATTATAGCCTTCAACATAGCCTATGGTGTGATAGGTGTGAAGTATGAGGATGTAGCAGTCAGGCTATTTGTAGAAACATTACAAGGCACTGCTGCAGACTAGTTCTATCATCTGTAGGCCCAGAATGTGACTAACTGGAACACCCTTAAAGCCAAATTTGAAGCCAGATTCAAGCCTACAGAAGATGCACATGCCCTGCTAGCCTAGCTCACACAAATGAAGAAAGAGCCTCATGAACCTATGAGGGACTTCATTGCCAAATTTGACAAGTTGAGGAATAGGATTCCTACAATTGTTCAACCAATAGCTAAGAATCTCAAATGCTTCTTCATCAACTCTCAATTGCCTAAAGTGAGTTTTCTACTGAGATGTGCTAGCCACATAGACCTTACTACAACATAATATTTGGATACTAAGGTGGAATATGATTTCATCTTGGTGGGGAAGATAAAGAGAGATCCTAACAGAGGTAAATCTTCTTCATCCTCTGAATGTCCATTTATAGGCACTATTGATCCAATGGTGCAAAAGCTAGAAAATGAGTTTCTAGCTCTCAATAATCAAATGGCACAAGGGATATCTACTCCTCCTTTGTACTGAGATATACCAAGGAGGACATTCCCTAATCAATCATACCAAGGAAATGATACCAGGAATCAAGGCTAGCTAAATCATCTTCCTCCCCCACAAGGGAAGCTTGCCATTGAAGTAGCTCTAACTAACTCAGCTGTTGGATATCTTGAAACTGAATCTAATTTTTTTTCCAACCTGATTTGAATCCAAAAGATGGCACTAATCTCTTTGCAGAAGACCAAGAAGAATCAGCTGGCAACTCCAACATTGGTTTCTTGAATTACTAGAATGAACCCATAAGTAAAAATGAAGAATTTGATGGATTATACATAGTATTTACCAGGTCCTAGAACTAGTCAGCTCAACAAGCTGATAATGAAAAAATAGGGGAAGAATCTCAACCAACAATTTTGATTGCTAAATGGGGGACTACTCTACCTTTTCAATCAAAGGAACTGATGAGCAGTAAAAAAGTAAGTAATCTAAGTATTCCTTCATCTTCTACTTCAAATTCATAGATAAGTCCTACACCCCCAAAAAACTAGAAGGATGAACTTCCTTCCTCTGTTCTCATTTCTTTCCAGTCATTTGACATAATTGACCATGTTAAGAATGCCAAAATTCAAATGTCTGAGTTTGAATTCTTGCATTCCAACCCTGAGTAGTTGGATAGGTTAGTTCAATGTGTGAAGAATAAAACCATCTCTGTAGGACAAGAAATTCTAAAAGTAACTCCTGGTCCCCCCAAGAGTACATCCTCCTAAAATAACTTTGTGATTACTCCTCCATCTACCCCTAGGAAAATAGAACCATTTTATGTTTCCCTGCTGATAAATGGATACCGAATGAATAACTACATAATAGACTCAAACACATCTGACAATGTCATGCCTGATAAAGTGGGAATCTCTTGGAATCACACTGACCAAGACCTCTGGGAGGTGTTTCTCTATGGAGAACAAATAAGTGCCACTGCTAGGACAAATCAAGGATGCCCAATTTGCATTTGTGGCATTCCCAGATAAGAGAATTAAGATGACAGTCCTGGTGGCCGACGTCCCAGCCTCCTATGGCATCCTTCTTGGTAAATTTTTTTGCAAGGATGTTGGTGGAGAAATAAGCATGGACCTATCTGAAGCGAGGATCCTAGTCAAAGGCATCATGCAGAGATTGCTCCTTAAAAAGGAGGCAAAATACATTGTCACTCAAACATCAGCACTTGAAGCTCAAATTCTATTTGAGTCTTTAGGTGTGGGTAATTATTTCTTGACTATAGAGGATGTTCCTATCCTAGATGTGAAACTTTTGAAAATTACAATCTAAAAATTGGTTCAAATAGAACATCAGAAGGATTTGTAGAATGCAGTACAAGCACAAAAGAATCCTCCCCTCCAATTAAAATAAAATTTGAGGAAAGCACAGTTCCTGATGACGTATGGATACTAGAATTTGATGGTAGTTACTCTTCTACCGGTTCTGGAGCTGGGATTGTTCTAATATCTCCTCAAGGAGATATTTTTTATTCTTCATAAAAGTTGTAGTTTAACAACACCAACACTACCGAGTATGAATCTCTATTACTTGGGTTGAAGGCTGCTTAAGACAAAGGCATCAAACTCCTTCATGCCAAAGGAGATGCTGAGCTAGTGGTTTGTTAGGTGAGGAACTTGTATCAAACCAAGAATGGAAGAATGTGTCATTACCACAATCTAGTTTGGGATCAAATTGAAAGCTTTGATGATTTTAGTATCTCTGCAGTGCCCAGAGAATTCAATGATTGAGCTGATGCATTAGCTATTTTGATGACTCTCTTGGTTCCTCACCAAGATTTTGAAGGAGATAAGTACACCATCAAACTGGTCTTTCGACTAAGTGTTCCTGATGATGCCAATCATTGGCAAGTGTTCAAATATGACAACCAAATCATCACCTTTTTGGAATAAAAGGATAGCTTTGAATAACTTTATTTCAAAGGCAATGGACCTCTACCATAGAAATTAGCTCAAGAAACAATTCCAAATGTAGGTGAAGAATTCTTGTAGCTCAAAGGGAATAAAATCCCAAAAAGACTAGTTTCTCTTGAGAAGTTATTTGATAAGCACGACAGGTTCATCAAGCAACAACAAAAGGATTCAAGTTCCTCCCAAGAGTTTGATCAAATAGATTTGGGTACCAAGGAAAATCCCAAGATGGTGAATGTTGGGAAATGTTGCACTCCTGAGGAGAAGCTCAAATTTACTACCCTGCTTTGCCAGTACATGGATGTTCTAGCGTACTCCTATGATGATCTAAAGTTGCTCAAACTTGAATAAATTCACCATGAAATTCCTCTCAAAAGTGATTCGATGCCTTACAAGTAGAAATCCTGATAGTATAATCCAATGATATTAGGTACTATTCTATCTGAAAATAGAAAATGTTGAATGCTAGAATAATTTCCCCAATCCATCTTTCCACATGAATTGCAAACATAGTCCCTGTGAGAACAAAGAATGGAGAAATTCACCTCTGTGTGGATTTCAGAAACTTGAATCAATCCTCTCTAAAAGATAACTACCCTCTGCCCATCATGGATCATGTCCTTCAGATGGTGACTAGTTCAGAGATGTTATCAATGTTAGATGACTTCTTAGAGTACAATCAAGTGGAAGTCGATAAAGTAAACAAACATAAGACTACCTTCACCATGCCTTGGGGCACTTTTGCATATCAAAAAATGCCATTTGGTCTAATAAATTCTGGTGCCATTTTCTAGAGATCAATGGACCTTAATTTTAGAGATGAAATGGGTAAGTTCATTATGGTATACCTTGATGACTTGACTATCTTTTCTAAGCATTGCCCTGATCATATGCGCCATCTGCAACAAGTGTTGGGATGATGTTGCCAGAATGGCATTTTTCTAAATCCCAAGAAGTCTATTTTTAGAGTAATAGAAGGGAAACTTCTTGGACACATTGTATCCTGAGAAGGCATAAATATTGACTCAAAAAGAGTCAAATCCATCCAAGAGCTTACTCTGCCCATAAGTAAGACTGCAGTTCACTCTTTCTTTAGAAAGGTGAATTTTTTATGAAGGTTCATTCTTGAGTTTGTTGAGAAGACTTGCCAAACTGTGGACATGATGAAGGGAAAGGCCACTTTTAGTTGGACTGAAGAAGGCAAATTATCATTTTGAGACATCAAGGCAGCTATTGCCCATGCCCCAATTTTAGTTTGTCTAGATTACACCAAAGGCTTCATAATGTATATTTATGCTTTCAAACACACACTTTCAGTAATTCTGGTTCAGCATAAAAAAGAAGGTGTGAAATCTCCCATATCCTTCATGAGATATCCCCTCAAATCTCATGAGTTAAAGTATTCAAACATGGAGAAGCATGCTTACACAATGGTAAAGGTGGTAAAGCACTTTTGTTTTTACATCTTAAACTCACACACTGTTGCCCTGGTTCTTGATACAACAGTCAAGTCCATATTAACGAAGCAGGAGTTTGGAACCAAAAGGGGCAATTGGATTGGTAAAATCTAGGAGTTTGATCTAGTTATCAAACTAACAAAGCTTGTGCAGGGAAGGGGCCTTTGCCAATTGATTGCTAACAACATACCGAAAGAAACAGGGCATGAAAGAATGGAAGTTGAAGACACACCAACAGTCCTCTTTGTCACTACCACGAATGAGTGGTATTTGAATATTGCTCATTTCCTTACCTATAGTGAGTGTCCTGCTCACCTGTCTCGTAAAGAAAAGAGGACTGTTAAGTTAAAAGCTACCAATTTTGTCTTATAGGAAAATGGTCTATATAAGAAGAACCTTGATGGAGTATTCCTTTGCTATGTAGACAAAGTGCAACAAAACAAACTTTTAGAATCCTTCCACAATTTAGCTTGTGGAGGACATTTTTGTGCCCCTGTGACTACCCATAAGATTTTATGAGCCAGGTATTATTGACCTACCCTATTTCAAAATGCATACAAATGGGTACGTAAATGTGAACTGTATCTATAGTTTGTTGGAAGACCCAAATTGGCTGTGCTACCTCTCAAACTTGTAGTAATAAAAGAACCATTTCAATAATGGGGAATTGATTTCATAGGTGTTGTAAACCCATCTTCAAATGCTGGACATGATTATGTCCTCATAGTCATAGGTTACTTTACCAAATGGGTGGAAGGTATTCTAGCCAAGCATGCTACTTCAGAAGTAGTATGCAATTTCCTCAAAGAAAACATTATTTCTAGGTTTAGGGTCCCAACTAAGATTGTGACAGATAATGTAGACTATTTCTCTTCCCATGAGATTACTCAGTTCTATTTTTATTATGGGATTACCCTCTCCCACTCCTCAGATTATTTACCACAAGGAAATGGTTAGGCAAAATCGAGCAACAAGAACCTAGTGACCATCATCAAGAAGTTGGTAGATGACAACCAACGAACCTAGCATAAAGCATTATTTGATGCTTTATGGGCAGATAGAATTATGCCCAAGAAGGCAATACGTATGTCACCTTTCCAACTTCTATATGGTCTCAATGTAGAGATACCAATCACCCTAGAATTGCCAGCACTAAAATGGGCAAAGGTGGTCGAAGATCAAACATATGAAAGCTCCATTGACAAGAGGATCATGTGCTTGACCGAGCTGGATGAGTAGGGAACTATGGTGGTGGACTGAATTTTTGTGCATCAAATTTTGGTGAAGAAGATCTTCGATTAGAAAGCAAAAACTTGTGATTTTTAGATTGGCGATCAAATTCTGTTATGGGACAAGAGAAGAGAACCAAAGGGAATGCATGGGAAATTTGATTCCTTATGGAGAGGCCCATTTGCTATTCATAAGCTCAATGGTAAAAATAGTTTCTTGTTGAAGTATCAAGACATCACGTCCTTTTATCTACCTCACAGTGGGCAGCATCTAAAGCACTTCAATTTTTGAAGTATAAGATAAGTTTGGTTGTACATTTGTATATTTGTTTAGTCTTTAGTTCTGTTTGGTGATTTTCATTTTCATTTCTTTTTGTCACCTTTATTTTTGGGTGGCATGACTCTGTAGCCCAATGGCATACATGAAGGCACTGGAGATTTTGGATTCTACTCCCTTTGATTGGTTTTACAATCGATGGAAGTCCCCTAACTGAAGCCAGCTGTTGTTCCCAAAATTCATCACTTATTTTTATAGATAACATATCAACTATTTTGGTTCTACAGGCCAAAATTCTCTCTTCCCTTCTCAAAAAAAATGTTTTGAGTGCTCAAGCTCTTCAATTATTCAAGCATTTTCAGTTGAGGGACTCACAGGTTCAATGGGTTCAACAACTTCAACAGGCAGGTTCTCAAAAAGGAACAACTTCCAAACACTTAGGCATTTTCAATGCTGATTCAATGCCGAGGTTCAATCAAAGGTCCATTGGCAGGCTTCAAACAAATATAATGAACCACTTTAAACTATTGAACTATTGAACCCTGCCTCTACAAGGTTTAAAGGTTCAATGGGTTCAAAGGTTCAAAGACTTCAGTGGACTTAAAGAAAAGAAGGCTTTGAAGAGTGAAGGTTGAACTGTTGAACTATTGAACCTTGAACCAAAATGGTTCAATGAGTTTAAAGGTTCAACAAGTTCAATAAGATCAAAAGACTTAGAGAATAAAAGGATTCAAAGAAAGAGAATGAACTATTGAACCATTGAACTTTGAACCAAAATGGTTCAAAGGTTCAAAGGGTTCAAAGAAGTTCAAAGTGCAGAAAGGAAGCTTCGAGCGAATGGAAGAAGTAGAAGAAGTTCAATAAGGAGTTCAACCAAAGGGTTTGAAGAATGATTGAATCAAAGATCTGAGTGAAAAGACAAGTTGATTGAACCACTGACCATTGAACCACTTTGAACCATTGAACCAATGCACTCCAAGGTTCAAGGTTCAAAGTAGTTCAAGTGACTAAGTGATCATGACGTCCCCATAGACGTCAAATTCAAGGTAATGAAATATCCCTTGATTTTTAAATATGGCATAGACCCTGTGAACAAATTTAGTGACTGGCCAAAGAAGAAGCCAAAGGAGCCAATAGAATGTGAGAAGATAGCCTTAGAGCTTAGATCACCAAGGAAATACAAGACATGGTGAGGAAAAAGAGAATAACTATAGGAAATATAGAAATATCTATAAGATAGTTATTTTTGGTAGGTGAAATAGTCCACCAAGTAGACATCAGAGTGCAGACACTCAAGGATGTGACCTATTTTTCTCCATTGAGTAAAGACAAAATGGATAGCTGTACACATATCAAGAAGAAGACCAGATAACCCATGCTTAGGAAAGGACACTTTATATGATTTAGAATGCCAAAGTTAAGGCCGATGACCTATTCTAGCATGGCTCTTTCATGGAAATGCATTCAAGGCATTGAATGTAGCATGGGCCATTTCCATGAAATAAAGTGCCCAAGTCTTTCTTGGAGTGCTATATATTGTAATCTCTCTTATTGTTTTAAGGAGATCTCTTGATTGTAGAAGTAAAACTTTACTCAAATTGAAAGGCATTAATGAGACTTTGAGCTCAGATTGTTAATCATATTTTGTTATATGAATGAGAAAGCATGTTACTTTCAGACTTTGTGCTGTAATAACTTGTGTTATTTAGGGGATTGTTCTTATGCCTGGTTCCTAGATGTAGTCTTGTTCATTTAATTAAATAAGTAGAACTAGTGGAAGTAATTGGGGAGGTGTCCTGAAGCTGACTGTGGAGAGACTTTGTGCTACCATAATTGTCTTTAGCGTGTTTGTCTTTCTATTTCTATGTAAAGGATCTTGGGACAACTTTGTGCCCCATTGTCCTTTGTATATTTCACTCTTTGGCAGTTGAGGTGGAGACTTTGTGCTACGCTTCATTCTACTGTGTTACTATGCCCTATTTTAGTGAGGGAAGCAATGAAAGACTTTGTGCTTTCATGGGTTTCTCATGGTTACAATTACTACCAGGAAGGAATCTGGCTGTTGACTGAATATTACTTCTGAAAGAAGAGAAGTACCTTTAGTAATTACCCAAGATTTCTACTTTAATCTGTGAACATCATCTCTAAAAAAAGAGAGATGGATGGCATTATCCTACCATGAGTGTTATTTTTAGCTTATATTTATGGTACCTTATAGTTATAGGGAACCTCCCCTTGATGAGAAGAGAGGTTTGTCCCCTTTTGATGTGGTTGGCCTACACATTTGGATAATAAATCTCCCTATGCTATGGTTGAAACACCTATTTTTCCCTCAGTTAGCTGGTCACAAAATATTCACCCAACATGGCTCATGATTTAGGTAAAATTTGATCTAGACTTTATCCATTAAAAATCAATTAAAGGTCAAATCATTCTTGATCAGCTTGCTGAGGTGCCTCTTGCTGATAATCAACCAATTAACTATGAAATCCTAGATGAATCCATAGCCTCTACATCTAAAATAGGTCCACAATATTAAATGACTCTATTATTTGATGGATCTAAGTGTGAGTATGGTGGGAGAGCTGTAATTATCCTAATCCCTCCTGGGAGGACACCTATATCTCTATCTTTTAAGCTTGATTTTGACTGTACTAATAATATGGTAGAATATGAGGCTTTGATCATAGGTCTCCAAACCAATTTAGCCTTGGGTATTAAAACACTTAATATCTATGGTGATTCCAAGCTTTTTGTCAATCAAATTAAGGGAATCTATCAATTTAAGAATGATACCCTTTAGAAATATAAGACATTGGCTGACTAGTTACCAACTACTTTTGAGCATTATGTTATCCAAGCCAATCCTCGATCATCTAATAAGTTTTTAGATATTATGGATTCCATAGCCTCATTTATACCATCTTAATCTCAAGAATCTAAGTTATTATTCCTTGTCTAAAAATTTAATCAACGTTCTTTTACCAAAACTGATCTTCTTTTCATTCACAGTGTGGATGAAAATCCATTAAATATTTGGTACACACAGAGATTTGATTGCCTATCAAGGGGGATTATTCCTCCAGTTTTATCTAGAAATGGAAAGTGAGCCATCCTCCATCATATCACACATTTTATCACACTAGGGGGTATTCTCTATAAGTGTGGTTTCAATGGTATCCTTCTTCATTGTTTCTAGAATCATGAAGCTACCCTCGCTATCAAATAAGTTCATGATGGCTCATGTGGGGGAAATTTTAGTGGTCACACCATCACTAAGAGAATATTATGATTAGTAAATTATTATCTCATTTTAAATCAAGATTTTTATGAATAAATTAAGAAATGTGTGAAGTGTTAGCAACACACAAACCTATCCAATGTTCCTAGTCAAGCGTTATAAGTAGCAAAGGACTTTTGACCTTTTTTTAGTAGGGGATCAATATTATAGGTCAAATTAATCCTAGATATTCCCAACATCATGGATTTATCATTACCACCATTGAGTATTTCACTAAGTGGGTGGAGGCTATCCCTCTTATCTCAACTAAAGCATGATTTTTTTTGGAATTCATTAGTCAATATATTATTTTGTCACTTTGGTATTCCTCATAAGATCATCAAAATAATGTAAAATATTTAAAAAAAAAGGGTTCAAGAACTCTATGAATCTTTTAACATTAATCTAAGCTTCTCCACACCTTACTATCCTCAAGATAATGGACATACATAGGCATCCAATAAAAACCTTGTCAAAATACTCACTTAAGTTATTAATAAAGCAAGAAAGAATTGACATCTTCATGTTTTATTTGTTTTATGGGCTTATCAAACTAGTATTCAAAACCCTATGGGTGTGAATTATTTTTATCTAGTCTATGGTATTGAAGCTATACTTCCTCTTGAGGTTCATATTCCTTCCCTTCACATATCCATTAAATATATCATTTTTGAAGATGACTTCCATCAAGAATGATCAACCCAGCTCAAACTCTTGGATGAGCATCAATCGGATGCTTTTGACCATCTCCATGTATATTAAGAATGAAAAAATCATGCCTATAATAAGCATCTAAAAGAATGTGAATATAATATTGGCAACCTTGTCTTAAAAGAGAATCAACATGTCACTAATATGAAAAAGAGTAATCAAGTAAAAATTTGCTCCAAATTAGTCTTGGCCATATATTATTACACATAAGTATAGATCTGGGGAATATCACGTGGCCTCTCTTGATGGAAAATTATAATGATAACCTCTTAATGCATTGCATTTACATCATTTCTAATGTTAAGAAGTCTTGATCACCTTGGTTTGCCTAGTTTAGTTTATTGGTTTGATTTGACAAAACCATATCCTTATTATTATAACAAATAATGATATGTAGAGACATGTGGTTATTTGATAGAGTTACCCATTTTGAACCTTTAATATGAATACCCTTGCTCTATTCACAACATTCTATAATTGGATAAGCTCTACCTATAATAGAAGGAGCTCCAAATCATTATTCCATAAAATCCCTCTCTATCACTAATTTATTTTGACAATAAGTGTATTATCTTATGTAACAAAGCTTTAGGAAATTATTCTAAGATACCTATGACCAATCCATACAAAAAAAAATACTAGGATAAAAAAGGCCAAAGCATCTACAAAACAAACAAATAATATACTAATCCCTTAAAGGACAACTATCAAATCTAAAAAAAAATATAAAAATATCAAAAGTGTAGACTACTCCCTCGAAATATGGATATCATGTATAAAATATCCCAAGAAGACTTCTCGCATTGATAAACTTTATTTAATTTAGTAGACTTCTTGCATTGATCAGTCTACATGGATTGGCACAAAAGGATTCTAGGGTTGACCTTAGTTTTAGGTATACAAGATGAAAACTTCTTCTTAAAAATCCACTTTCCATCAAAGCAAATCCCTAGTATTCCATAACAAATCAATAAAACTCTAAACTAAGTCAACCTATGGTTGTTAGGTTATTTATTAATAGTTGGCTAAGGATGCGCATGCATTTATTTCAAACAATTTTCTTGGGTCATGGTATGAGCCAATAATGAGCAATAAAATCTTTTGTAAATCAAATTTGTGCTAATTACAAATTTGCCACATATATCAAAGAATATCCTAATCTAGTAATCCAAAAGTCTATAAACATGAAATTTATAATCTATAGGTCACATCCATAATAATCATAATCCATAAACATTTTTAATAATCTATAATGTAATCCAAAATCCATAATCCCATTCACATCCATAATCATAATTTATAAGCATTTTAACATTTCATAAATTTTTCAAATCCATAATCCATCATCACATAACATAAAATCTATAATCAATAATCTAATGTACATCTATAATCCATAAACATTTTTACATAAAAACCCATTATGCATAATTTCATTAAATCCATAATCACATAATCTAAAACACATCCATAATAATTTAATCACAAACATTTTCATATAATAACATCACATAATCCATAATCAAATAACATAAAATCTATAATCTAATCAAATTCATAATTATGCAATCCATAGCCCATAATCATATCACAAAAAACCCATAAAATCCATAACCCATTCACATCCATCATAGCCATAATCCATAAACATTTTAAATAGAAATCCATAACATGTACAAATCATAATCTATCACATCATCTAATAAGCTAAATACATAATCACATAATCCAAATGCAAGCATCCATAATCCATAAACATCCATAAATGTATAAATAAAATCCATCTGAACACCATAACTCATAATCATGAATAATATATATAAAATAATCAAGGTGTACATCACAAATATCTATATGCATGTTTGTGGCTCTCTAGTCAGTACAATGAATAAATATAATAAAATAACTACTCAATAAAATATATCCTACTCAAATGGATACTCCTTAGGGCTCCACCACCATCTCTAATTCCATCCCCTCTCCCATCTCCTATTTTATCCCTATCTCTCCTCTGATCCCTCTTGTAGGATATACTCCCCATGCTCACTAAACCTATGTGAGTCCACTTGGAAGACCTACCTTGTGTAGCTAGATGGGAAGCATAGCGAGAAATCTCTAGATGCAGATCTAAAATGATCTACTCATAGTAGTGCATATTTACCACTAGCTCCTTATAAATATCAATGCTCATTGTGCTTACATATCTTGTGTTAGGCCCAACCACCCTTGTAACTATCTAAGCTAAAGATTTTCCATCTCCCCTCCATAGGATATCCCTATCTTCCTAATAATGATCTCAAACCTCCATTTCTAGGTCATGGCTTAGATTTAATGAGTTGAAATCCACCCAAAATGTATCCAATTTGGTCTAGAGTGTGTCTTTCTCAATCTACACTATGGTGAGAGCCCCCTATATTTCATCCATCTATCCCTATAAGGTAATACACTAGGCCCCTAGTGTATCCCTATCTATAATAATCTTAACAATGTAAATATCCTCTTTTATCTCCTCCTCTCCCCCATGCTCTCCCCTCTCCCCCTCATCTCCTATCTCCTCCTTTCCTCCTCCATCCCCCTCAACATCCTCCATCTCGTCATTATCTTCCTCCTGGTGTGGATGCACCACCCTCTCCTACCTCATTTCCCACTATCCTACCCACCAAGCTAGAAATGCTAAAGTATACCCCACATCCTCCACATCTGATCCCACTACCTCTTTCTCCTCCTCCACTCCTACTAGAACATCTATAGTATCTGGATATGGTATCTCTCATTCTATCTCATACCACCTATATATATGTGAGGCCCATGGTATGTCCTGCACTAATCTAAACTATCTAAGCATTCACCCAAAATTGAGGTACTCCACATACTCCATCCTCCTCCTTGTCACCCACCTCTCCCTCTAGATGCCTAAAAACTCTACCTCTACTTCAATCCATATAGGGAATCTAAGATAGGGTTTCTAAATGATATCTCCATATTGTAACCCATCTAATACCCCTTGGTAGTACTCAAGGTCTTATATAATTCCATCTATAAAAAAAGTGAGCTAAATCTACCTTCCATCATAGGAAGGCCATGCTATAATCAGTCTCATACCACTATATCCATGGGGTACCAATGGGATGTACTACCCTAATATGATCATATGCCTAGCATTATAACACTATGATAACATCTAATCCATACCTCCTTTCAGTCCTCTAACCCCATAGCTCCCTATAAACCTATGCCAGTAAGATAGATGCCCAAGTAAACACTATCTTATGTTCTAGCATATCCATGACCACGCCTATCAAGATCCATTAGAACTTACCTTCTCCTAAATCTGGGAGTGTGTAGTAAGATATTACTAGTATCATCATGGTCAAAACACCCCTCCCTACTACATTAAACTTATATAGAGGCTCAAATACAAAGCCACCAACAAAAAAAATGATATCTATAACATCCCCATCATATAAATGTGTTAGTGTTGCTCTGCATCCTCACTCATCTATAGGTACTATATCCACTTCCTACATAAAGAAGTCACAAAATATTGTATATGTCCTCATCTATACTATTTATCTCTCCCATGGACAACCAGAATGTCCTAGTAGTCACATCCCATCACTCTAATAGGGTGAGCATCAAACTAGCATCTCAATGAATATGCTGGTAGTAGCACACTCCTAGGTCTACGACCTCTAACTGTGCCCAATCATCATCACTGAGCTGATCTCATAGTCATTCTAGTAGAGGAAACACTTGATCCCACATTCATAGTAGAGTCTATTCCTATTACCAAAATCTGTTATAAGCCTAAATTCTCCTAAAAAATCTACTAAGTTTAAACCCTAGATTTTAACCTTTTGACACTTTTTTTGTGAATCAGTGCCGATCCCCTATAGATCAACATCATTTCATCTAGATCAATGCTATGTCAAGTTAAATGATGTTGATTCCTAGTGAATCATCATCTATTCATGAGAATTGGCACCATCCTATCCTACTCCTAACATTTATCCTAATACTAAAAAGCAAAACACTTAAACAAATTCCAAAAACATTAAAAAATTAAAATAATAATGGGGCCTACCTCATCTTGTGATCATTGCCATCACCTTAATCCACTTCCCCTAGCCTCTATTTGATATCATGTCACAATCATCATTTTAACTCTCATGCATCATCTCATTTTACACAATAGCAAATGAGCCCTTTTCCACATTAGATTTGCTTATATACCTAACTTTGGATCAATGCCAATATATTTTAGATTAGCATCAATTTAGTGAATCAACACCAATTCATTCTAGATCAATTTTGATTTGTCTATTTTTTAACTACTTGTAGTTTACATGCATCTAGCCTACTCCTTAGCTTCATCCTAGTACCTTGCGACACCTACCCTATTATTTGTCCTATGCCATTTCAAGTTTATGGATTTAGACCCCCTATTGGTCCCATAGCCTATGTAAGACATGCACTCTTTTAGGTATCTCCCCTCCATGGGTCTCACGAGTACATTTTCTCTTGAGAACAACTTTTTATAAGTAGTGCATACACCGTATATCACAACATATTCTTCGGTCAACCAAGTCCTATCACTTATCTTCTTATTTTGATTTTTTTTAAGCCCACTTATTTGTAGTTTTGGCATTTTATTATGGGTTTTTCTTTGGGTCATCTCTACCTATATTACCTTACATCCTATCAGTGCAAAACATATACTTCATGTTATGCATCCACATTATTAGATATCATTTGTTATCTACCTATCCTATCCACTATTCCATTTTTAAAACCCATCACCCACTCCTTATCCTATGTTATCTCTTAGTTTGAGGGGGGATACCTCCTCACATAAACCTAGGGCATTGGACCTCTCTTGGTTTTTGTCTCATAGTATGTATTCCATACTACTCTAAAAATGGGGCAAATGTAAACACTATAATTTTGTATACTAAATATAATTTGTTAGGTGTTATAGGCCCTTATTTTTATTTTAATCTCCTAACTATCCCTATCCTAAGGTTTAGTTTATTTATCATTAGTAACTTGGTAATTTGATTTTTCACCTCCCTAACCACCTAAATCTATTTTAACATAGGGAATCCTAACCCTTTTAAACCAATTTTCCCATGTATAACCTTTCCCCCAATAACCTTATGCTCACCAAAACCAAATTTACTCATGGTTGGAATAAACTAGTGTGGATAGAATCTTCAACTACCAATTTGGGTGAATCAGTGCCAATTCTCTTGTGATCAATGTTGATTCTTTGGATTAGCATCAATCCATTTATACCTAGCCAAACTTTGAATTTAGTCACTAAAAACTCTAAACCTTGAAGTGCTGCTTAGTTTTTTGGAAAAATTGAGGAGATTGTAACACCACTCTACTAGAATTTTGCTGCATAAAATCTATATCCATCATCATGAGTCTAAAGGATTGCTTGAATTTATGAGAAGGAATTTATTCTATTTGTAACTAGGTTCAAGGTAAGTAATCATATTATTTATCCTATTTTTCATTAGTCTCTTTACTTTTGTCTACTTAACTAGTCCCTATAATACATCATGTATCCTTATGTGACTGTTTATTAGCCTCTATCATCTAACCTAGTCTCTACTTTAATTAAGTACAGTTTTAAAGAGAATCAATGTCAATTCATTCTTAATCAACATCAATTCTATATAATTGGTAGTAATCCTATAAGATTGACATCAATCCACTGTATTTGGTTTTTAAAACCCGAGCCTTTAATATTAGATCCCTATCTTTAATTATTTATGCTTTTATGTCATTTTAAATATGGCCTTGTTATGTAGATGACTCTGCAAGCATTGTACATGATGTCATTAATATCACTGATCTTGTTATAGTATCTCAACCCCTTTTGTTGATCAGATTAACATAGCCTTTGAGCTATCACTTTGCACCATTGTTTACTCTCACTCCTTTGAAGCCATTACTGACCAACTTGATGTTATACAAGAGGATGTGAATATTACTATGGATTATTAAGATGCATAATTTGCTTAAATTGATAGCTTAAATGAATATTAAATCATAATCATTATTATTGTCATATCTTTATCTATTATAATTTTAAGTGTTGTTTATCCACTTGTGAATGAGCTGACATCCACTTGAGGAAGTTCATAAATTCTTGGGACTAGTTCCTAACCAGGCAGCTCACCCATTTAACTATTAATATATTTTTGTCCAAGTTGTTTATTTATGTGTAGGTTATTCTTACTAGTCAAAAATAAGTTCTCTTAGTCACTAGATTCAAGAAGTGTACATCTATCTCCTAATCTCTAGGCATTCATTATAAAATCTAATTTTCATTGAGTTTTTAGTCATTTAATTAAATTAAAGGAAAAAAATACTATTATAACATCATATTCTAAAATGTTTGAATTAAAAATAAATTGAAACCTTATTTTAAAATATTACCTCTAATTAGAAAGGGAAACAAACATTAATCTAGCCCCACTCTTATTATTTGACCTTGATCCATCAAAGAACAAAGTCCATATGCCATCATTCTCTTGAGTTAGGCTTGTGAGACTAGGTACAATAGTTCCTTCCTCATGCATGTAGTATACACCTAGGCCTCCCTCTTTAATGGGTTTTTAGGGGTCAAAACCTTGATTATCAACTACCCATTCATCAAGGAATAGATCTGATATGCCTTCAAGATGATCCTTGGGTTCTTGCTCATTGATATTCTCATTTTCATCAAGGATGGTGTAGTTTACATTAGATAGGTTGGGCATATAGGGTTATAAGTGGAACTTAGAAATATATTTAGACCTAATAGTGACCTTTGTTCTATATATAGTCCTAAAGACCATTTATGACAAGTTAGATGAATGGTATCCCCCAATCATTGTAGTGAAATCCCTAGATAGGCATATCATAAAATATGGAGGGAGATAAACTACCATGACATCTTATGAGATAATATAATTGGGTCAAGTTGCTAACAGAATATTGAGATCCTTTAGGACACCTACTATCTTTGTGGGAGATCCATCTAATTACAAGACGCCTTTCTCATTGGGTTCATACTTGAGTTCTAACTTAATAGCTATGGCTTTTGGCATAACTAAGATAGAATCACAACTATCTATCATGAAATTATGGACAAGAAAATCTCCTATTATGGTTGATAAGTATAATGGAGGTAGCTTAAATACCTTAATATCTTATACTTTAGTAGGTTGACTATCATTAGCATAAACTGCACTCACCTTATTAGCTTACTTGTTCATGAAAGAAAGCTTGGAGAGCTCTTGTTGAAGAAGATATTTCTACCTTAGAATAAATAGAGTATCCCCCATAAGAATGATAAAATTATAATTCTTCATGTATTCCATAATGTTGAAGGGACAATTGACACTTGTGGATTACAATTTGGAAGTAGTGGCATCACTTGTGGCTTGTGTGACTTGTGGAATGAAGGGACTCTTCTACTATTGCCCATGTGATTATGGATTTTATGATGTTGGAGCTATTTTTTTGATATTAATATGAGTGGTAGGCTAATGAGTTACTTAGGTATGTGTTAGAGAGGCCTTAGACTGCCCTAAGTTATCATCATTCATTTTCCTTTTAGCCCTTGTGTGGGATGTAATTGAATCATTTATTTTGAGAACCTTCTACCCCTCAATATTACCAAGCCTATCTACTTGGCTGCCATCATATTGGTATTAATTGTTTGGAGTTGGTAATGGAGCAATGGTGGGGGTAGTTGGTTGGATCTCTAGAAAAAGGGGCATGAGGGGCCTAGGAGTTAACTTTACAATTTGAATTAAGCAGTTTTCTACTCTTATAGAGATTTCATAGCCTTTGGCAATGTGGTCCCACCCATAGACTATATCATTACAACAACATTAGAATTTAAGGCCCTTAGGTAGTATATGAAGGAATAATTAGGTGTAGGCTTGATGATGATAGGGATCCTATCCCAAGTCTTTTGAAATCTATAGTTAAAATCAACCATAGATTCCTAGGGTATCATCTTAATTGAGGTGAGTTGCTCAACTAGTGAAACATGATCACTTCTATCTTCAAAATTCTTATAAAGGCACTCACAAAATTGATAGAAACATGAGTGTATTTATATGGGTCTCACTCCTACCTCCATAAATATTTTGTGAGTGTCTTTATAAGAATTCTGAAGATAGAAGTGATCATGTTTCAATAGTTGAGCAACTCACCTCAATTAAGATGATACCCTAGGAATCTATGGTTGATTTTAACTATAGATTTGAAAAGACTTGGGATAGGATCCATATCATCATCAAGCCTACACCTAATTATTCCTTCCTATATTACCTAAGGGCCTTAAATTTTGATGTTGTTGTAATGATATAGTCTATGGGTGGGACCACATTGCCAGAGGCTATGAAATCTCTATAAGAGTAGAAAAATGCTTAATTCAAATAGTAAAGTTAACTTCTAGGCCCCTCATGCCCATATTTCCAAAGATCTAACCCACTACCCCCACCATTTCTCCATTACCAACTCCAAACAATTAATACCAGTCTGATGGCAGCCAAGTAGATAGGCTTGGTAATATTGAGGGGTTACTTAAAGCTAAAGAAATAAATTGGTATCCTTAGAGAGGCAATATCATACTTCCTATAAACCCTATCAATCCCCATATTAGGATCCATACCCATCTTATCCATAAAATATACCCCCTTATCCACCTAACCAATAAGGTCAAAGGTAGATCACATAGGTTAGAGCTTATAAAAGTTACAACCTCAATGTTGTTATTAGTTCAAGGGCATTGGTGTTAACACAAAATAACCTTGCACAAGAAGGTTAATATTTTGCTATATGGGGGAAATTAGGTGAGATGGTGATGGCTAAAAGTGGGTAATTATGTTATAATTCTTATATTCACCAAGTTCCTACATTTTAATCACATGACATCATGCCTCCTCCAAAACAAGGTCCTCTAGTACCTCATGGTGATATGCCCATCATGACATCATTTGAAGTGCCAAGCCAACAAGGAGGGAGTGTGATTAAAGAACCTACTAAGACCACCTTTACAAAATTCCAAGAAGGTGAACACACTTTTGATTAAGTGGTATAAAACTTGGGGTAGAAGGTTCTCAAAATAGATGATTTAATTACATCCCACACAAGGGCTAAAAGGAGAATGAATGATGATAACTTAGGGCAGTCTAAGGCCTCTCTAACACATCCCTAAGTAACTCAGTATCCTACCACTCATATTACTATCAAAAAAACATCTCCAACATCATATGATCCATAAACACATGGGCAATAGTAGAAGAGTCCCTTCATTCCACAAGTCACACAAGCCACAAGTGATGCCACTACTTCCAAGTTGTAATCCACGAGTGTCAATTATCCCTTCAACATTATGGACTACATGAAGAAGTATAATTTTATCATTCTTATGGGGGATACTATATTTATTCCAAGGTAGAAATATTTTCTTCAACAAGAGCTCTCCAAGCTTTCTCTCATGAACAAGTAAGCTAATAAGGTGAGTGCAGTTTATGTTAATGATAGTCAACCTACTAAAGTCTAAGATCTTGAGGTATTTAAGCTACCTCCATTCTACTTATCAATAATAATAGGATATTTTCTTGTCCATAATTTCATGATAGATAGTGGTGATTCTATCTTAGTTATGCCAAAAGCCATAGCTATTAAGTTAGAACTCAAGTATGAACCTAATGAGACTCAAGAATACCTCTACTTGCCAACACTGCATATAACCTAAAATAGACTAATAATATAAATTTAGGTACATGAAAGGAATTATAGATGATAAAATCATTCATACATTCTATAAATCAACTCTCGTGAAGCACACTAGCATTTAATAAGAAATCTGCAAGTCTTCTTCTATTGATTCAAAGGAGTACAAGGTAATTTTGGCAGAGCTTTGTTGCACCCAGTCGAGGGATGCCAAAACAAGATATTAATGCTTGATTAAATATCATTTTTTAGAGATAAAATTAAAAATTAAGGCATTGGAGATGCCATAAATGAGGCCAAGGTGGCGTATGGCAATTACAATAGGCATATTCTCCCCTCTTCAAGCATTGACACTTCTTCAATGAGTCCACCTTGGCATTGAGATTAGGTATGGTGGTTATAACTCCTATATTTGAATTCATGAAAGACTTGAACAAGCTCAAAATAGCCCAATATTCCCTCCAATAGTAGTTACATAACATAAATGGGGTGTGGATAGGCCTCCAAGAGGTGTTGAGTAGACTTTCTTTCAATGCCCATATTGACTTAATGATGAAAATATCTCCACTCCTACACAATGAACTTCAATAAGGAATATTTTCACCTAAATGGATATTTACCAGGTGAAATGGTGTCCCATTAAACTCCTCATATCATTCCACTCCCACTAGGATCTTCTACCTGTAAGATAAGTAGGTATATTTTGCTAGTTCATTTTATGCATACCCACTATTTGAATGATTTAGGCAGTTGAACCAAGGGTTAAAAACCTTTGAGAAGACTTAAAATATTATTTATCAACTCCCTATATCAACACTTAGGCCTATTCATCTATCTTACACTTGCACATACATTGACCTTTCTAGACCAGGCCTCTCAGACTAGTTCCATAGATTGGTTATTTAGAATAAGATAACATAGATAATTTTAAGCACATTATTATATTAGAGAAGTAGAATAATCCCTTAACTTACATTTCCCATAGTTTATAACTCTTTTTTAGGATTTTTAACACATATTATACCCAAAACCTTGAAAACTTGCACTTTTTGGAGGTATTCCTACAACCTACATACCATCAAGTGTCTTGGACATGAGCCACTTTGAGATGGAAGCATGATTCAAGTGTTATTCAAGAAAATCCTGAGTGTTTAAATGCATTTTTCACTAAACATTTCTATTCAAGTCACTATTAGGGTTTAAGGGGGTTTACGAGTGTTTGAGGTCTTAGGGATGGTTCACAGAGACTAGGGATTAGATTTATAAACTAGTTATACTGAATTCAAGACAATAGATTTCCCCACCTTACCTAAAGTTTTGGGCTCCCCATGCATAGAATCCAAGTTGTGATGAGCATTTGAAGATACTCCTAGGGTGAGAAATGTGACTTTTGAGTAGGTTTTAGATGTTTGTAGGAAAAATGACTAATTACAGGGGCCTTTCCTAGGATGTAAATTGATAAGGATGTGTCTCATCATCATGATGGACCCTCTCTTAATGGTTTGAAGTGATATTGATAATCAAATGGCCCTTTGCTCCACTTTTTGGTGACACAATCATAGTGGAGATGATAGATCAGTCTATCTATAGACCTGGATCATGAAATTTGGTCTAAACCCTAGGGTTTCAAGGCACTATTACATCATATACAACCTGAACATTACCTCAAAGATCCTATGAATTAGCCTCATTGGCTTGATTGGACCATTTATACCATTTGGATCCACATAGTCATGAATTCCCTGTGCTTTATTACACTACAAAACTAGTCATAGAGGTCATTTCAATGATTATTGGAGGACTTGTTTATATAATTCAAGACTCATTTTCCCTCCTTAACTCCATTTTATACATAAACATTCCCCATCTCCTTGCTCTTAAGCTCAAACTAATACTTCTAGGCTTGATCTATATAGTTTGACTCATGCACGTACCAACTAGTGAGTCACTGAGATACTCAAAAGGCTTGAGGAGACCTTAAATGTCATTTCATGGTCAAACCACTTCATATGGATGGGTTTTGAGGCCAAAATCCATCACCAAGTTAATTATGGGGTTTATATAGGATATGAGACATCCACCATATTAATGATGGTTTATAGTGTATAGACATCCAAACTAGGAACAAATGCTATGAATCTATAGTGCACTTACCTCCTCATCTTCCATAAATGGCTTGGGTTTCCATGAAAAGGGTGTGTGGAGATATGCACATGGAATGTGACATTAGGGTTGTCTATAGACCAATTCTAACTGGTTATTTTCTTAAGGTTTGTTCATAAGGGTTATCCCCCTAATTCCAACCAATTATTCATGGATTATTAATTCATAGGGAGACTTAAACTTACCTAAGAGATTTGGTCTTGAGCACCTATGTGATGAAGTATGTGAACACTTGAAGTTGAGATTTGAGTTGACTATGTTTAAGGTTAAGTGTTTCAAGCAAGGTTTTGAAGTCACTCTACCCCCTATCTCACTTATTTACAATTTAAAACTCCTTAATAGGGTCTTAAACATCTTTATATACCCCTTATTGACCATCCTACTTTTTTTAAGGTCTTGGAAGAACCTTAATATGAAAATAGGGTCTATGAACAGGCTTGTATGCTTATTTGCATTGGTTTATCTCCAAGGGCACCTAATGTAACTCTAAATGATAGACACTTTAGAGGATATCTAAGGACCTTATCCATCATGTTACACTACTCTAAAACCTTATGTGGATCCACACTATCTGCATACCCTCCATGGCATGGATCCACCCTTCAACCCACAAAACCAACTATCACAAACATGGCTTAGTTTGAGACAAAATAGTGGGTGTACCCACTATTTATATATCTAAAATGTAGGTATGGATATCTTTAATTGGTCATTATGACCATTTTTTTTTGAATTTTAAAGTCTTTTCCATGCCTAAAAGTGTCTCAAACCCTCATTTTACTTAGACTAGTAGTGAACTCCCTATTTGACTGAGTGATCAGGCATAAAAGGTCTGAGTATGGTCTTGTCTCTTATTTATTTAGGTGATCATGATAATGATATATCCATAAAATGTATCAGGGATGAAGATAATATCATATGGTATCTTTATAACCTTCTCACTGATTGCATACACTACCCTTCTAAAGCTTAGGGCTCATGTTTGAGTATGCTTGTGTAATCTTGCCTATTTTGATGTTCCTTTGCCTTCTTATAGGTGATTACTATAAAAATTAAACTCACATTCAATATGAACCCTATTAATCCTTATATTAGTGTTATATTTTTACCATAAGCAAGGTATGTCTCTTCATATACATCAACTCTATGTTAGGTGTACACTCATATATGCTCACTATGTATAGTGTTTGAGTATCACTTTTGTATTAGAGAAGTGTGGTATACAACTTATCAAACACTAGTGACACATTTACATATTCACTCATCCCATTGTAATTCATAACTTCTTATTCTCACACTAGTCTTCATGCCTTTGAGTGGTCTACACAATGTCCTTTGGAGAATATACTATAGTAGGCTTAAAAGGGCTAGCTGTAGGTGGCTATTTGCCTTCTTAGTTAGGTAAATGACCATATAGGTCCAAAATTCCATGGTTTCATTTCTCTTGATGGTTATTTCCAAAGGATTACAAAGTTATTTTTCCATGACATAGACTTGGAGTGAAGGGTGGATGAATGAAGGAGGGTAACAGTGGAGAGATATAGAGTGTGAGACATAAAAATATGGTTGACACAATATGAATGGTAATAGAAACCATGTGAAATTTTAGAGTTATGAAAATAGAATGATATGGAGCATGGGAACCCTTCCAAGATGAATCTCATGAGTCTTTTATACCCTCACACATATACCTAAGAAAACATAGCACTTTGGAGGTATAAATGAAGCATACACAACCAAAAGATGGAACCTAGGAATCTTTAAAGAACCTTAATTTTTGCAAAAGACCTTATACTCTACTAAAACTAACTAAGTAAGATTGGAGGCAAGGAGGATGGTTTCTAAGCCTTTAAGGCTACCATGGAGGTCTAGAAGCTTGTTAACAAGGCATGATGATGATCCATTATCAATTCAACACCTCCTTATATGCTCTTGAGTTAAATTTGGAGGCTCTATACATGCAATTGGATCACACATAGTGTTCACCACATAGTGGCCTTAAAGTATGCATAAGCCCTTTATTATTGAGATCTATTGAGATGAAAATAGGATATTGGACCTCCAATATGGTCAATAAGGCATGGTGAAACTTGAAACACTCTACCAATTCTTTAACTTAGCTAATAACTTCTAATGAGGACATTTAATCCCTGTCCATTGCATATAATTTTCTACAAATTACACATAGGAAATATGAAGATTTGATAGTTCTATGATCTCACACATGTGAGTCAAGTATTAAAAGTGCTATGATAAGATTATTCAAGACCTGATAAAAAAACATCAAATATTTTACACATAGGAAATATGAAGATTTGATAGTTCTATGATCTCACACATGTGAGTCAAGTATTAAAAGTGCTATGATAAGATTATTCAAGACCTGATAAAAAAACATCAAATATTGGTTTAAGCAAGCAAGCCAAGAATCCATCAAAACCATTCTATCCAACTTGGCCTATGCAGGGAAAGATGGCATACAAATTTCTTAAGTTATTAAATTTTTTTCATACAAATCATGAGACTAATCCCAAGATAAATTCCCATGGGTAGAAGCTAAATGAATGTAATTCCTTTGGTTATGAGTTTGGGACTCCATTCTCTCTCCTTATGGTCTGAGTGTAAACCTAGGGAGCTCTTTGAGTCTGATAATGAGATTGAGGAGAAGGAAAGTTGGTTTTGAGCTTCCTTGGAACTAAAAAATGTTTTTTTTTTCTCCATTTGACATTTCTAACCTCCCTCTGCAAAACCATGACTCCACCCAATCCAGTCCATATTGTATGGATCCATACCACTTGAGAAACCTCTAAAACCTACAATTTATCTACATTTATTCTTATTTTAGAATAAAATACACCATTATTAGGTGTTATGGAGGGAAAAAGGGGTCATGTGACATTTTGAACCTAATGGTACAAATTGAGGGAGTTGAAAAGTCACCATTTAGCATGTGTGTGGCCCATTTGGGAAGATGTAAGAATTGACCATGATGGTAATAGATTCAATGAGGTATGAGAAAGTCTAGTAATGGATTGATGAGGCTTATTAGGTCTATTAAAGGCATGTGATATGACATAGTGGTCTATCAAGGCTAGATTAGGTCTCATTATGACCAATAAACATTGACTTTGGCACACATATATGATCTTAAAGATGAATATCAACTCAATATCATGTAAATATTATATGAAAAGACCTTTATGACCTATTAGAGACCTGAAATTAATCCTAAGACACTTTTTATGATGCACTTGAAACTTGAAAGATGAACATACCTTATGTGATTAAGCAAAGAAAAGGTGTTTATGAGTCATCATTAGAATACCTTCTCAATTTACCTTCACCATGTCATTTTTAACTATTGGAGCTCCATAAAAGTAAAAAAGGGCCCTTACACATGGTCAACCACCATGATAACACTTGATTTAAGTTTGAAAGGAGATATGAAGACTGACAAATCAAAGTTGTAACATGATAAAATAGTGAACTAGTTGAACACCATCTAAACTCATAATAAGAATGACAACCATGAGACCAATGATGGATTATAAATCAAGGGCATTAGGTTGATCCCTTTCTAGGTCTAGGAATATAAAGTGGTCAACAATTACAACATAAAATAGGTTGGAAAGACTTCTTCAAAAATATCATAATACCAATTTCTTGTGGTCTTAATGTAATTCAAACAAGGGTTTGGGTTATGCCAAAAAAATCTCAATATGCATTCACAATAGGAGCCCTTTGGTTACACCAAATTAAAGCAAAAATTGACCAAAATCAGCAAGGTATCTCCTTTTCTCATGAGGGTAGATTAATCCATATACCACATGATGGTAGCCATTCTTCTACTTCACATATAATTTATGAGAAAGAACATGCCATGCACCATTTTCACCTATCCAACCATATTAAAAAAAATGAAAATGATCCAACCTAAGGTTGAAAACATTAAATATACCAAAAACATTCAAAAAATTAAAAAATACCAAAAATTTTCAATATGTTCTTGGTTGTATTATTTATTATACATATGTTATTTTTTCCATGTTCATAGATAGTATATCATTATTTACTATGTACACATCATCATGCATACCCAAGTATATGATATATGCACATATAGATGTTGGGGTTTCTATCTACTCACATCCTTAGTACCTTGGGGGCATATTATTATTTGATCATGATATACCTAGGCTACATTATTCTATGATCACTTTCCATTATCATGTTTGAAATTATATAATTACACATGCCTATATCCATGCTTATACCTTTCACAGTGTACTTTATATGTTATGCACTTAACATTACTTACAAACACATATGTTTAGAAACTAATATGTTATGTTCATGTTGGTTTACTTACGAACACAATTGTATTTCCTATTGGAGAATTTTAATATGATTGATTGATTGTGGGCCACCATGCCATGATTGCCTATTTTTAAATTTGAATATATCATTATTTATTATATGTGGATATTATAATATGTCATTATATGCTTTATTGACATTTGACTAAGTCATGTCCCTTCGATTGTGCAAAATTTAAACATGCCCCTTATATGAGGTCTCCTTAGATCATTTATAGTTGCTTTGATTTTGAGTGTTCTTAAGTGAGTGCTTGATTGTGTGTTGAGATTGTAATATTACTATCTAAATGTTTCCATGATACACGTTTTGTGTTTTAAGACTTCATGTGATCACATACTATGTGCCTAAATGTTATATCTACCTAGACATGTTACTCATATATGCTACATGATACATACACAACTTATGTAGTTATCTTATCCTTTTGAGATAAGGTGACTACTAGATTATACTTTCCCTCACATCAAAAAGAGGGCATATTAGTGGGGGAATGTCATAGAGGTATGGATTCCACACTTTCACAATTTTAGATTATAGTTAGGGCATGTTATAAACATGTTCTCCACATTTACATCAGTTCTCAGATTCTCCAAGTTATAGTGGGGGTGTGTTATGGAAACATGTTCTCCACATTTACACCATTTATCAAATTCTAAAGATTATAATGGAAGTATGCTATGTAAATATGTTTTCCACATTTACACTAGTTCTTAGATTCTCTAAATTATAATGGGGGGCATGTTATGTAAACATGTTCTCTACACTTGTACTAATTTTAGATTCACCAAATTTCATAGTATATGATTCAGATACACATTTGTGGCAACATTATATACATTGATATTATTACTATACCCAAGATTTAGCTTGGTACATATATGAGGTGCATATTCCATGCAAAGGTCACCTAAAATTTCAAAATAAAATCATTCTTTAGATTTGAAATACTGTTATGGAATGTTATTATACCAAGGTTAGAATTTTATGGACTGTTATTGAGCCAATCTACTATAGTAATTAGTTCACTTTTGGAAGGTTGAGTTGATTAAATCTCTTAATATTACCAAGATTATAAGTTAGAATTGATTAAATAATATAACTTTAATATAATCATAGGTTAGATTTGATTAGATCACCCATCCTCACTAGATATATATTGTGATTTGATTAAATCACTCACTCACCAGATCATGCACATATATGGGTTACACGATTGAGATGAAACAAGCTCAATTGATGTGTTACAACTTACCTTTACATCAAGGTTGGGGGAATGTATCCTCTAATGTCTATATATATACACTTTCAAGTTTATATTTATCTTAATATTAGATTTGATGCTTCATAACAAGGCATCCTTTCAAATCAAATTTCCAAAAGGCAAGATGGTTGCATCAACACATAGGTGTACTCCTAACCTTGATCTTTCTACTTTCAATAATTTCAAATTATTTCAATTTTAAATTTCATACATTGATTATATATTATAACATCATCTTGGTTGTAGGTCAGTCACCAACAAAGCACTCAATTTGGGCTCAAGTAAAGACAAGATGTACATACACACCCATGTATGCATTCATTTCCTTTAAAATAATGATTTAATTACTAGATTAAAGGGTGATGAATGTAGATACTAAACTATGATTTATGTATTAATATAGTCTTATACACTTGGAAAATATCCACTATGGCCTTATATCTTTTAGTTATAGACCTGCCCACTACCAAAAGGCTTGCATTCACTATCTCTTTGTGCCTAAATTACTTATCTTTTAGTCCAATCATTGTTATCCTGATGACTAGACCTTTTATACTATGTAAAAAACTATAAACCTTATTATTATAATTCACTACAAATTTTTGAATTGTACCTGTTTTATATCTTCCTGGACACTTTGACCCAAAATAGACACCTGTGTCAATGCAAGTGTCTACTTTTAATACAAAATGTCTAGTGCCTAAAAGTCATCCAATTTGAAAATGAAACATATCCTAAAGGTTGAATTAAATGATTTAGTGTGAGATATATCCAAAATGGATTGGTATATATATATATATATATATATATATATAATATCAAGCCTCATTCATTCCTCACATAGAAAATACCAAGAAATCACAAGGCAATGCACCAAAAAGCACTCAATCAAGCATTCAATTGAGCAAACCTGACCTATTCTTCTTTATTTATATATTAGTCATAGGATTAGTATTTGCAAAAGTCTAAATAATTTGAATAGTAATTCATCAGCCATATTTTCCAAGTTACAATCTAAGTCACTGCATGTTTTATCACACATTACATCCATGTGCACACACAAGCCAAAATGTAATAGATAGATCCTATATATATATATATTTATGTATGTATGTATACACACACACACACACACACACACACATATATACACATACATATATATATATATACATACATATATATATACATATATATATATATACATATATATATATATATATACATATATATACATATATATATATATACATATATATACATATATATATATATACATATATATATATATATGTGTGTGTATATATATATATATATATATATATATGTATGTGTGTGTGTATATATATACACATACATACATATATATATATATATATATATATATATATATATATATATATATATATATATATATATATATATATATATATATATAGTTCCTTAATGAATGACATTTGATTTATATTTATAGTGAACCTTTTAAATTACTAATTGAGATAACTTGTGAAATGTGTAGGATGACTCAAATTGATGCTTTAAATTTTATAAACTAGTATTTAAACGGCATGGGGACAAAGTTACACTATGTGGACATGTCTAGGATAGTGTGCCTATTTTCCTAACACATACTTATCCCAAAAAATTAGGGACAACTATTCTAAGGTTGGAAATACTCTGAGAGTGACATAAAGAGGTTTTAACATTGAATTATAAATTCTTATGTAGTAGTTATTGTGAATAGAGGGGTCAATCTGAAATATAGATAAATTGATAGAGGAATGATGAATAAGAGTCATGTATTTTAGTGTAAGTTAAGTGGTCTAAGATATGTCAAAAATAAAAATTATGAAGTACCTATGACTAGATTTAGGTATCTACATTTCCAACCATTTATTATAGTATTAAAATCAATACAGTAAAAGAGAAAGGTAAACTTGAGTGTGTACAACACATTGTATTTTGATTGCAAACTCCAATTATGTAGGGTACTCATTTTAGTAAACCTTGAAACAACACATGAATTAATTGTTATGACCAACACATCCATTTATGTAGAATAAAAGGGGACCCCCTATAAGCTATAAATCTTGAAAAATTGGCTTCTTATTGAGCTCATTTTGAACTTTATATTATTCCCAAACACTAGGCCCAATCCCCATAGGTGAACATGATTAATCAGGTTTGAGTCTTCAATATTTATGGAACTCTGATAAAGCCCCCTTGTTTATTTTTATATATCTCTCATGGATTTGTTTCAAAAATTTAGCTCCATTTTTCTTCAAAAGGGTTCAATACTTAGTTTATTTTCGAGTACTAAATTTTTATTTTAGGAAAAGTCAAAATTGAGGAGTCAACATTGCAAAGTCTCAAAGTTAACTTCTAAAAGTTTACTTGGTACCCTCTTCAAGGCTATTTTTGATAGGTAATAGCATTTAATTTGTGAAATTCCTTGTAATGACTTTGTATTTTTGTAAATTTTGTAGGTCAAATAACTATTATAAAATAGTATGGTTTGGGAGAATTCATCTAATCAAGATGTGCCATGTGTACTTCCATACATTGATAAATAATTTACCTAGGCAGGTCCCAGAGTTGTTAGATAATGGTATAGTGTGGGATATTTCATCCAATTAAGATGTGCCATATGTACTTAGATACACTTAGGAGATAGTTTACTAGGTAGGTCTTAGAGTTGTCATTGAATATTATAGTCCAGGAGACTTCATATAATCAAGATGCACCACTTTTGATTCCATACACCTAAAGGACCATATACCTATAAAATTATTGCTACATCAAATTAGTAGGATCACCCATTGGGACCACTGTAGTTGATTATAAACATATCTCAAGCAACATGAGGGCCAAAGCTGGTCACATGCCTACCACATTCTATGCATTTATTTGCCCATTTTCATAGGTCATGATTTTACACCTAGAAGGGTTCTATTTCCACTAGATTATATAATTAAGGCTTGTTCCAAAAAATAAAATCTAAACAAATAATAAAAAATGGCTATTTTATAATCATACCATCAACTCAAAAATCAACTTGCATTCTATGAGCCCTCAACTGCATTACCATGCAGATATTTTAGAGCCCTATAGGTCTATCCATACTAATCTCATGATTACTTGTTATTTGAAACCCAAATTACTAAGAAACATTTACTTAAGTATCATCAAGATATCTTGAGACACACCTTTGAATAAATATCATACACAAGAGAGCAAGATATAGGATAACTATGAAGATATCAGGCAGTTGAGAAAGAAAGTAATGGTAGTTTCCACCCCCAACCCTAAAATAAAGGAAGAGTTTAGGGACACCACTCTCTTCCAGTGGATCACACAGTATAATCACTATAATAAAATCTTTAAGGTAATTGAAGACATCCAATTTCCCAATAGTGATGATGATGATGTCAAATTTTCTAGTGAGGTCATTGCATTCAAGGAGTCAGTCCTCCACAAAGCTTCTACCAAGCCTGAGGTTTTCCCATATGAAGATATTCTTTATAATATATTTAAGAATTCCAAATGCACCAATGATATCATTTAATCACCTAAAACAAGTCTCCAAATTACATACATCTCTAGGGCCACATTTAAGAGATACTATAATCTCCAAAATTTATAAATCTCCTATGAAAAAGAGGTAATTTATATATGGATAAAGATGCATAATGTGTATGATACTTTTTAGGACTACATTGAAGACAATGACCATTGGATAAACAAGGCAGATGTTAAATTTTACACCATAAAGAATTTCAAAGAATGGGTATGAGTCAACATGCCATTGCTTAACCATTTATTTAGCACAAATGATATGATATTTATTCATATGAATAAGTATTGGGTCCCTCTACTCAACATCATCCTTGAAGATAAGTAGGTTATAGCTCTTGGGGACATCATCACCTTCAACCTACCTCTGCAGATCCCCAAGGTTTGTGTTGGGAAAACTTCTACATGATGTCTTATCTGGTTGACACCACCTATGCCACCATTGATTTTAGAAGTACTACATTCCCTCAATAAAGACCTAAAATTTAGCATATTCATGTGGTCATATATAAATTGTATATCCACCACTTTAGGAATCACATTAGCTAAATATATGACCATTTATATCCCCTTATATACATGGTGATCAATGAGAAGCCCATGGTGAGACTATCAAAAGAGATAATGGATTTCATCATAGCCATATGTGTATATACATAATATTTTCAAAAAAATATCAATTACTAATGATTTCTATCTTACAGGAACCTATCAAGTCTCAATATTTGTGAGTGCATACTTTAAAGGGTACACTAGGAAAGGGGTGGATAGAACATTGGTGTTTCATAATATTATTGTCCCTTATACCACCACTTACTATCAATCTAACCTTCTCCTAAAGTAATACCTTAAGCTTTGTCTCCTCTATTTCACCCTCCAACCATTTTTTTAACCTTCATTAGCCCTTCCTTAGCTTAAAATCCTTTTTGATAGTTTACATTACACTGTCAACCTCATAGATCCATACTCTAATTGATAAAACTCATTTAGGGTCTAGGTTGGTCCCTTACCGACCTAAACCAAGACCTAATTTATTTTTTCCAATAATGATACATACTCAATTGGGCTGACCCTATTGACTAAACTTTCAAAAAGTTTGAGGGTTATATTCAATTATATATACACATTCATTTCTCCATTTTTAAAATATAATAAGAGTCAATTATTCATTTGTGCTTATTTAAAATTTTCTCTTTTGCAATTCTACTTGAGGAGTTATAGCTTAAGATATATAGTTGGATAAGAATATTCTCTTGTGGAAAAGTCTTGGATGCTTTGGCTTTTCTTAGTGATCCTTACAAACCACAACAACCTATTGCAAAGCACATTTGGCCAAGGGAAAGATTGAGTGATCTCCAAGGTAATTATCTCTAACCATACTCCTCTATTTTAATAGATATAATTATCATAAGTAATGGATTTTGAATATATTTCTCTCTCTATGCATTAGGGTTTTACCTATACATAGTTTAATTAGGATTCTCTTATGCATGTTTGCTTTTATGTTTATCAACCCCCATTTTATGCCATAATCTTTGGTGAGCACTAGATTAGACTTTAATTTAGTTGTCATATACTTTTATGAATAAGAAAACATAAGACTTAGTTAGGGTTATTACATGGTGTTGTTTGACTAGAGGCTTTTGAACCCTCTATAGTGATGTTATTATGGTAAGATATCCCTTTGATAGGTCTAATAGATCCATCTTGGTCATGACCATGAATATCTAATGTATAAAAAATTGGAAGTTTAAGTAATATTTTTCTTCTCCAAACTAGGATTGATTAATGTATTAGTTACATTTCCATTTGTATACATTATGGTGAACCCAACATGAATCTAAAACTTACAGGTTTTCTTTCACCCCATCATTTTGTCATCATTTTTTTTTCTATATTTGCATTACTATATTGAACCAGTCGATAGAATTCTAACTTTATGGCATAAGTTTAACACATAGTCACCCCAATATGACTTTGTTATGTCTATGTAGGTCTTTGACAAATATAGGTTACTAGATCGATTAGTTTAGCATAGTATTCTTATTCAATTCCAAATTGGAATACATAGTCTAACCAATGAATTCTATCTATTAATCTCTTATGTTAACATATAGGTCTGCAAACATAGTCAAACCTATCAACTCTATTCATCAATTCTCTTTTAGCATACAAGGTTTTACAAACTTGGTTGAATCAGTCAATCCAGTTAGAAAAATTTTGAAACAACGTTTGAGCATCATAGCATACAATTTTTCCATCTAAAATGTTTCAAGATCATCAAGGTTCCTTCTTCTCTTTATCATTTTAGTTCTTCTTTTAGTATTGTTTTTCATAAGTTTGTAGTCTATAAAACTATAATCCTATAGCCAACTAGGTCGACCTATTTGACACCATTTTATAATTTGTATTTTATCTAGAAGACACAATAAACTTGTTTGACTATGTTCTTATAGACCTTGCTTCTACATAATATTAGATACCTAGTTGATAATGTTCTATATTATTTACTTATAGTGTTGCCTAAACTGACTCTGTAATATTATCAATCAAGGAATTAACCTATATTTGTTAGTAATTAATTCACCTTTCCTTTTCATTTGTTTTCATGCTTAGATTAACTCACATAGATTAAATAGGTGGTTTTTCAAATTACCATTTTAGTCACACTCATTTTCTCTTTTTCACACACCACCAAATCACTTTGCATTTAAAAAAACATTAAACATTTGTCTTCCCAAGGCCTACCTACTTGGATTTCATCACCAAGGGGGAAGCCAACTTGGTTTTTTGGCCAAGTATAAATACATGGTTGGTAGTATATATTATAAAATCACTTGACACACTTATCACTATGGGATTATGAATTGGAGGGGTAGGCTCCAATACCAAGCTAGTACCATCACCAATATAGATCCTTTTTATTGCAAACATCCTAAAACCAACCTTTGATTGCTTTTTGGTTCCTTATTTTAGCCAACTTCCTTATCAAATTAAAATTAAACTTTATTATAACTTAATAACACTTATGATGAAAAAATAGTTAGCATTTACTTTCCAATTGTTACTTACTCTTTGATCATTGTATGCTGTATTGCAAAACTTACTTTGGCTAACGTTGGTACAAGGTTTGTGTTGTGTGTTCTAATTGGGTCAGTCACATTGATCCAATTATTTGTATGCCTAATTTCATTTTTCTTCAAATTATCTTGTAATTTTTTTTCTATTTTACAACACTATCATTTTGGTTAATACAGTCTCTTAAAGATTGTTTAAAATTCCTGCCTATAGTATATATTCAACTTGCTTAACTGTGTATCCTTATCTTTCTATTTTGTTCCCTATTCAGTAGTATATTATCAACCCATATGATTGTGTATTTATTTTTTATTTATCTTATTTCAATTTCATCTCTTTTAGCACATAATTGACCAACTTAGCTGTGTATCCTTCTTTGTCTATTATGTGAATTTCTTTACAAAACTCTGTTGACCCAGTTGACTCTATCCTTGTTGGTCAAATATGTTCTCTATCTAGCTGATTCTATCCCTATTTTTCTCTCTTATTTTCTAATATCAGTCCCTTTCATCAAGCATAATGAAATCCCCTATCAAAATCTTCTTGGATAACCTGAATCCATTTAGACACTATATGGGATGCCCTTTTCTTCCTCTTTTTACTTCCCAAGATAATACTCACTCTTGGGGTACTTCTTCTGCTTCATCATCTTTGAATTGAAACATGTTTCCAATCATACCACAAGATGAGATTCATGGATTAGATCCTTTTCATACATATCTAGATAGTTACTATCTTCAAACATCTTGCCATAATGTGGGGGAAATTGAAATAAGTTTATCCAATAACCCATAGGGAATCCACCTCCTAATAACCCTCTCTCTAATATCAATTTGGGGAGTCCTCCTACAAACACCAATACACCAATTGATACCACTCAAATTCTTTCATAGATAGTGAAACAAATGAACATAATTCAAACATCTAACACTTCCCAAATGATGCAACTACAACATCATTTGATCAACATGAATAATCAACCTCCTATTCTTATTCCTCAAAATAATAAAAAATTTATTCCTCCACCTCTTCGAGATGTCACAAATAATTTCATCTTGTAACCTATCATGCACAATAAGACACTTTAACACATACAAAATGAGCCTTTATCCCCTTTCATTATTTATATTGATATTTGTAACATAGCTTCAACTACTAAATATGATGGGACTAAAGACCTTACATATTTTATTAAAGAGTTTGGAAATATTTATAAAGAGTGGATCCAAACTAATACTTTTTACACAACTAAACTCTGAGTTAAAAATTTAACTGGGGATGTATTAGAATGGTATAATTAACTTGCCCAACATTTCATATGAAAACTAGAGGATTTAGTCAATATTTTAGTTAAAGAGTTCCAACATAATGATCTTCCTAAGAATTTCCTTAGCCATTTCATCAATGCTAAGTAATCTCCTACAAAATCAGCTCATGATTTTATCAAACAATGGAAATATCTAGCTCACAAGGTTGATCATAACATGACTAATGATAATTTGTTTAAACTCTTTATAACTGCATTAACTCCTTCACTTCAATATAAGGTTTGGACTTTTGCTCCTTAAATGCTAAATGAATCTCTTGACCAAGCCAATCATCAAGAATTTTTAATGACATGGTTTGAACCTAGTACTAAAATCATTAAAGGATGTTTTTAACATGAAATTAATATAATAATCGATAATCCTCCTCAACCCAAACCAAGAGTTTCCAAAGCCAACAATCCCCAAACTTATCATAGATAATTAATGGTACAAAAAATGAAACAATTTTTAGTGCCCTCTAAACCATTTACTTATCCCAATAATCCTCCTAAATGGTATGACCCTAATCAATTTTATTGGTCCCATGCTGACATAGGTAATTTCCATGAAACATGTAGAGAGATTACCAAATTTACTATCTCATATATGCTTAATGATTCATAAAATCATGAAGCCATGATTTAACTCTATATTCAAGATGATAATAATGCTTCTCAAAAACAATAAGCTTCCAAAGCTTCTTCTTATAACAAACAAAAATCCTTTTTCATATCTAATACTCAACAAGCCAAAAAGGATATTTGTGCAATTAACATCGACTATGACCAATATTACACCAATTATCAATATGCTGATGCAACTAAGGTTAATTATTGACATAAATTGGCCCATAAAGATCCCATCACCAAACCTAAGGAACCATTTATGGAAGATAAAATCCTCAAATATTCTACCACTAATCACTTATATTTAGAAATCAATAAGGAACCATCTCCTCCTTCCAAACCCCCAACCACTCCTCTTCCTCCTAAAACTATTTTACCTTTTAAGCCTCATGTCAGTTCTTCTTCTAAAACCCATTGGAACTTTTTATAAGAACTCAACTCCATGCCTTGCAAATTACTCTTATGGAGTTAGTTCATACTTATCCTTATCATCATAAGTTACTCATGTAACAAATTCAAGAAAATTAAACCATCTTATTTAGATGAGGAACCACCATCTTATGAGCCTCAACCAATCAAAGTGCATACCATTGAATCCATTTATCCTTCTTCAAAACCCTCCATAAAATTCTTCGAAGAAGACATGATCAATGATGAGATCCTCTTTCAAGATGATGATCCACCCCTCTTCATCAAATTATCTATTAATACCACCCCCATTCATAAAATCCTAGTAGATGAAGGATCCGATATTAATATGACATCTCCGTGACTCATACAACAACTTAGATATAACAAAGATCATCTTAAACAAACTCATTTGACATGTTGTGGATTTGATAAACCTAATTAAAATCCACTTGGTTATATTTGGATCCCTCTTACAATTTGACTTAAGACTATATGAACTAAGCTCATGATCCTCAATTCAAATTTATCTTACAACATACTCCTAGGATGCCCATGGAATCATAAAATGAGAGATATCACCTCTTATAACAACCAATGTATCAAGTTTCTTCATAACATAAAAATGTATAAACATGAGGATAATCCTAACCCTTGGAGTATTCATCTTCCAAATCCTAAATCTCAATATTTAATTCTCACCATTTTGAATATTAATAATACTCTTTTACCCAAATTAATCAACATGAATCTGGATTTGCATGTAACTCTTGCTAATTTTAATGATGATGAGCCTAATCACTTGTAAAATATGTGCAACACTACCAAACTACCTCTTTACATCTTAGAGTGGCTACCTCCCTCTTTATTACCTCATGATCACATCATCCCTCTCATTGATGAGATCACTAATTTCCCCCCTCCATACAATTCTTAGGAAGCCTCTTAAATGAAATATGACTTCAAATGGCATGATTATGAAGTGGATAAATTATTCTAAGATCCTTCAATCATGTCTCCATGTAAATTTAGTGATTTAGGAATCTCCCCTTCTAAAGTTCCTCCTGAATCATAAGAATGCATAATTTATCCAACTTATGATGATAACTACATCATGGACCAAACTCAATCATGAGACTTGGATGTTCAACATTATCAAAAAACCCTAGCTCAAATACATGATGTTCATATCATTTCCACATATTTTTAATTAGCACCTGAAGGTCCTATACCTCCTACTAATTTTCCACTCCTTGATATCCCTTAGGTGGTGGAACAAATATTACCTTCCAAATCTTTAGAACTCCAACATATTTAATACATCATACTAAACCAATCATTCTCTCTAATCCTCTACCAATCAATACTACTAACGATAAACCAATATAAATGAGTCAACCTTCTTCCCCTATTCCACCTACTCTTGACATTACACTAGATTCCAAGGCTATAGATGTACATAAAATACATTATGAATATGACTACCATGGTAAAAAAATTATTGATCTCAAATTAGATGTAGAGTATAATGGCCCTCTTACCATATTACCTAGTGATAAGCCATTCTTGAATTGCTCCATTCCCAAGAACCTCAACTCCCTCAGTAACACAATTGGGAATTTTATGTGAAAATACCCTAATTTTAATAATTTCATTACTAGAATTGATCTTAAAAATAATACCATTTCCTCTTTACCTAATGTGCCATATCATTTACAAAATGGAAATTATATGCTTATCAAGGAAACTACACGAATTGAATATTGAACCCCATCATGTTATCGATCGATCATAATATCTAGATAACTTACACCAAAATAACATGATAATTTTAATTTATTGTTGATAAATATCATGAGGATTTCATTTGGTCCTATGAGGACATGATCAACATTGAACCTAGCATCGTGGTGCATAATATCATCACCTATCTAGATGGTAAACCTGTGTGATAAAAAAATGGAAATTTCCACCTGAAGTTTCTAATTTATGTCATAAAGAAATCATTAAACTTCTTGATGCTAAGTTTATAAATCCTATGGAATATTCAGAATATGTCTCAAACATTATCCCTATTAAAAAAAAAAGTCACCATGGTCATTTACATTTGCATTCACTTTTGTAATGTCAATCTTACTTGTCCCAAGGAAAACTTCCCTTTACGTTCCATAGATGCCATCATCAATTCCACTATTGGATATGAAAGGTTATCCCTTATGGATGGTTTTTAGGGTTATAATAAAATTCACATTACCTTTGAAGATTAACATAAGACAACTTTCACCTTAGAATGGGGTACCTATTGTTACACTAAAATGCCCTTCAACCTCAAAAATACCAAATCTACTTATCATCATGTAATGACAAACATTTTACATGACCTTATCTCTAAGATTGTGGAAACCTATGTGGATAATCTCATTACAAATTCTAAAAGCCAAAAAACTCATCTTTCTAATCTTTCTATCATCTTTAATTGCCTCATCAAATATAAATTTAGATTAAACCCATAAAAATGTGTCTTTAGCATCACATCTGGTGAATTGATAGGTTTATTAGTCTCTCTTAATGGTATTTATGTCAATCCCACTAAGATAGACACTATTGTCAACATGCCTGTTCCTCATTCTATTCTATATATTCACACTTACCTTGGCAAGATTGGATCAATAAGATGATTTGTCCCCAAAATGGCTTACCACATCTATTCTATTAATTCTCTTCTAAAAAAAGGTAATGCTCTCAAATAGATAGATCCTTGTCAAAAAGTATTTGAAAATATGAAATAATATTTGCTTCATCCATCCACCCTTCATCTAACTTCTAATAATCATCCTTTAATCTTATATACTTCATCCACACCTGTATCAGTTGGGCCAATGCTTGCATAACAAGATGATACCTAAAGAGAATATTCCATCTATTAAATAAGTCAATGTCTCATTAACTATGCAAAACACTATATAAAAGTAAAATGTGATTGCCTCTCTATATATTTTGTAGCTAAAAATATACATCATTATATGCTTTATCAAACAAATTGCATTATCATTCATTTTGATCCACTCTATCACTTCTTATCTAAACCCATTATTCTTAGAGGTAGATTCTGTAGGTGGATGGTCCTTCTCATGGAATTTGATCTCCACATTATTACACAAAAATCTATCAAAGGACAAATCATTACTGACCAACTTGTAGTAGCTCCCATACATGGTACCAACCACCTTCAAGATAGTCTCCCAAATGATAATGTCCTCTATATTGAAGGTATTAATAAAGTTATATCTCTTAAATATTAATTTCATAATTTCACTATTGATCTTGAAGCAAATAATATAGAAGAGTCCTCTATCCTTCCCAATATTACTAAATCTAAGTAGTCATTGAATAACTTCCCAAAATTAACGTTGATTTACATGAATATACCTAGACCCTTCATTTTGATGGCATCAAATTTATTTAAGGAGTTAGGTTAGATTATATCCTCACTATTCCTCTTGTTTAAATCACCCCTTTGGCATTTCATCTTAAATTTAATGTCATTAATAACATGGTAGAATATGAAGAATTAATCCTTAGCATGAAAGCAACACTTGATTTAGACATTACATATTTGAAAACTTTAGGTGAATCCCAACTCATCTATCGATAGGTTAATGATGATTATCATTGTAAAAGCAAAAACCTTATTACTTATCATAAAATAGCCACTACCCTTGGGAAATAATTCTCTTCTTTTACCATCAAGCCCATCCCTTGAGATCAAAAATCTATCACTGATTCCCTTGCTTCTTCAACATCTATTTTTCATCTACACCAAGTTCTTACTAATTATAGATTTCTTATCCAAATAAGAAAGTCCCCATCTTCCTTTCAACCACCAGATTCAATTATCTACCACATTGAGGTTATCACCATTTGACAGAGCCCATGGTATAAAGACATCATTTAATTCCTTGAGCATTAAACATATCCTCCAAACATGGATTCTTGAGAAAAGACTCAAATTCATAAACATGATCTCAAATATGTCTTTTGATCTAACATCTTTTATTATTGAAATGCTAAAGGTACCCTACTCCATTGTGTTATGAAAGAAGAGATTCCTCCTCTTCTTGAAAAATCAAAGGGGGCAATGTGTGGTGGTCATTTAGAATGTTGGAGAGTTGTCAATGATGTCATGGTAATGTCATGGAGGTGTCCTGGTGAGTGGATGAAGTGCTTTGATAACCTAAGTAATAATGACAAAGTGTGAAATGTGCTTGTCTTAATGTGCCTGATGTATGATTGGTTGATCTCTAGAGTTTGATTGGTTAGAGATGTTCAAGAATGAGTATGGTGATTGGAAAATGTGCAAGAGGTCCCTAAGATGTTATCTATGATTTGAGAGTTTGTATGCATAAGTGGAATTTTATCTGGTAGTCTATAATTTTAATCAAGATAGTTTGGGTCTAGTGGTATAAAATTTAAGTAGATATTTTGATGAGGTCACCATTTCCACATGGGAATGAGTAAAGGGGAATTAGTCATATGGCTTTGATCACATTAGTCTATAGTTTATTTTTTATAAATTATAAATCATGTAATGTAGTGCATCAAAAGATATGCATATGCAAATTTGGGCTCCCAGGCAATTTGATTGTGTTTTTCCATAACTATTTTTGTAATATGGCTTGAAGAATCGAGTCAGAATTTTGATGGTGTTATATTTTGGACATGTGAAGGTGTCAATAAAAATTAATCATATCGGTTTATTTATTTTTAAGCATAGATGATTTTCATTAAATTTGAGATCATGCAATGAAGCACGACAAAAGTTATGCATGTTCAAAGTTGACATCTCAGGTAGGTTTTGACATAGTTGGCTCTGTGATAGAAGATTTTGAGAAGGAATTTTAATGGTATTATATCTCAACAGTGTGAAGATTCTAGGAGAAGTGTGTTACATCATTGGATTCTCTTATGTGAGGAGATCATCTGGTCTAAATTTGAGATCATGCGAGTAAGCACAAAATAAGTTATTAACATGTAAAGTTGGCCTTCTAGGCATATTGAAAGGGTCCCCATACATAGTCATTTACACACATGTTAAAGTCCAATCAAGATTGACAGTGCACGTTACTCCAAGAAGTCAAGAAGTAGAAAGATGAGGATAGGTGCACATTATTTAAAAATTGAGAATAGGTATAGGATAAGGATCCAATAACAAGTGGGAATTCATAAAGATTAATCAAATGATTAGCATTGATTATTAAAGATCTGGTTGATCCACAAAGATCGACATTGTGCATAGACTCAACATTATAAGATTACATGAGATGAGGTTCACATAATAGAGGTTTAACATCTAACTATTGACACCTATACATTAAATATTATAAGAGATCGATGGTGCATATTTGATTTGACCTAAGAGGACATGAAATGTGAGCATTGTGTTTAAAGGTTAACTGTGACTGCTTGTATTTGAATATTTGAATTTTCAAAAGAAAAACCATTGTCTAGTTTTTGAGCTATAACTTTTGATCCAAGATGAATTTTGTTGTTACCAAAATCAGCTTAACTCATTTTTGGGAACAATCCCCTACGAAACTTGTCTGTTTCATCTTTCATCTCTCTAAGTTTCTTTTTGAGATGGGTTTTTCTTGTTCTCATCTTGGTCCAACTGCACCTTTCAAAATTCATAATGTATTTTTATCGCGTCTTCCCCAAAACATGAAGGTTGTTACAGTCTCAATGCGATCAGGAGACCAAAACTTACCTCTTTCAGAGTTAGTGTTTCTTTTCTTCTATTTTCATGCACAGGTGGCAAAATTTGTCGCCAGTGCATTTTACCTTTGAGATGGAAGGGCGGAAATATTTGATGCCCCTACATTTTCCCCTACAAGGGTAGAAATTTTTGCCACCCCTGCATCTAAACTTGCAAGGGCGGCAAAATTTTCTACCCCTGCATCACGTCATTTTCCATGCACAACATTTATTACCACACATGGCGGGTTGTTGGGGTCAATTTTTGCCTCATATAATTCGATTTTAACCTTCTTTTATTTCATTCCTCCTCTCCTCCTCCTATCCTCTGCCTCTGGATGATCCAGCGAATGGGTTAAGGTGCATTTTTGAAGATTTAATCTCGTGGTGCACGTATTCTTTTAGATAAGTCTTATTTTTAGCATTTATTTCCTTTCCTTCCCTCTTCTTAAGCTTTGTTTTCAGTCTTTGTTGTTGTTGGGAGTTTTTATATTTGTTTTTCTTTTTCTCTCCCTCCCCATCGGCCTTCCCAACTTCATTCTCATGTAGGGGTGATAATTTTTACCGCCCCTCCCCTTTGCCCACAGCTTTCTTGTAGAAACTTGCACAGATGGTGAATTTTCCCACCCGTGCCTCTTAGTTGCCTTTGATCTCTCTTACTTACATGGGCGGAAAATTTCACCACCCACGCAGGTCGAACCTGCATGGGTGGAAATTTTCACCACCCGTGCCCCTTTTTCACCCAAAACTTGCATTGGTAGAAAATTTTGCCACCGATGCAGGCCAAAGGTGCAAGGGTGGTGAATTTTGCCGCCCTTTAACCTTTTTCAGTTGAACATGCACGGGTGGTAATTTTTGCTGCTCGAACCTACTTTTCTGACTATTCTTCATGTAGGGGCAGCAAATTTCACCGCCCATGCATTTCTCCTCCAAATTTTTCTAACTCCAGAGGAATTTTCCTCTTTTCCATTCTTTCCCTTCCTCATTTTTTGACCCAGTTTCCAACCTGGCCCTGCTAAGTGCTCTTCCTTAAATCATGATCACCCAACGTGCAAATTCCCTAATTTGCTCACTATTCCCTAATTGTACGATCATGATTGTAGTACTTTCTAAAGGCTCTTGCTCATCAACCCCTACTCAATTGAGGCCAATTATGATGTCTGAAACTTCTCCAAAAAAGGCAAAGACCATGAAGTACAAGTACCAGGGCATCTTTTCGATCATTTCGGTTACCTCCAATATTGATGACATCAGAGACATAGAGATTAGCCACATAGATATGGTTGAGTTCATGACCCAAACCAAGGCAACTAACCTAAGCTCTGAAATGAGGAGGATCATCAAAAGCAACATTCATCTGGTTACCACTTTCCTAGTGGCAGCACATCATACAGAGTTCATCCTCCAATGCGCCCAGTTCTACAACAAAGAGACAAGATCAGTCTCAGAGGCCAATGGCAACGTAATAATTCAACTGGATCCTAAATTTATCGATAAAGTATTCATGTTCCCTCCTACTACCGAAGTGCTAAGGATTGACTTCATAGAAGTATAGGAGTACGACAAGGACCTTGAGAGGGCAAAAAAAGTAATGAATAACAAGTGGCTAAAGGTCCCCAGAACTAATTTATCCAGATGGTCGTAGAACTTCTTGAGGAGCAATTTCATTAAAGAAGTTGGTGACTTGATCACCCTTCTTAGTAGAGTGCGAGGCCTCCCATCTTCCTCACAGTTCCACGAGTGGATGTACCATTCATTAAGATCATCCTCTAGGGTAAGCAAGTCATCTTTTGGGGTGAACAGATTAGCAATTCCCTTCACGAGCAACTGACTAAGGTACAAACTTCATCAAAGTTTTATATGACTTCATATCTTGTGTACATAGCTGTCTCAATGCGAACCTTTCTAGGTTTGACAATTGAAGGGGATAGAAAGACCACCCCAGTCTACTCATATTACCCCCAGTTAATGCTTCAAGGATTAATCCACCATTTTAAAAGGGTAAATGATGCTTTCTTTGCCATATTTTTATACCTCTTCGACCCTCAACTTGAATAGAAGAGAGTATCTGATGAGGCTTGGATGGTCATCAATGACTATGGTTGTATGTTTCTTCAATTTCCCACCTTCTGTTATCTTCAGGTTGGCTTTTTCCAAGGCTATCCCTATATGCTCCCCAAGTTTCCTTCTAATAAATTAGTTTTGATGGAGCTATGTAGACAAATGGATGTCATACATACTAGGTAGATGGAGCTAAAAAAGCCAGGTTTTAAGTTTCCAGTTGAAATTAGCAGATACTCTATCTTGATAGTAGCCAAAGCCAAAGTCATGGAAATAGAGATGCAGCTGGTCACTATGAAATAATTCAAGAGAAGGGACAAATTTGACTATAGGGGTGTCAAGGACATGATCAGATGAAAGACTCAATTTCATGAGCCTATGATCAAAGACATCTGGGTAGACCTAAGAATAGCTGAGGAAATCAGGAGGATGGACTATAGTAGGTTGACCTTGGAATAAATTGAATATTTGGGGCTTGCAGAGATTCTTCCCAATTTGGTCGATGATAGGAGCATTATCAATAGGAGGTACCTGGCTGAAAAGATTGCTGAATCCCCTCTTCCTCCAATTCAGTGGTCTCAAAAAGAGCTAGCTTCTTTGAGGAATAGATTTGAGCCAATATTGGCTAACACCAATGATTGGTTAGCGGCCAAAGGGATCGTAACGAAAGATTTTATTACGGGATTAGAGGTTGAGTTCCAAGTAGAAATGAGGAAGAAGGTAGAAAATAGGACCAAGAACAAAGGTGATGTTCCTTCCCCATCTAGGCCTCACAAGCCTATAATCATCTTTGTTTCTAAAAAATCAAAGGTTACTGAAGAACCATAATCAACAACTAAGGGAGTTGCAGAACAAAGCTCCTAGGAATAGGCAGCCTAATAATTAGAGACAGATGACATGCTTTCAAAATAGCAAAGCACTGAACCTCTACTTTCCCAAGAAGGGACACAACCGCTTAAAAATGTCTCTCCTCTCCGCCTCAGTCTCCTATGGCATCTCCTTCACCTCTCTATCCTATCAGTGTTCCTTCTTCTAGAGCTGCCTCTCCTTCCAAAGTTATATTTGGCGATCCTCAGGGCACTTTTAGAGATACTCTTCACTCCTCTGATCTATTCCTAGTTTAGCATCTCCTTCCTTCAATCTGGGAAAAAGTTTAGTCCTTGATTAATCAATGACTGGTACAGTTTCACTTGTTACTCCTACTACAACCACTGTTACTACTAGCAGTGCAGATGTTACCATGGTAACACTAGCTGTGGGAACTATTGCCATAGTAAGTACTCTTCTCCCAACTTAGATGTCAACATTCACACTTAAAATAAACAAGTTAGCCATCTCTCTAGATGACTTCGATTTTGGCAAGATAGTGCTGGTGAAAGCTAAGGCTCCTCTCAAAATTGGTTGAGGAAAAGGGGCATAAATTTTTGGAAATAGCTAAGCCTCCGTAGGACGCAACCCTTGAGGGTTTTGACATAAGCAGCTATTCCATCTCTCGTGTTGAACTTGGCAAAGTTACTCACGAAGGTGTGAAAAGCGATCTATAGTCTGCAATGGACATCATGGTCCAGAAATTTGACATAGAAAAGGAGATGAAAGACTACTATAAGGCCAAGATGGAGCAGTTGACGATAGTAATAAGGAAATTCACTCTTCCCCCTGAAGCGGTGACTCTAGAGGCCTTCTCAATAGATGACCATGTCATTCAAAAGGTAGAGAAAACCTACTTAAAAGGGAAAGTGATAGAGGATTATGTTGAAAAGATGCATACTCAGGGAGTTTCCTTACTTATGGAGGTTGCATAAAAGATAGGCAAGATGAAGAAGGTGATGGCAGATTTAGATGACTTTGTGTCTCTTATCTCTCAGGACATTGACAGTATAGAAAAATATCTTAACAAGTGGAGGGAGATGAAGGATCTAAAGAAAATCACCTTGATATCTATTGGCATCATTTTTAGCAAAGATTCCTATGTTGAGATCAAGGAGTCATTGATATACAGGATACAGGTACTCAAGAAGTTGATTGAAGATCTCAAATCTTCCAAGGATGCTAGTGAGAAGAGCGACACATACTTGCTGAATAGACTAGAAGAACTACCTTGCAACCTCACTTTTAGGGATAACCAATTTCTCTCAGCTAAAAAAATGATCCAAGGTTTCAAGGGGATAATTCAAAGAGATTTTGAAGAGAAAGCCTTCTCAATGACTTCTGTGGACAACATTTTAGATACTCAGTTAACTCTGGATAATCTAAGATCCAGGTTAACTAGTCATGCTAAGACAATCATAGCATTGAAGGATTCTTTAATTAGAGCCAGGGTCATCTTCAAGAACATAGTTGCGCTAGACAATATAGGAATTCAAGCATCTATTTCTATGTATGATGCTCATCTAAAGAAGTCTAGCGGCAAGAGCTGAAACTTTTTCCCCTTCTCTTTTCTTTCCTTATGCACTTTTGTCATGAGAAAAGTGCATGTAATTTTGTAATATTTAATTATGTGTAAAAAATCCAAAAAAATATCTCAAAGTCAAAGATGAGTCATCTTTGACTAAGATATTTTTATTATTTTATTATTTTCTAGTTTTTGAGAGTTTCTCCCTATATATAGTGGAGATCTCTTTTGTAAATAGATCTCTGATAATTGAGAGCAAAAACTCTATTGAAATTGAGACACTTCTTGAGACTTTGTGCTCAACTTGTAAATCATATTTTGTTAAATGAATAAGAAGTAGGTTTATTTTAGACTTTGTATTGAAGTTATCTGTGTTATTTAGGAAACAATTTTTATGTCCTTTTTCCTAATAATCTCTTATTTATTTGATTTAATAAGCAAAGTGTGTGTGTTGATATTATCTAAGGGCATTTCTAAAAGATAGAAGAGAGACTTTGAGCTACTTTTATCCTTGTGATCCTTTTATCTTTTGTAGTTTCAGGTGAAGACTTTGTGCTTCGTTCCACTCTACGGTTACGTTTGTTTCGAATCGGTGAAAGACGCTACAGAAGACTTTGTGCTTACGTGAGTTTCCTTGTGAGCTTTGTTACTTCAAGTGATTTTTTACTCTACACTGGATACCATTCTTGAAATAAGAGGAATGTTGTTGGCCAACGACCAGGATTTCTCTCTCTTGTTCTTTGGACATCACCTCTAAAAAAAGAGAGGTGGATGCTGTTATACCACTCTGAGTATTATTTTTTGCTTAATTATATATACATATAGCACATAAATATTCATAGGGAACCTCCCCTTGATGAGAGGAGAGATTTACCTCATCCAAATATGATAAACCCACAATTTTCATGGTGTAAATCTCCCTATACTATGGTTGATATACCCATTTTGTCCTAAGTTAGTTGACGACAAATTATTCACCCAACAATTTTTGATGACTCTGCTGGGGACTATCAAACGTGCATTTTGAAGCCTCAAGCTTCAACTTGAAGAGTTTTGGTCCCTTTTTCATTTGAAATCTGGCAACTCCATGCTACACAAAAAGCCAGAGAGCCAAGGGTGTTTTTGACCCCATGTTTGATTTGGCACAGCAGAGTAATTTTGATATATTTCCTTCACCACATTTTTTCCAACGATCTAGGAGTCTTCCTCCTGACCTTATCAGGTCACCAATGCAAGGTAGAGCTTCTTTTCCTGCTGTTAATAGGGCCCTGCCTATAAACACTCCACCAAGGTTTGTTATCCCACCATTTAATTGTCTTATCATAATGGCTCAAGGCTCGTGAGGCAATTCCTTTGGTCCTCTTAATTTGACCCCACCCTTGCATGAACTACCTCATAGTTCTAGAAAAAAATTTCTTAAATTTTTTGGTGACAGGAAGGTTCATCTCGATGAGCATATTGCCACTTTCTCCATAGCATGTGGTGTAATCGGTGTGGAATTTGAGGATGTAGCAGTGAGACTTTTTGTGAAAACTCTGCAACGCGCTGCCACAGATTGGTTCTACCACCTTCAAGTTTAAGCTATAACTGACTGTAATACACTAAAGTCCATATTTGAAGCCAAATTTAAATCTGCTGAAGATACACATACCTTGTTAGCTCAGCTAACACAGATGAAAAAATAATCCTAGGAACCCATGAAGGATTTCATAGCCAAATTCAACAAGTTGAAGAACTAAATTCCAACTGTTGCTCAGCCCACGCTGGAGAATCTCAAGTGCTTTTTTATCAACTTGCAGCTTCTTGAAGTAAGTTTTCTGTTGAGGTGAGTTGGCCCTATGGATCTAGCATTGGCTCAAAATTTGGCTACTAAAATTGAGTATGATCTTATCCTAGTAGGTAAGATCAGGAAAGACCCTAGTAAAAGTAGATTCTCTTCATCTACTGAAAGCTCTTTTATAGGCACTATAGATCCTATGGTGCAAAAATTGACAAATGAGCTGATAGCTTTGAAGAGACAAATAGCCCAAGGTGCATCTGCTCCCACCTATCGAGATATGTCCAAGAGAACGTTCCAAAATTAGTAATATCAGGGTAATGCTACCCAGAACCAAGGGCAATCAAATTGCCTACCTCCCCCTCTAGGGAAATTAGCCATCGAAGTAGCACCTACCAATTTAGTGGTTGGTTACCTAGAAGCTAAACATGACTATTTTCTCCAACCTCAGTTGGACCAACAAGATGACGCTAATCTCTTCGATGAGCAGAAAGAAGAATTAGCTGGTGACTCCAATATTGGTTTCCTAGATTACCAGGATGAAGCTGGAAGTAAAGGAGAAGGGTCAAATGGATCCTATGCTATTTTCACTAGATCTCAAAACCAATCAGCTCTACAAGCTAATAAAGGAAAGATAGAAGAAGAACCTCAGTCGGTAGTTTCCATCACTAAATGAGGGACTCCATTGCCTCCTCAATCAAAAGATCAGGTAATTCACAAAAAAGTAAGTACATCCAACCACCCTATACCTTCCACCGCTGTTGCTCAGACCAGTGCCACACCTACTAAAAACCTAGATGATGGACCCTCTTCCTCTGTTTCAAATTCTTTTCATCTATTTGATATAATCGATCACGCTAGAAAGACTAAAATTCAAATGACAGAGATTGAATATTTGAGGGCTTACCCAGAACAATTTGATAAGTTGGCAGAATATGTAAAAAACAAAGCCATCCCCATAGGAAAAGATTCTTTAAAAGCCATTCATGATGCCCCTAAAGATAAATCTACCCAAAATAATCTTGTCATGTCTCCTCCTGTTGCTCCCAGGAAACTAGAACCTTTTTTGTTTCCCTGCTTGTAAATGGTTACAAATTAAGTAATTGCATTATAGACTCTAGAGCCTCAGATAATGTCATGCCCGTGAAAGTAGCAGATTCCCTTGGACTAACTTTGACCAAAATTTTTGGGAGGTGTTTTTCTATGGAAAACAAGCAAGTTCCACTCCTTGGTCAGATAAAAGATGCCCAATTTGCTTTCGTAATTTTTCCAGAAAAGAAGATAAAAATGATGGTTCTAGTGGTCAATGTTCCAGCCTCTTACGTCATTCTGCTTGGGCAAAATTTTTGCAAAGATGTTGGAGGCGAGCTAAGCATGAACTTATCGAAAGTGAAGATTCCAATTCAAGGAGTTATGAAGAAGTTGCTCCCTGAAAAAGAAGCAAAGTATGTAGTCACCCGATCATCAGCACCAAAAGCTCAAATTTTATTTGAGTCTTCAAGCATGGGCAATTACTTCCTATCTATAGACGAGATCCATGAGGCATCTGATGAAACTCCTATAGGTGATAACTTGAAATTGTGTTTAGCTGACATGATGGGTGAATTGACAAAGTGAAATGAACACATGAAAGAACCTCTTCTCCCAAGCGAAGGACTTTTCGAAGGAAAAGTGGTGACTAATGAGGTGTGGACCTTAGAATTTGATGGTAGCTGCTCTTCTACCAGTTTGAGAGCTGGGGTTATGTTGGTATCTCCTCAAGGAGACATTATTCCTTTGTCCTATAAGTTACAGTTTAATAACACCAACAACGTAGTTGAGTATGAATCCCTGTTACTTGGATTACAAACTGCCAGAGAAAAAGGCATTAGGCTAGTCCATGCTAAAGGAGACATCGAGTTAGTGGTTTGCCAAGTAAGAAACCTCTATTAGACTGAGAATGAAAGGTTGCACCACTATCGCAATCTAGTTTGGGATCAGATTGAAAATTTTGACGCTTTCAACATCTCCACCATTCCAAGGGAATTTAATGACCAAACAAATGCATTGGCTATCTCTGCTACTCTCTTGGTTCCCCACCCAAATTTTATAGAAAATAAGTACACTATTGAACTGGTCTTTCGACCAAGTGTACCTAACAATGCTAGCCATTGGCAAGTAATTAACAATGATAATCAAATCATTGCCTTCTTGGAGCAAAATGATAGCTTTGAACAATTAGATTTTGAAGGTAGTGAACTCTAAGAATGTGAAGCAACTTCTGAATCAAATGTGAATACATGTGAGGATTTCCTACAACTTAAGGGGAATAAGATTCCCAAAGGCCTGGTTTTCATAGAAAAATTATTTGATAACCATGACAGGTTTATTAAACAACATCGAATAGATTCAAACTCCTCCCAAGATTTTGATCAGGTAAACCTGGGAACCAAGGGAGATCCTAAGATAGTAAATATTGGGAAATGCTGCACTCTCGAGGAGATATTTAAGCTTGCTAGTCTAATTCACCAATATATAGATGTCTTGGCTTATTCCTATGATGATCTGAAATCACTCAGGCTGAATGACATCCGCCATGACATTCCTCTTAAAGCAAACTCTGTACCTTACAAGCAAAAGTTTAGGAAATATAATCCAAAAATCTCAAGTACTATTTTAGCTGAGATACAAAAAATGCTTGATGCCTAGATAACTTTCCCAATCCATCACTCCACATGGATTGCCAACATAGTCCCTGTCAAAAAGAAAAATGGTGAAATTTGAATCTGCGTAGATTTTAGGAACTTGAATCAGTTATCTTTAAAAGATAACTACCCTCTCCCTATCATGGATCAAGTTCTGCAGATGGTAATAGGTTCAAAAATGTTATCAATGCTAGACAGTTTCTTGGGGTACAATTAGGTTAAAGTTGAAAAAGCAGATCAGCATAAGACTACTTTTACCACACCTTGGGGCACCTTCGCTTATCGAAGAATGCCTTTCAGTCTGATAAATGCAGGTGCCACATTTTAGAGGGTGACAGACCTCACTTCAAGGATGAAATGGGAAAATTCATTATAGTGTATCTGGATGATCTGACAGTGTTTTCAAAGCATCATTCTAACCATGTCCACCATTTACAACGAGTATTGGACTGCTGTCGTCAGAACGGTATTTCTCTTAACCCAAAGAAATCTATTTTCAGGGCGACTGAAGGGAAACTTCTCAGACACATTGTGTCTCAAGAAGGTATTAATATTGACTCAAAAAGAGTCAAGTCCATCCAGGAACTTACTCTGCCTACCAACAAAACTGTAATTCACTCTTTCTTTGAAAAGGTGAATTTTCTTCAGAGATTCATTCCTGAGTTCATTGAAAAGACCCACCACATAGTCAATATGATGAAAGGCAATGCTACCTTTAGGTGGAATGCTAAGGTCAAATCAGCTTTCAAAGAAATCAAAGAAGTAATTGCTCGCACACCAGTCTTGGTTTGTCTAGACTACACAAAAAGCTTCAAAATATACAGTTATGCTTCTGAGCATACACTCTCGGCCATTTTAATTCAACTGAACCAAGAAAGTGTAGAATATCCTATCTCCTTCATGAGTTATCCACTCAAGGTTCATGAGCTAAAGTATTCTAACATGGAGAAGCATGCATACATGGTGGTCAAAGTAGTCAAGCATTTCAAGTTTTATATCCTGAACTCACACACTGAAGTTCTCGTACCTAATACAACAGTGAAGTCTATTTTGACTCAGCAAGAGTTTGGTACGAAGAGGGGTAATTAAATCACCAAGATTTAGGAGTTTGATCTAGACATCAAACTTACCAAACTCATGTGAGAAAGGATCTTTGCTAGTTGATTGCCAACAACATTCCAGATGAAGCAGAAAGTGAAGAAATAGAGATTGAAGACGTGCCTACGGTCCTCTTTGTTGCCACTACTGATGAGTGGTATTTTTACATCACTCATTTTTTGACATATGGTGAGTGTCCCACTCATCTTTCCTATAAATAGAAATGGAATGTTAAGTTAAAGGCTGCTAGTTATGTTCTATGGGACAATGGTTTATACAAAAGGAACCTGGATGGAGTATTTATTCGTTGTGTTGATAAGGCGCAACAAGAAAAACTCTTAGAGTCTTTCCACAATTTGGCTTGTGGAAGGAATTTTTTTGCACCGATGACAGTGTACAAGATTTTGTGAGCAAGATACTATTGGGCCACACTATTCCAGGATGCTTACAAATGGGTGCGTAGGTGCGAATTGTGTCAATAATTCATTGGGAAGCCTAAACTGACTACATTGCCTCTCAAACCAGTAGTAATCGAGGAGCCTTTTCAGTAGTGGGGTATTGAATTCATTAGTGCAATCAACCCATCTTCAAGTGCCAGACATGATTATGTCCTCACGGCAATGGATTACTTTACCAAGTGGGTGGAGGCCATCCCAACCAAGCACACTATGTCTAAAGTAGTGTGTAATTTTCTCAAAGAAAATATCATCTCCCAGTTTGGGGTCTCACTCAAAATTGTAACAGATAATGTGACCTATTTTTTATTGCATGAAATTACTCAATTTTGTTTTTATTATAGGATTACCCTATCCCACACTTCAGATTATTTCTCTCAAGGAAATGGCCAAGCAAAATCGAGTAATAAGAACCTGGTCACTATAATATCCCCTGTTTCCCTTGAAATCTAAAATTGAATATTATTGAATTGCTTATCTTTATTCATGTAAAATATCTTCAAATAGATAAATAAACCACATTATAATCTCTTATTTATTCACTCAGATGATTACAATAAATGTCCTCTGTCATGCATATAAAAGAATATTAAAATACGGTCTTAATAACCTAAGTATTCCGTAAACTATGAATAAAACTTGGATCTGGTACGTCTCGGCCTACTATGTCAAAAACATAGTCACCAACGTCGGTTATACTACCGCCGTTGGTTTCCTGGTGTCGTTAACCTGCCGATATCAGTGAGGGGATTGGCCGATGTCTGTCGCTATTGGTCTCTGCCTGCCGATGTTGGTCTCTATGCTTTTTGCTGAAGCATAAGGATTTGCACGGATCTGTATGAACTTCGTATGGCTGCCAATATAGTACAACCAATTTGGTAGACCCCTAATCTCAAGATATATGGCTCTAATATAGAATATATTTATCTATACAATATCTGAATCAAAACCTTGAATAAAAAACCTAATAAAATAAATCCCTGTAAATACCTGTGATAACTTCTATGTGAAGTTATCTCTCAACTTGGCAATAGATCAGCTGATATCTCACAGCCTCTAAATCACACACACTGAAGAGGGCACGTTCTTCAATGTAAATAGAATATTGGAACCCTTGGCTTAGTCTTCTCAAGAAAATCCTTAGCAAAATTTGTCTTCAAAACAATAATCCATAATCCAACTCTCTCCCATGAGAAACCCTTATACCCTCAAAAAAGTGTGCTTGCCCTAATTAGATTTTCTTAAATTAGAATTAGGGTTTTTTAAATTAGAATTAGGGTTTTAAAATTAGACCAAATAATTAATATTTAATTAAATTAATTAAATATTAATATCTCCCTTAATAGATGTCTGAAAGAGCCCGAACGAAAGCCAACTAGAACCATTTTGCTACTCGAAGCCAAGCCAAACTCCATCAAGACCCTCTATCCATCCCATCAGCCTACAAGGGTCACATAATAGGCTAATCATCCACTCAGAAAGATGTCAACTAGAAGGGGACATGACAAACAATAAGAGAACATGGTACAAAGCATTGTATGATACTTTATGGGTGGATAAGATAACACCCAAAAAGGCTATAGGTATGCCACCTTTCCAAATTCTATATGGCTTGAATGCAGAGATCCCCATCACCCTTAAACTACCAGCGCTCAGGTTAACCAAATCAATCGAAGACTCAACCTTCAAAAGTTTGGTTGACAAAAGAATCATGTGTCTAACCGAACTAAATGAGTGGTGAACTATGGTAGTGGATCAGATTATGGTGCATCAGAATCGGGTGAAGAAAATTTTTGATAAAAAAGCTAAGGTTCACAAATTCTAAATTAGAGATCAAGTCTTGTTGTGGGATAAGAGGTGAGAACCAAAAGGGATGCACAACAAATTTGACTCCTTATGGAGAGGCTCGTTCACCATTTGACAGCTCTGTGGTGAGGCTAGCTTCTTGTTGGAGTATCAGGATGAAACACCATTTGCACTACCCCATAGTGGGCAGCATCTAAAGCTGTTCAATCCTTGAAGCTTAGATGGGTCCATTTGTATATATGTATAGTTTTTACATTTTGTCTATTTTCTTTCATTTTTAGCTTGACTCCATAGCCCAATGGCTTGGATGAAGGCACTTAGAGACTAGTTTCTACTCCTGTTGATTGATTTGATTAACGAAAGTTCCCTGATAGAAGCTAGCTATTGTTCTCAAAATTAGCTTAGCTCATTTTTGGGAACAATCCCCTATGAAACTTGTCTGTTTCATCTTTTGCCTCTCTAAGTTTGTTTTCGAGACAGATTTTTCTCGTTCTCATCTTGGTCCAACTGCACCTTTCAAAATTTGTAATGTCTTTTTATCACGTCTTCCTTGAAACATGAAGGTTTTTACGGTCTCAATGTGACTAGGAGACCAAAACTTGCCTCTTTCAGAGTTAGTGTTTCTTTTTTTCCATTTTCATGCACAGACGACAAAATTTGCTGCCAGTGCATTTTACCTTTGAGATGCAAGGGTGGCAATATTTGCCGCCCCTGCATTTTCCCTTGCAAGGGTGGCAATTTTTGCCACCCCTGCATCTGAACTTGTAAGGGCGGCAAAATTTTTTGCCCCTGCATCACCTCATTTTTCATGCGTGACATTTATTACCATGTGCAGCGGGTTGTTGGGGTCAATTTTTGCCCCATATAATTCGATTTTAACCCTCTTTTGTTTCATTCCTCCTCTCCTCCTCCTATCCTCTACCTCTGGATGATCCAGCAAATGGGTTAAGGTGCATTTTTGTGAATTTAATCTCATGGCACACGTATTCTTTTAGGTAAGTCTTATTTTTAGCATTTATTTCCTTTCCTTCCCTCTTCTTAAGCTTTGTTTTTAGTCTTTGTTGTTGTTGGGGGTTTTTATATTTGTTTTTCTTTTTCTCTCCCTCCCCTTCGGCCTTTCCAACTTCCTTCTCATGTAGGGGTGATGATTTTTGCTGCCCCTCCCCTTTGCCCATAGATTTCTTGTGGAAACCTACACGGGCGACAAATTTTGCCACCCGTGCCTCTTAGTTGCCTTTGATCTCTCTTACCTGCGCGGGCGGCGAATTTCGCCACCCACGCAGGCCAAACCTGCACGGGCGACAATTTTTGCCACCCACACCCCTTTTTCACCCAAAACATGCATCGGTGGCAAATTTTGCCTTCAATGTAGGCTAAAGGTGCAAGGGCAGCAAATTTTGCTGCCCTTACACCTTTTTCAGTCGAACATGCATGGGCGGCAATTTTTACCACCCGTACCTACTTTTTTGACTATTCTTCATGCAGGGGTGGTGAATTTTGCCGCCCTTGCATTTTTCCTCCAAATTTTTCTAACTCCGAAGGAATTTTCCTCTTTTTCATTCTTTTCGTTCCTTCCTCATTTTTTGACCTAGTTTATAACCTAGCCCTGCTAAGTGCTCTTCCTTAAATCATGATCACCCAACATGTGAATTCCCCAATTTGCTCACTATTCCCTAATTGCATGATCATGATTGCAGTACTTTTTGAAGGCTCTTGCTCATCAGCCCCTACTCAACTAAGGCCAATTCTAATGTCTAAAACTTCTCCAAAAAATGCAAAGACCATGAAGTACAAGTATCAGGGTGTCTTTTTGATCACTTCGGTTACCTCCAATGTTGATGACATCAGAGACACAAAGATTGGCCACATAGATATGGCCGAGTTTGTGACCCAAACCAAGGCAACTAACCTGAGCTTTAAAATGAGGAGGATCATCGAAAGCAACATTCATCTGGTTGCCGCTTTCTTGGTGGCAACACATCATACGGAGTTCATCCTCCAATGCACCCGGTTCTACAACTAAGAGACAAGATCAGTCTCAGAGGCTAGTGGTAATGTAATAATTTAGCTAGATCTCAAATTTATTGACAAAGTCTTCATGTGCCCTCCTGCTACTGAAGTGCTGAGGATTGACTTCATAGAAGCACAGAAGGAGTATGACAAAGACCTTGAGAGGGCAAAGAAAGTAATGAATAACAGGTGGCTGAAGGTCTCCAAGACTAATTTATCTAGATGGCCGTAGAACTTCCTAAAGAGTGATTTAATTGAAGAATTTGGTGACTTGATCACCCTTCTCATTAGAGTGTGAGGCCTCATGTCTTCCTCACAGTTCCACGAGTGGATGTACCCATTCATTAAGATCATCCTCCAAGGTAAGCAAGTCATCTTTTGGGGTGAACAAATCAACAATGCCCTTCATGAGCAGTTGACTAAGGTACAAACTTTGTCAAAGTTCTATATGACTTCGTACCTTGTGTACATAGCTGCCTCGATGCGAACCTTTCTAGATTTGACAACTGAAGGGGACAGAAAGACCACCCCAGTCTACTCATATTACCCCCAGTTAATGCTTTAAGGATCAATCTGCCATTTTGAAAGGGTAAATGATGCTTTCTTTGTTGTATTTTTATACCTCGTCAACCCTCAACTTGAATAGAAGAGAGTACCTGATGAGGCTTGGATGGTCGTCAATGACTATGGTTGTATGTTCCTTCAATTTCCCACCTTCTGTTATCTTTGAGTTGGATTTTTCCAAGGCTATCCCTATATGCTCCCCAGGTTTCCTTCTGATAAATTAGTTATGATGGAGCTATTTAGACAAATGGCTGTCGTACATACTAGGCAGATGGAGCTAAAAAAGCTAGGTTTTAAGTTTCCAATTGAAATTGGCAGATACTCTATCTTGATAGCAGCCAAAGCCAAAGTCATGGAAATAGAGATACAGCTAGCCACTATGAAACAATTCAAGAGAAGGGACAAATTTTACTATAGGGGTGTCAAGGACATGATCAGACGAAAGACTCAATTTCATGAGCCTATGATCAAAGACATCTGGGTAGACCTGAGAACAACTGAGAAAATCAGGAGGATGGACTATAGCAGGCTGACCGTGGAACAAATTGAATATTTAGGGCTTACAAAGATTCCCCCCAATCTAGTCAATGATAGGAGCATTATCAATAGCAGGTACCTGGTCAAAAAGATTACTAAATCCCTTCTTCCTCCAATTTAGTGGTCTCAGAAAGAGCTAACTTCTCTAAGGAAGAGATTTGAGCCAATATTGGCTAACACCAATGATTGGTTAGCGGCCAAAGGGATCGTACTGAAAGAGTTTATTACGGGATCAAAGGCTGAGTTCCAAGTAGAAATGAGAAAGAAGACAAAAAATAGGACCAAGAACAATGGTGATGTTCCTTCCCCATCTAGGCCTCACAAGCCTAGAATCATCTTTGTTTCTAAAAAATCAAAGGTTATTGAAGAGCCAGAATCAATGGCTAAGGGAGTTGTAGAATAAAGCTCCCAGGAACAGGTAGCCTAATAAATAAAGATAGATGACAGGCTTTCAAAACAACAAAGTGCTAAACCTCTGCCTTCCCAGGAAGGGGCACAACTACTTTAAAACATCTCTTCTTCTCTACCTCAGTCTCCTGTGGCATCTCTTTCACCTCTCTCTCCTATCAATGTTCCTTCTTCTAGATCCACCTCTCCTTTCAAAGTTATATTTGGTGATCCTCAGGGCACTTCTGGAGATAATCTTCACTCCTCTGATCTATTCCTAGTTTAGCATCTCCTTCCTTCAAGTTGGGAGAAAGTTCGGCCCTTGATCAATCAATGATCGGTACAATTTCGCTTGTTACTCCTACTACAACCACTGTTACTACTAGCAGTGCAGATGTTACCATGGTAACACCAACTATGGGAATTATCGCCATAGTAAGTACTCCTCTCCCACCTTGGATGTCAGCATTCACGCCTAAAAGAAAGAAGTTAGCCATCTCTCTAGATGACTTCGATTTTGGCAAGATAGTGCCGGTGAAAGATAAGGCTCCTAAGAGGCCGAGGATCTTCTCAAAATTGGTTAAGGAAAAGGGGCATAAATTTCTATAAATAGCTAAGCCTCCATAGGACGCAACCCTTGAGGGTTTTGACATGAGCAGCTATTCCATCTCTCGTGTTGAACTTGGCAAAGTTACTCACGAAAGTGTGAAAATTGATCTACAGTCTGCAATGGACATCATGGTCTAGAAATTTGACAGAGAAAAGGAGATGAAAGACTACTATAAGGCCAAGATGGAGCAGTTGATGGTAGTAATAAGGAAATTCACTCTTCCCCTTGAAGTGGCGACTCCAGAGGCCTTCTCTATAGAATACCATGTCATTCAAAAGGCAGAGAAAACCTACTTAAATGGGAAAGTGCTGGAGGATTACGTTGAAAAGATGCATACTCAGGGAGTTTCCTTACTTACAGAGGTTGCAGAAAAGACATGCAAGATGAAGAAGGTGAGGGCAGATTTAGATGACCTTGTCTCTCTTATCTCTAAGGACATTGACAGTACAAAAAAATATCTTAGCAAGTGGAGGGAGATGAAGGATCTAAAGAAAATCACCTTGATATCTATCGGCATCATTTCGAGCAAAGATTCCTATGTTGAGATCAAGGAGTCATTGATATACAGGATACAAGTACTCAAGGAGTTGATTGAAGATCTCAAATCTTCCAAGGATGCTAGTGAGAAAAGCGACACAGGCCTACTGAATAGACTAGAAGAACTACCTTGCAACCTCACTTCCAAGGATAATCGATTTCTCTCAGCCAAAGAAATGATCCAAGGTTTCAAGGGGATGATTCAAAGAGATTTTGAAGAGAAAGCCTTCTCAATGACTTCTATGGATAACATTTTAGATACTCAGTTAACTCTGGATAATCTAAGATCTAGGTTAACTAGTCATGCTAAGGCAATCATAGCATTGAAGGATGCTTTAATTAGAGCCAGGGTCATCTTCAATAACATAGTTGCACCATACAGTATAGGAATTTAGGCATCCATTACTATGTACGATGCTCATTTGAAGAAGTCTGGCGGCAAGAGCTGAAACTTTTTTCCCTTCTCTCTTCTTTCCTTATGCACTTTTGTCATGAGAAAAGTGCATGTAATTTTGTAATACGTAATTATGTGTAAAAAATATGTAAAAATATCTCAAATTCAAAGATGAGTCATCTTTGACTAAGATATTTTTATTATTTTATTATTTTCTAGTTTTTGAGAGTTTCTCCCTATATATAGTGGAGATCTCTTTTATAAATAGATCTCTGATAATTGAGAGCAAAAACTCTACTAAAATTGAGACACTTCTTGAGACTTTATGCTCAACTTGTAAATCATATTTTGTTAAATTAATGAGAAGCAAGTTTATTTCAGACTTTGTGTTGAAGTTATCTGTGTTATTTAGGAAACAGTTCTTATGTCATTTTTCCTAATAATCTCTTATTTATTTGATTTAATAGGCAAAGTGGGTGTGTTGATATTATCTGAGGGCATTTCTAAAAAATAGAAGAGAGACTTTGAGTTAATTTTATCTTTTGTAGTTTCAGGTGAAGACTTTGTGCTTCGTTCCACTCTACAGTTACGTTTGTTTTGAATCGATGAAGGAGGCTACGAAAGACTTTGTGCTTACGTGAGTTTCCTTGTGAACTTTGTTACTTTAGGTGATTTTCTACTGTATGTTGGATACCATTTCTGAAAGAAGAGGAATGTTGTTGGACAACGACCAAGATTTCTCTCTCTTGTTCCTTGGACATCACCTCTAAAAAAAGAGAGGTGGATGTTGTTATACCACCCCGAGTATTATTTTCTGCTTAATTATATATACATATAGTGCATAAATATTCATAGGAAACCTCCCCTTGATGAGAGGAGAGATTTACCTTATCTAGATCTGGTAAACTGTCATGTCCCCTTTTTCGTGGACATTGACAGGCTTGATGATTAGCTTATTATGCGACCTTCGTAGGCTGATTGGATCGATAGAGGGTCATGATGGAGATTGGCTTGGCTTTGATTTACAGAATTCCTATAGTTGGCTCTCATTCAGGGTATTTCAGACACATTGGGCTTGAGATCCTATTATTTAGGGATATTTGACATACAGCAGAGCACCCTTGTTTTGATATGGTCATGTGCAGAATCACTCCCTGGTTCACCAGCTTCAGACGGTTCGAGGATCCGACATGTATTGAGGGAGATATTAATATTTGATTGATTTAATCAAATATTAATTATTTGGTCTAATTTTAAATTAGATATTAATTAATTAATTATTTGGTCTAATTTTAAATTAGATATTAATTAATTATTAATTATTAATTAATTAGTCTAATTTTAAGACCCAAGTTCTAATTTGAGGAATTCTAATTTTAGAACCCCAATTTCTAATTTGAGGAAATCTAATTTTAGCAAGCACACCTTTGGAAGGGTATAAGAGTTTCTCATGGGAGAGAGTTGGAATAGATGATATGACTATTATTGATATTGATTCTTGTTAAGAAATTCTTTTGTGAAGATTGAGCCAAGGGTTCTAGGATTCCATTTGCATTGAAGAACGTCAACTCTTCATTGTGTGCGATTTAGAGGTTGTGAAAGATTAGCCGATCTATTGCCAAATTGAGAGATAACTTCATACAGAAGTTATCACAGGTGTTTACAAGTTTGAGAGATAACTTCACACAGAAGCTATCACAAGGGTTTACAGGTATTTCATTATTTTGGGTTTTTGATTCAAGAATTATCCAGATATAGATCTTTGTATTAGCCCATAATTCTACAGATCAGGATCAAGCATACAGGTTGTGCGACATCAGCGGCCGTACGACTCCTGTACAGATCTGTGAAAATACGTACACACCTACAGAAAGTTTAGGCACCGACATCGGTGAACAGGGACCTACAGAGACTGACATCGGTTGACATATTATCGACGTTGGCAAGTTAACGACTACAGGTCGACCGACGATGACAGTATAATCGACGTCAGCGATTGTGTTTTTACACAGCAGGCTGAGACATACCAGATTCAGACTAGTTTGCAGAATATTCAGGCTATTAAGGCCGTACTTTCAATATTCTTTGTATACTTGACAGAGGATCTCTATTGTAAGCTTATGAGAAAATAAATAAGAATTTATACTGTGATTTATTTATCTATTTGAAGATATTTTGCAAAAATTTAGATAAGCAATTCGGAGCTTTGTTTTGATATTCGGAGGGATATCACAGTGGTATCAGAGCCAAATTCTTGCCATCCTATTGGGCAAATCAGAGCTAATGTCTTGCCATCCTATTGGGTAGTTTGGGTAGATTGAATTAACAAAGTATCATAATGACTTCATATACTCAGAGGCAGTGGGACAATAATATGAAGAAGCTGGAACTAAGTTTGAAGAGGTTGAATGAATCTCTTTCATATCCTACATCCAAAGACAAACCCACATGGTATATGATAGCAAAGGATGAGTGGAAGTTATTAACTCTACGAGCTCAGGGGAGGTTGTCTTTTGATCGCTTTGTTAAGCTGAGAAGAGACCACTACATATCACTTAGACAAGAGCGCATCATGTCCCATGATTATTATGATTATTATGAGATAGAGGATAGTGAAGATGAGGACGAGTCTGATGCTTGCACTCAGAGTGTAGAGGTGTGTTCAGATGTTAGTACACTGAGGGTTGATGATCTCTTAGTTATGATAGAGATTGTAGAAGAGTCCCAGGATCTGATTATTGCAGATGATACTCAGGAGGATGCAGTGGACAGTTTTGAGGACTTAGTTTCACCAGCTGTTTCTCTCGATATGGAAGAGTTAGATAGTGATGCTACAGTTGTTAATACTCTGTATGTTGATATGAGCTATGGAGTTGATTCACAGAGTATGGATGGTAGTACTCTAGAGATCAGTGATTTTGAGTCTACTCTTTGGGACCATGCATTAGAGGAGGATTATAGGAGATAGTCTAGCCAGTGCCACCATGTGTCTAGTCAGTTGAGACTTAGTGAGCGAGACATTACTACCACTTGCAAGCATTTAGATGATGCTCATCAATTGTTAGCAGTTTATGGATGGGGTTCTCCTACTAGCATCAAGCAGGGAGGTAGTTATCTATCCTTGACAGAGATCCACTCGTTATGGGAGGCTATCTAGTTTCTAAGACAGGACTATATGCAGTTGGTCACTGACAGAGATTATCTTATAGAGTGGGGTAGCATAGCGTATGATGCATTATTGGCCAAGGAAGATAAGGTGAGTGAGCTTACTTAGTAGCTTGAGGTGACTTCTAAGATTCTTGAGAGTACGCAGTTAGCTTATGAGGAGTCACAATTTCATTTGGCTGAGATGACCATGGAGTTAGAGCATTTGCGGTCTTCACCAGCCTCGAACTCAAAGGTTAGTACATTGATTGTTGTTGGTGAGTACGCTCCTATAGTTGTAGCTAAGGAACATGTTGTTGAGGCTGACACACCGGTTCAGGATTTGGGAATACCTAGTTTTGATGAGTTTGAGATACCAGTGGAGTCGAGTCTCCATATTGATTCTTCTCACACATATGACAGTGTGGTACCGTTTGCTGTGCCACCCTTACAGAGGGATTAGTTATGGGATGGATTGGCACCATCTCTTGTAGATGGAATTGGCAGTTTGAGTTGTCCATTTTACTTGGGTTATGATGTTTTGAGAGTTTGTTTCTCATGTGTTCTCGACTATGGCAGTTGGGCTCTTAGAGTTTGGTTGAGTTGCATTCGCCAATTTGATTATGGGTTTCTCTTTGTTCTACTTCTGATGATATTCCAGGTACTTACATTGATTTACAGTAGTGCAGAGCATAATTACATTTGGGATCCAGGTGGATCGAGTGGTTCATTGTTCCGAGATTGCTTGGGGACAAGCAATTTTTGGAGGGGTAGATTCTCATGTCCCCTTTTTCGTGGACATTGATAGGCTTGATGATTAGCCTATTATGCGACCTTCGTAGGCTGATTGGATGGATAGAGGGTCATGATGGAGATTGGCTTGGCTTTGATTTACAGAATTCCTATAGTTGGCTCTCATTCAGGTTATTTTAGACACATTGGGCCTAAGCTCCTATTATTTAAGGATATTTGACATATAGCAGAGCACCCTTGTTTTGATATGGTCATGTGCAGAATCACTCCCTGGTTCACCAGCTTCAGACGGTTTGAGGATCCGACATGTATTGAGGGAGATATTAATATTTGATTGATTTAATCAAATATTAATTACTCAGTCTAATTTTAAATTAGATATTAATTAATTATTTATTTGGTCTAATTTTAAATTAGATATTAATTAATTATTAATTATTAATTAATTGGTCTAATTTTAAGACCCAAGTTCTAATTTGAGGAATTCTAATTTTAGAACCCCAAGTTCTAATTTGAGGAAATCTAATTTTAGAAAGCACACCTTTGGAAGGGTATAAGAGTTTCTCATGGGAGAGAGTTGGAATGGATGATATGACTATTATTGATATTGATTCTTGTTAAGAAATTCTTCTGTGAAGACTGAGCCAAGGGTTCCAGGATTCCATTTGCATTGAAGAACGTCAACTCTTCATTGTGTGCGATTCAGAGGTTGTGAAAGATCAGCCGATCTATTGCCAAATTGAGAGATAACTTCATACAGAAGTTATCACAGGTGTTTACAAGTTTGAGAGATAACTTCACACAGAAGCTATCACAAGGGTTTACAGGTATTTCATTATTTTGGGTTGTTGATTCAAGAATTATCCAGATATAGATCTTTGTATTAGCCCATAATTCTACAGATCAGGATCAAGCATACAGGTTGTGCGACATCAGCGGCCGTACAACTTCCATACAGATCCGTGAAAATCCGTATGCACCTACAAAAAGTTCAGGCACCGACATCAGTGAACAAGGACCTACAGAGATCGACATCGATCGACATATTATCGACGTCGGCAAGTTAACGACTACAGGTCGACCGACTATGGCAGTATAACCGATGTCGGCGACTGTGTTTTTACACAGCAGGCTGAGACATACTAGATTTAGACCAGTTTGCAAAATATTCAGGCTATTAAGGCCATACTTTCAATATTCTTTGTATACTTGACAGAGGATCTCTATTGTAAGCTTATGAGCAAATAAATAAGAATTTATACTGTGATTTATTTATCTATTTGAAGATATTTTTTAGAAATTCAGATAAGCAATTCGGAGCTTTTTTTTGATATTCGGAGGGATATCACATAAACCCACACTTTTCGTGGCATAAATCTCCCTATGTTGTGGTTGATATACCCATTTTTTCCTCAGTTAGTTGACGACAAAATATTCACCCAACAAATTTGATCATGTAATAAAAAGTAAATTGGTAGAGGTCTTTAAGGTACATCTAGAAATATTTATTTAAAGATATATAAGTGTGTACACACAAAGATATAGTGCTTCAAAGTTGATTGTATTTTCATAAATGTTCTACAAGTGACTTGAGAAGGATATTCAAGCTTGTGTTGATGTTGTTTTGATGTCTCATGATAAATTAGATATTGGGGAGTATTGTAGACTCCATGAGGATGCTCTATGTTGATTTTAGAGGTGTGATCAATATATATTAAGTATGAATAATGATTAATAAGTTAATTGTGTATTTATTCATGGTGTTTGTATGTTTAAGGTCTCTATTTGAATTTATTAATCATACATAAAGGTGAGCTAAGATGATTGTGATCATTTAAAGATGTTGAAGGGGACATAAAGAGTGCACCCATGTATTTAAAATTGGTCTTGTATTCTTATTTTGATTGAGGGTGTGCTAAATGGGTGAATAGGTCTCCATGAGACCTATAAGAACCACAAGGGCCTTATTAAAAGGTGTAGCTGCTTATGGGTAACTCATTGATTTTATGGCTGACCTATGAAGATTATATTAAGCTATTTCTTCATGTGAGAGATGCCTTAAGGGCTAAGGCATGCCTAATGGCTGACTGAGGTAGTGATTATCAATATTTCTCTATAAATAGAGAAATCAAAGATGTTAATTTCTAGACTTTGTGTGAGAGATTTGGGAAAGATTTAACAGAGGCTTGTGTCTATGTTTTATGGAGTGAAGGAGGGGTAGAGTGCCTTGAGGATGATTTGAAGTGTATAATATATTGAGGATTGTTTGTATGACCTATTGGTCATAATTCTATTGGCAGAATATTGCTCTTATGGATTGAATGTGAGTGAAGGTGAAGAGTGATAAATAGAGGTCCATTATTAGGTATTGTAGACATCAGTTCATAGGTGGATGTGTTCATAGGTGTTGTTGTGGTAGCTCAACATTTAAGGTGGTTATAATATCCTTGCAAGGTGAAACTTGATAAAAGGTCTAGTTGTTATTACAACTCAACTAGATAGGTGTAACAACACCTTGTGGGATTATAGTATCACTAAATAACAATTGTAGTTATTTGATCATTTATATATGGTCTAAATTGGTTCTTTTTATTATAAGACAGTAGTCCAATTGCAAGTTCTAATGGGTTTTATTCCCTAAGAGGGTTTCCCATGTATATTATGTGTTATTTGATTGATCTTTCATTGTCTCTCTTACTCATTGCTATGAATGATATGTATGCTTCATGAATGATTGTGGTGATTGATTAAGTATTTTTAAAGATCATAATTGAAGTTGGATTATTTGGGCTCACTAATTCACACCCCCCCCTATTAGTGTTTGTACCTATAATAATTGGTATTAGACTAGGTCCTTTGGTAAAGGCTTAACAACTTAAAGGTGATCCAAGGTATAATATGGGTAGTCATCAAGGAGGTTTCTCTACTAAGCAAACACCAATGTTCAATGGATCTAATTATGCTTTTTGGAGTGCAAGGATGAAGACATATATTATGTCCCTAGGTTTGATGTATGGAAATATATTCTGGATGGTTATGTTACTCCTATTACTCTTCCATCTAATGCTTTAGACAAGAATTTATTTGAGAAAAATTCCAAGGTGATGAATGCTATCACTTATGGTCTTTTAGAGATTGAATACACCAAGGTAATCCATTATACATCTACAAAAGAGATATGGGACAAAATGAAGATAATTTTTTATGGAGATTAAAAGGTCAATCTTGATAAGTTATAGACTCATAAAAGGCAATTTGAAAGTCTCAAGATGAAGGAAGAAGATTCAATGACATCCTTTCTGTAAAGAGTTGATGAGGTTATGAACATCATCAGAGGTCTTGGAGAGAATCTTGAAGAAGCTACTATAATCCAAAAGGTTTTAAGATCTCTTTCTCTCAAGTTTGATCCAAAATTATCTACTATAGAAGAGATTCATGATCTTACTTAGTTGAATATGGATTAATTGCATGACACCCTTACTGCATATGAGATGAGAATAAATGATGATACAACACCAAAGAAGGAAGTTGCATTCAAGATAGAGATGAAGCCTAAGAATAAGTTTTAAGGTAATAAATCCAAATAGGATGACATATCTAACATTGACAAGGATGAAATAATTACTTTAATTACTAGAAAACTAAACATAGGCTCAGGGAAGTATAAGGGTAAACTACCCTTCAAATGTTTCAACTGTGGAGAGATAGGACATTTTTCTTGGAAGTGTCCTCATATGCATGAGAAGAAAGATGATGAAGTGAATGGTGAAGGCCAAGATGATGACAAGAAGACATACATAAATAAAGGTTTTAGGAATTATAATAAAAAGAAGAGGTCCTTCAAGAATAAGAAGTGTATTTACACTAAAAAAGATTGCAGCTCATCAGATGAGAGTGAAGATAGTGACTCAGAATATGATAATGAAGATGATGGTCTTGCTAAAGATGAATCTCTATTTATGGTTGAGGAAGGAAGTTACATCAGGAGTCTACTTGGAGTAATTTAGATGATGAAGAAGATGAGGTGGACTGTGAGACTGTTTTGATGAATGCTCTTGAAGAACTAAAGATTAAGAAAAAGATCAATAAGAAGATGAAATCTAAAATCAAGGAATATTTGGAGTAATTCAATGTATGTGAGGCAAGATTGAATGAAGACACTAAAGAGCATGAAGATATGATCAAACATCTTATTTTTCTATTAGAAATTATATCTACAAGCCTAAAAGCTAAAGAAGATGAATGTTCAAGGTATGTTTTTGAAAATGAATCTTTGAACTCTGAGCTATAAAAGATAGCAAGTAAGGTGAAAACATTTGTGAGATTTAAAAAGAGCTCATGTGATCTAGACAATATTCTGAGTGGTCAAAAACATGTTAGTGATAGAACGGGTCTTGGATATGAAGAAAAATAAAAGTATATTACTCGAGATAAGATGAAGACTAATGTGAACCAGGAAAATCATACTTTGAAGACAAATCAGATCAGACAACCAAATTCTATGAGGTATATAATATTCAATGGTTACTGTTATACATGTAATTGATTTAGTCATAGGGATAGAGAGTGTAAGAGACCTGTTAGAAATGAATTTGCATAGGACTTTGATGAGGGTAATCATTCAAAAGGTTTGAACATAATCAAGTGCTTTAACTGTCTTAATGTGGGACACTTTGTAAACCATTGTCCACATAAGATTAGACAAGGTGAGTCATCTTTAAAAATGGGAGGTTTCTTTGTTTATCATGGCATAGGGCACATTGAAAATTTATATCCAAATAAAGTAAGGCAAGATACATTTCTTGTAAAAGGTATGGTGTGTTACAATTCTGAACAAAGAGGTCACATTGCTAGGTTCTACAAGCAAAGTTCTATAAGTCAGAATATATTTAATTAGGCTCCCAGAGTGCAAGGAAGAAGGCATGCTACCACATGGAAGCCAAAGGTGAAAAGTGTGAGTTATGATGAGACTAAAAGTTCAAGTAATCTATTTGATATGGTGGAGAATGCTATAGAAGTTAAAGAGTTCCTAGGGCTCTCATTATTTGCTCATATTGAGAATGAAGAGATCAAGCTCAAAGGAAAGACAAAGGTGCTAGTTAAAGCTCATTCTTAGGTATGTATGAATCCAAGTGAACATCTTGTTGTTTTTGAACAAGTGACTAGTGATGAGGATCCAAATTGCAAGGAAGATTCTTCAGATGAAAAGGTATGCCATGAATCTATGTTGTCTCCATGTATTGATAATCCACTCATAGAAAAAAAGGAGAATGTTGTATTAGTTGAGTAAGTTTTTTATCGAAATCCAAAGAATAAGAATAAAAATAATTATAAGTATAAATTGAGTAAGGAGGAGGAGGAACACGAGGAGTTGTTTTTGTTTTAGAGCATTGAGTATAGAGGGTGTCTCTATCTATACTTCTTAAGAGACTCCTTTCAATGGAGAAGTAAGTGTTGTTTTGGTATTATTGAGATGGTCTTAAAAGACTAGAATTGAGTGTTTTTATTTGGAATAGGTATGTCTAGATGGAAAATATGTTGAGGTAATGTCATTATGTTGATAACTGTATATGGAAGTAGTTTACATGGTTAGATTGAAGGTTCCTAGATGGCAAAGGAGGATTTTTGATTTGTCAAGATGATATTTTTGCATATAAAGGTATATTGACCTTATTATAGCATGCTCTACATGTTTTTATGATATGAAGATATGTTGAAGTGAATTTGGATATTTTTATTAGCTCTTAGGTTTCCTAGTTTGTGCTTAAGAGATTGCAAGTCCTAAAATGGGTTATAAGAAGTCAAGGTTCCCAATGGTGTGGAAGCTTAAAACTTGGTCCAAAAGTGTGTGATAGGTTTCTATAGGTGTGCAAGTAGTTTAAAAAGAGTGCATTGACTAGAAATAGGTTTGTTGACCTTATTTTTTTTGAGATTCTAGGGTTTTGGGCTATGATAGAAAAGTGGTTTGAATTGTAAATTGAGGTCTAAGGCTTTGTAATATGATAAATCAGCCAAATGGGTGGTCAAATAAATATTCATAGAGATTTAAAGGTTTGTTGTTCTCAAATTATTCTTGTTTATGTCAATATGGAGGGTTAATTGGCTAGTAGGTTTGTGAAGGAACTATGTTGTAGAGGATGATATTGGTGATTAAAATTAGTGTGCTTGAGGGGTCATATGAGAGTGATCTAGATATTAAGTTTTATGTCGTGAAGATGTATCTACTAAAAATTGTGGGCTCTGCAAGTTTTTAGGTAGGGAAACAAGGAGGCTAGACAAGCCTAGTTTGAAGAAGAGTGATTTTTTCACTCAGTTTCTCCAAAATAGAAAGATATGTGTGTTTAAAGGTGATTTATCAAGTTGGTTTAGTTCATGTTTCCTCTTTGGTGAGTGACATGAAGTTCTATTAGTGGTCCTTATGGTAGCTTAAGATGGAAGGCCAATAAGCATATGTGTTGGTTCTTCATGGTGTGTGGAGATTTGAAGATGATTAGAAGGTGAAATGACTCAAAAATATTATGGGAAGTCCATCTAAAATTTTTCTTGGTGAGTTCCATCATATTTCAATTCTTTTATGTATTCTTTCTTTATTGGTTGCATTGTTTGGTTAAAGAAAAGTGTTGGCATAAAACAAGAAGAAGTTGTCAAGATAAGAAGAGGTTGGCTCAAGGTAAGGGGGAGTTTGTATAATATTTTATAAGATGGTAATTTCCTATATTTTTGGTCTCTTTAGGTTCTCAAGATTATTTGGTGCCCACTTTATCATTGTGTCAAAGGGGAAGAAAGTTCCTGTTGTGGGAGTGCTTGAAGAGAGAGAAGGTGAGCTTTATATTGTTGTATATGATGGTTGTTGACATCAATGAAAAATGGGGATATTTTTGAAGATTTTTTAGTGATGTCATGGTAATGTCATGGAGGCTCCTTAGTGAGTGGATGAAGTGGTTTTATAACCTAAGTAATAATGAGAAAGTGTGTAATGTGCTTGTCTTATTGTGCTTGAAGCATGCTTGGTTGATCTCCAGAATTTGATTGGTTAGAGATGTTTAGGGATGATTATGGTGATTGGATCATGTAAAATAGGTACCTAATATGTTATATATTCTTTGAGATATTGTTTTCATAAGTGGAATTCATATGGTAGTCCATAGTTTTCATTTAGACAGTTTGGGTCTAGTGGTAGAAAATCTGAGTAGGTAGTTTGATGATATTGTAGACATCTAAATCTAGCCACCGATAACCTCCAATTAGGGTTTTGGCTAATTTTCACTTAAAATACATAATTTGTCCTAAAAACACTAAAACATGATAAATGATGTGAAACTGACATATTCAAGTGCCAATTTTGGCTAGGGTATCCCTAAATGGGGCAATGTAATTTATGGGAAAACTAACTTTGATCAGATCATTCTAAGTCAAAATTCCAATTTTGCACCTAGGTGCTCTATATTTCTCTTTCATATCAAATATTTTGCATAATACATGTGCCTTTATTACTTGTTATTGGTAGCATCTTAAATGGGATAATGCATCTAACGCATCTGACAGTGATTTCCAATTCTAATCCAATCAAAGTTTGGACCAATATCAAGGCATTCTGATCAATTTGAGTAATTTGTGTATAAAGTGCTTAAACTTGCTTAAGAGATAATTAACGCAAATCAAGGCCTAATTAGTAATTCCATGGAAACTCTTTGAATAATTTGTTTTAGAAATGAATATTGAATATTTGCATCATCAAGTGACCTCATTTCTTGGGAAGACATCCCTAGGCCATAAATGTCACAAATATAAAGATTCATGCCCTCCATGCCTCATCAATGCCTTCCATGATGCCATCCATGCATCTTAATTTCTCCTTCTTCCAATGTCATGATGAAGATAATTACAAACTTAATTCCAAAAATTAAATTAATCCTTAATCACACATCTCAATCTCAGGATGGATGGTTCAGGTTGATTCTAGACATTCTCAAAAATTTATACATAGAGAGGCCATGAAGATCAATTATAAGCTATTTTTGTGCAAAGTTATAATGCAAAAATATCTTCAAGAATCCATTGAAATTAGTGTTACCATGCCAAATTGATTCCAAGCCAAACCAAGTCATAAGCCAAAGGTACCAAGGAGAGATGGAGGTAGCCAAGCTTCCATTGCCAAGGACTTCTTGAGCACAAAGCCAAGCAAGCCACCACTACAAAGGAATTTGGAGTATCTAAGGAAGGTTAAGGAATTATTGTGTTTTATTCCTTACTTTTTTGTTCTATTTTTCATTAGTTTTTATTAACTAAGCTCTCCTTAGTGTCTAGGCCTAGAGATGTTATGCTATTAGTGTGTTTCTTTCATTTTGTTTTCATTTTGGAACTAACACCATACTAACTATCCTCTTTTGAGTCAAATTATTAGATCACATTATGGCATTCCCAATGGGACTAGACGCATCTCACACCTAAAGAAGATTATTTTGCAACTTTAAAATATTCATTTAAACCCTTAAAACTCTTGCAAATTAATTTTATAACTTTATTTTGCCATTTTTGTTTGCCACGATTTTTACACAATAACTAACATCAGAAAGTAAGACTGACATCGATTGCATATCTTAATCAATGTCAGTTAGAAAAACTAACATCGGTTGTATACCTATCATCAGTCACATTGGTATAACTGATGTCAGTTAGATAACTGACATTGGTTATAAAATGTAACCATTGTTGGTTATAGAAACTGATGTTGGTCACTGTGTTTTTATTAAAACACAAACCTGAGAGCTCTTTTTCCAAAGTTTAATATTTCAAAACAAAAAGAGCTTCAAAGCTAAAGGACATGCTAACATTTTTGTTTCAGGACCAAGTTTGAAATTTGACAAAAACATGTTTAGATCACCTTTGCATGCTTAAAAATTAATTAGGAACTTTGTTTTGGTGTTTAATGAAAAATTTAAATTCTTAAATGAATGCTTTCAAATTTTTCAAATAAGACCAAGGGCTCAAATAAACACCACCTCACTTTAATTTGTGCTTAAAATTGAACACACTTGTCAATTTTTGTTTACAATAGTTGTTTAATCAAAATTTTTTTTGGTAAAAAGAGGGATGTTGCATGTATGCTCTTCCATTTATCCCCTATAGGTAACCCTTGGAATCAAAATTGCCATTCCTATCATAAATAGCCTAGTCCAAGGCTTATAAAGAAAGTCATCTAAAACACTCCCCAAAAAATCATCAAAATTTGTGTGACCTTGAAAATGACCCTAAAGTCTTTCTATTTCATGCTTTCTTTATTTTTATGCAAACTTGGCTTGCGAGGGGGACTTCATCACCTCCCAAAAGTTATTTAGGGAAGCTTTAACTCAGGGTTTGATCTCCTAACATTGACTTCATTTGGATCCTTTAGAGTTGCACACGGGACGCAGTGACACTTTGGACATCACACTACACTGAACGAATAACAGGATGTAGTGGTTGCAAAAAGGACTAGACCTTTTTACAACAAGCCAAGTGATACAGACCCAAAATATGTGCTTTTATTTTACATTGTTTGACGTGAAAGTCATTAGTATAATTAATTCCCCTAGATTGTTCATAAACTTGTTAGATCTTAGATAAATCCCCACTTGCCATGGAAGTACTATTGGTGCAAGGTGTGCCTCAAGGTCCATATCATAGTACTATCAATAGAGAGAAGTGGGGGTGTAAAAACCTACTATATAATGCACATTTACTTTTGGATGAACACTTAAAATCCTCTCAAATGATGTATATTGATGGATTCTAACAATACCAAGCAACCTTGTTAGTTTAGAATCTAAGAATGATTAATTAGTTGGTCTTGTCCTAGATTAAAGTCTTGTTTGAAGTCAAAGCTTGGTATAAACAAATAATCCAAACCAAACACATAGTCTAAATTTTCCTTTGAACAAAGAGGCATTATGCTGCGTATGTGAGATCATCAATTTGCCTTGTTCAAAGTTCATCAAAATCTTGAGAGTCATATCATCCATTTTGGCCCAATTATGCTACCCAATTGAGTCTATACCTTTACCAAAGTTGTTTAAGTCCACTTATAATCTAAATTTGGAATTGTACCTTTAAAATTTCATAGGGTTGATGTGTTAAGTGGGTTTTCCATTTGCACTAAAATTGAGGGAACTTAGGTTTAATTTCCAATTTGGGTTGAAGACCATTTAAGACTCATAATCATTATCATCACTTGATATACTTAAGCCATTTTGTGCTAAACACTTACACTTTGAGTCTATGTACCATAATATTTTAAGTCAAGAAAAGTAGTGTTATGATATTAAAATTGTAAGACAACATTGACTTAGAGAGTTTTTGAAACAAACCTTTTTGTCACACCTTTTGGGTAGTATAGCATCATTACACTGGCCAAAACATTTTGAATGTTGTTTCATAGACCCTCTTATATAGAGTTCCAAATTTGTTCCTACATTCTCAGATCAATCCGAGTATACTTTTGTGATCTTTTGTCTAAAATGGTTATATTGTTCACTTTTTTCTAGCTTGTTTGTCAAATGAACCAAGTTTTATACCATTTTTTGTGAGAAAATAAACTATTTCTAAAGTGCCTTTTATTTCATACCTTATACCTAGTTGATCAAGTTCATGTCCAAGAATAAAATGCCTAGTGTTTGTTAGAAGTGTTTCAAATCTGTTAGATTAAAACTTTCATCTATTTCAAAGTCTAGCTTTTGATGCCATTTGGCCAAGAATGATAAAGTAGCTAGAAACTTGAGACAGCAAAGAATTTGAGAGACAATACACACTCTTGTATTAAATACTACTGGAAGAAAATATAATAAGGAAGATGCCACTTCTTCCTCCACCTCAAAGGCTTGCCACACCTCAAGACCTTCTTCCCTCTCTCTCTTGCTCAACACAACTCTAAAGCCTGAGTTGCTATCCCTCTTTGAATGCTTCAGCTGATCTCCTTGACTTTGCTAGCTTCAATGCCTTTACTTGCCTTCTTGCTTCATTACAATACATGCCTTATGGGTCTATAAATAAGATCCCATGCTTACAAAAATAGAACTCTAATTACAATAATTAGATACGCAGCTTGTGACTATAATTAGTCGCTTGACATGCAAATACTCACTTCACTTAACTAACTGTTCGTCAACAGCAGTTCCAAAAATACACAGGTGATCGACGCCGGTCCCTGCCATCCTGGAGGTGACCTACGATGGCCGATATCTACCGATGTCGGGTTCCCTTCTGCATCCCTTGACCGATGTCGGTGTGGCCTGTCAATGCCAGCGACTGCATACGCTAGAAACCCTCCTGTTTGCCTTAAGGTGTAGCTTTTAGGTCCACACCCTAACAATCTCCCACTTGGAGATAAATAGCTGCAACTTGTACCTGTACCTATAAACCATCTATTTTTTTCCTTAGGCTCTGTATCCCTCTTCAATGTCACTCTTGAAGACCAACCACCACACAAACCTGTGATGCAATACCTGTATCTTATGCCACAAGAATTTTGCTACTCCCAAATTCTCCATGACACACTTCTGAACCAACTCTACCCTTAGCTTAGAAAACTCCCTGTATATGAAACCCTGCCACAAGTAACACAATACAGTAACATGATAATGTAGCTAATATTATCCAACCTGGTAAAGGTAAAATACAATGGTCAAACCTCCATTGTTCTATAGCGTACTCAAGACCATATACCATAGCCTTCTGTCTCATGTGTCCATCCACTCTTTTCTCTAAAATGGGAATCCATCCCTCTATCCAATGCTTCCTTCTAGCTAACAACACTACCAACAAATACCTGTTTGGTTCTCTAAGGACTCACACTCCTCATCCATGCCAAGCTCCCACTGTTTCTGGATTCTACCTGCATTGCTTCTTCCATCTTCCTAGTTCATGACTATCAGTAAGCAATATAAAGAAGGTGAACAATGAATATGAGGTTCACATACCTTTCCTGACCTCCACATGGGTGTTTGAGACTTAGTAATTCACCCAACATCTGTTCCAGTGATCGATCTAGGCCATTTCCCAGTCTGCTCCTGACCGATGTCGGTTCCCTGCACTGATCCTGACTGCCGACATCATTTCCCTTGCCGATGCCGATGTCCCTCTTGCCAACGTCGGTCCTTATGACCGACGTCGGACTTCTCCAGTCCAACCTACCGACCCTGCTGGTCTGCACATGACTGATGTCGGTATTTAGATGACTGACGTCGGTGCCAAGCTATCGACATCGGTGTCTGTGTGTTCCTGTAAGTGATAAAATTTTCATCCGTGAGCTCTTCTTGGATCAAACCTCTATCCATGCTGCCTTGCTCAGACTTATTTAGCCCCTGTGACTGATCTATGTCCTTCATCTCCTCCAAAAACACCAAGGCTTCTTTGTTCCTGTCAAAAGCATCAAATTTCCTCTTTCTGCAATGAACTGTATTTATGCTTTCCGAATTTGAACACATACCTTTTGAATCAAGAACTTCCATTCCCTTCCTGTTCTTGTGACCAAGCCTATTAGGCCACATCTTCAAATCTACACTAGAAGTGGAATCAGTAATACAAGTAGACAGATAAAGAGTATCTACTTTCTTACCTCTTGCTAGAACAAGTGCTCCCTTGGTAACCTTCCAAGAATCCACTGTGAGGGTTATTGTGCATCCCTCATCTCCCAACCTTCCTACAAAAATCAGACTCTGCTTCAGAATCGGAACATGCATGACCTCTTTCAACACCCATGTGTTGTCAATCTGCAATCTCAGCTACACTTTCCCTTTGCCAACTATCTGACAAGGCGTACCATCCCCTAAATAGAGCACTCCAAAATCTCCCTGTTCATACTCATAAAACAAATCTCTGTTTGGGGATGCATGAAAAGATGAACCAAAATCTAAAATCCATGATCCTACCTGACTATTCGAAGAAAGTATGAGAGCATCCTGCATCACAATATTTACATCATTTGCTTTTTCCATACCTGCATGTTGATTCTCTTTATCTCTCAACCAACACTCCTTTGTATGTCCTTTCTTTCCACAAAACCAGCAGGTAATACCTTTGGACTCGGATCTCCTTCTCGACCTTGATTTCCCTTGCTCAACCTTCTCCCTTTGCCTTTCCCTACTTTCTGCACTTAGATCATTCCCTGGTGATTCACTTGTGCTTCTCCTACGTATTTCTTCATTCAAGATCACACTCACAACATCATCAACTTTTAAGATTTTAGAAGCAGATGCAGAATTACTTACTGCCATAACCAAACCCTCCCAACTTTCAGGCAAAGAACATAAAATTAGGAGAGCCTTTACCTCATCATCAAAAATAATATTGACTGAAGCTAGTTGGTTTACCAAACCATGGAAATCACTGAGATGAGTATGTACCGATCCACCTTCCTACATTTGCAAGGTAAATAGCTGCTTCATAAGATATACCTTATTAGAAGCCGAGGGATTTTCGTATAAATTTTTCAAGGACTTTATCAACTCTTCTGTTGTCTTGCACTGTGATAAGCTGGAAATCACAGACGATGCAAGGCTCAACCTTATGGAACCGAGAGCCTTCTGATCAAGAACGTTCCATTCTTCATCCTTCATATCTGTGGGCTTGCATGCAACCCCACCCAACGGTAAGTACAAATCCTTCTGATACAGATAGTCCTCAATTTGCATCCTCCAATGTTGATAATTCTTGCCGTTAAACTTCTCCATTCATAGCTTGCTTTCTTCTGCCATTGCTGAACTCCCACTCAATCAAAAAACCCTGTGAATGACCTGTAATCAAAAAACAATACCCTGCTTCCTACAAACCGTAGCTCTAATACCACTTGTCAGGGGATCTGTAGCTCTACCAATTAGAGCACAATTGATTACTTTCTTATATGCAATTAAACACAGAATTATACCATAATGATAAAGTAGCTAGAAACTTGAGACAACAAAGAATTTGACAGACAATACACACTCTTGTATTAAATACTACTGGAAGAAAATACAATAAGGAAGATGCCACTTCTTCCTCCACCTCAAAGGTTTGCCACACGTCAAGACCTTCTTCCCTCTCTCTCTTGCTCAACACAACAACTCTAAAGCCTGAGTTGCTATCCCTCCTTGAATGCTTCAGCTGATCTCCTTGACCTTGCTAGCTTCAATGCCTTTACTTGCCTTCTTGCTTCATTACAATACATGCCTTATGGGTCTATAAATAAGATCCCATGCTTACAAAAAAAGAACTCTAATTACAATAATTAGACACGCAGCTCGTGACTATAATTAGTTGCTTGACATGCAAACACTCGCTTCACTTAACTAACTATTCGTCAACAGCAGTTCTGAAAATACACAGGCGATCGACACTGGTCCCTACTGGTCTGGTGCTGCCGACGTCGACTGACTTCCTGCCATCATCGGTCTCCTTCTCCACTGCATCTGACCGACGTCGGTCATACTGCCGATGCCGGTGGCTCTGGTTCTTTAGCATCCTTCCTTGTGTCTACAAACAGTTGAAGCTTTTAGCTCCACACCTTAACATGATGTGTTAAGTGGGTTTTTCATTTTCACTAAAATTGAGGGAACTTAGGTTTAATTTCCAATTTTGGTTGAAGACCATTTAAGACTCATAATCATTATCATCACTTGATATACTTAAGCCATTTTGTGATAAAGACTTGCACTTTGAGTCTATGTACCATAATATTTTAAGTCAAGAAAAGTAGTGTTATGCTATTAAAATTGTAAGACAACATTGACTTAGTGAGTTTTTGAAACAAACCTTTTTGTCACACCTTTTGGGTAGTATAGCATCAATACACTGGCGAAAACATTTTGAATGTTGTTTCATAGATGCTCTTATATAGAGTTCCAAATTTGTTCCTACATTCTCAGATCAATCCGAGTATACTTTTGTGATCTTTTGTCTAAAATGGTTATATTGTTCACTTTTTTCTAGCTTGTTTGTCAAATGAACCAAGTTTTATACCATTTTTTGTGAGAAAATAAACTATTTCTAAAGTGCCTTTCATTTCATACCTTATACCTAGTTGATCAAGTTCATGTCCAAGAATAAAATGCCTAGTGTTTGTTAGAAGTGTTTCAAATCTGTTAGATTAAAACTTTCATCTATTTCAAAGTCTAGCTTTTGATGCCATTTGGCCAAGAGTCCTATCACATGCCGTACTTGAGCCTAGCTTTTGATGCTGAATTTAGCCAAAAGACCTATCAACTTTTCAATTCCTAGATTAGACTGATTTGAAACACTTTGACCTTAGAGTTTGGCATTTTGATTTTTGATCCATTTACTTGCTTATCTTTGTGTGAATAGTGAAATGTTAGATACTTTGCACTAGCTTGTTTCCTCACAAATATTTGCATAAACCTTTTGATCCTTTAGGTGAATCTAGACCAAGTTGGAACATCATCTATTTTAGACATTGTCCTTTTTAGAGTTTGTATATATCTTTAACCTTTTATTGCAAAAGCATTGACTATGGATCCCAACATGTATTCCTACACTCGTAGTGGACTCATGTACAATCTAGGGATTAGTAATGTAGTTATATAGGAAGAAATGGTGCAAGACCCCTATATAGATAATATTACTTATGAGATGGGTTCTTATCCCTCTTATAATACTCAATTATGGGTACAAAGCTAAGATCTATTGGCTAACGATCTGGTTGACACACCACCTTATTCAGAACAATACCAAGAGCAAAATGCACAACACCTAGCTACAATACCTACAATGGATGAGCTAGTACTTCAACAATCATATTCTACTAATATGACTTCCATGATGATGGTCCATTTTTGTTTGAGTGACATTTGTTAGAGAACAAAGATGAGATTTTGGTTAGAGCCATAGAGGTAGGGGCCAAGTTTTTAGCAGACTTCCCATATGAAAATTTACCAAGTCTAGTAAGCGTGCCCCACAATATCATTTATGATCAACATGACTTTTCTAGCTATCCTATGGCTCTAGTCCAAATAATGTACCAAGATCCTAATATATTTGATCAAGGTAAAAACATCATGAAAGATCACTTTAACCAAATGTAAATAACATATCAAACCTACCTAAATCTAGCATGTGATTTCAATCAGATGAATATGGTAAGTAAGCCTCTTATTGACCTAGTTCCTTTAATAGGAGTGTTTATAGAGTTAATTAGACAAGATAATTTGAATTTTGACCCATTTGTAAAAACTACTTTGATAGATAACTTGATGCATATGCTTGTTATTGAATAAGTGTCTTCAACCTATACACAAACTAGTGAGCCAAATGCAGTAGACAATGTGCAAACAGCACCCAATCCTGATCAAAGTGGTACTAACACACAAATAACTAACTAAAAACATGTGCCTATATTCAATCTTATGAATAGATCATCATACCAAGGAATAGGAGTTTCTACACCCCAATCTCAATCGACTGCTTCCTCAAGTGTACAACCTATAGGATTAGGTAATCAAGCAATGGTTAATATCATGCCTCAATGATAGAATATGATGAATCCTACTCCTCAATAAGTAATGAGTAGTATTCCACAATAACATGCATAATCTAATGTATAAATGTAATAGAGGACAAATACATTTCCACCTCAATCAGGGATAACTAATGTTCTACCTCACCAGGTAACAATGAACGTACCTCTTCAGTCACAGACTAATATGCCAATCCAAAACCAAGCAATGACTAGTCAAAAATATGCAAATATTGGTCAGTGATAGATGCCAAATCTACAACTTGATTTCACTTCTTTATAGGGATTTATGAAAAAAAGAGGTCCCCATATTTCTTAGGTTCTTACTAGACAACTGTTGATTCAAAATGTGCCACAAATCCAGAGATAAGGTCTTGGTCTACAAGTTCCCACTCAACAACAAGGTTTGATGAGTCAGAAGCATGTCTCTTTTCAACCATAGTAAGCATAGTATAGTTATATCCCTCCATCCCAACCACAAAATCCTTTAAGTCAAACTTTTATCACCAACCCAAACCAGAATATCATACAACTAATTATGCAATTTCAAGTACATCCTAATCCATGTATGTGTATTCTCAATCCATTCCCCAACCAAACCAATGTACCCCAATATATATCTCCATCATACCCTAGTCAAAGTGTTCCACTTGTGACCTCCCAACCATCTATCCAAACCAATATTCACTGTCAAACTAGTGTTCCTTCCAATTTCTTATCCCAAGAATTATAATAGATGAAGGATGTAATTACTATCATTCAGGCTAGGAAACAAACTAAAAAGTTCAAATTAGATGATGTATGTTCCTATCCATTTAACATGGAGTATTTGTAGATACCATTTCCTCTAGGATACAAACCACCAAAATTTGACAAATACAAAGGGAAAGGTGAGCCTAAGGCTCATTTGACAGAATTCTTTGTCGCATGTCAACCAACGACATATAATGATATATACCTTTTGTTATTGTTTCTAAGGAGCTTGGCTAGCCTTGGAGTGGTTTTTGAAGTTGCCCAAAAATTTAGTAATGGACTTTGATGATCTTTATGATAACTTTGTGTAGTAATTTTATTATAATCTTAAGCATGAGATTTCATTAGTGGACTTAACACAAGGAAATCAAAAAGATGGTGAGAGTTTTACAAGTTATTTATAGTGATGAAGAGCCCTTGCAAGTGTTTTCATCCATAGTTTACTAGAAAAATAATTAAATAATATGTTTACCAAAAATTTGCATAGTGAGATAGCTTACCATCTGGAACTACAATGTGCACATACATTTAAAGAGATCATTGATAAAGGTTTGTTGATTGAGTAGGCATTCATCAATAAAAGAGTCATCAAGCTTAATTTAACTAATCAAAATCAAGGTACCAATTAGGGAAATGGATAAAATCAACATCCTATTCAAGCACAAGTATCACAATCGGCATAGGCCAATAACCAAAAAAGCCTAAAGCAATTCAACCACAATAAGAATGTTGTGGGAAATAGAGTAACTGAATCTCATTATGTCCAAATGGTGCACACATAATTTACACCACCTTTTCATCTTACTCATACCTAGCAACCTCTCTAACTAAGAACATAAGTGCAATAACCAAGACCTACACAACAACTATAACAACCATTACCATTGCAAACCCCTCCTCCTAGGAGAATCATGCCTACACATCATGTATTTAGTGACCTAGGAGAACCTATTGAGTCTATATTTCACAAGATTTCTGCCACTAATCTGATTAGTTGGTTGATACCAAAACATTACCCATAAGGCATTTCTTATCTTGATTGGTACCATGAAAATGAATTTTGTGACTATCATCAGGTCAATGGGCATAATCTATGAAGATGTGTCCAAATAAAGCATTTAATTGAGAATATGTTGGAGAACAGGGAGATAACATTTGGTAATGGTGATTCTATTTCCAATCAAACTCTTAAGATTTATCAAAATGCCTTTCCCTAACATAACAATCAGCCGTAGTAAAATAATCAACACCAATAACAAAAATAGCTAGTATAGTAGCAAAATCAAAATCAAAGGCCAAACCAATAGGATCAACAAAATCAGTAGTAGAACCCAAAATGATAGAACAATTAACAAAACCAAGGTCAATATGGTAACAAATAAAAAAACTACCATGCAGTTGCACATGACTACAACATGGTTGTAGGTCATATTGCAGGGGGTAGAGTTAATACCATCTCCATTAATCCTAGACCAAACACTAATCAACCTAGACCATTGCTAAATAATAATATTTAGCCAAATTACATGGATAATCCTTCTTTGACCTGGGAGTGCATATAGGTAAACTAAGACTTCCCTTTTTGGACCTTATATCAAAAACTTGTTCTTGCCATGTGACCACATACAAGTGCACCAACAATCGAGACTTGTCTGGTCTAGTCCCACACCATTAACAACATCGGTTAACAATAATGGTCCAATATTTAATCTTGATTATGCAATCACAACTTAGAGGTTAAAGATTACTATCCTAGGCCCATAATCATCTACCACTTTGCCTGTCATCCAACCAACTATTCATCCTTGGAATAAACTATTCACTACTGGCCAAGACAAGAAGTTTGATACTGTGGAAAAATTGTAGAAGACACCAGCAAAAATTTCTATTTTAGATTTGTTGTGAATGTCAATAATCCACAAGAACATCTTGAATGAGTTTTTGACCGAATCCACTGTTGCTAATGACATATCCCCTGATAAATTTCAAGCTTTGGTTAGACACCTAGCTCCAACCCAATAAGTCACATTTAACCAAAGCGATATATCTTCTCTTGGCTTGCTCTATAATAATCCATTATACATAGAAGTTTATATAAGATGACATAAAGTGAAATGTGTCCTTATAGACAATGGATCCGGCCTCAACATAGTGTCTCTAAAGCTCATCAAGCTTCCTAGGTACATAATGATAGATCTCCAACCGGAAGTAATAACCATCAAAGCCTATGATAATCAGGAAAAAAAATCATAAGGCACCATTAGTTTTCTAGTTATCATTGAGCCTTTGACATATGATACACTTCGCCATGTGCTTGATCTTGAGTTATCATACAATATGCTTCTAGAAGGCCTTGGTTATATGAGATTCATGCAGTCCCATCAATGTTGCACCAATGTATCAAGTTTTCCCAGTCAGGGATAAAAGTGAATATTCCAAGAGATTTACACTCATATGAACACTGCAAGCATCTTAAGGCTAGATTTCAAAGCTATAATTATTAGTACAATATGAATCAAATTCCAAGAAGGATAAAGGAAAGGCTATACTTATTGACCCTTCACCAGATAATTACATAGATCTTAATACCTTGGATTCTCTTTCCCACATGCCCCCAAAAATCTAATCATTTCACCATTTCAGATAATGGACTGAGAGAGTATGTGACCCATGATACATTTCATTTTTCCAATCTTACTCAAAATCCAAAAACCTTTAGGTGACCTAAAGTCATCCCACATATGCATTGGCAAAAAAAGAACAAAGATAAGGGACCTATCACATTTGTACCAGCATCTACCCTAGGACTTGACCCTCTTGAAGGGGATGAATCATGGTTATACAACAACAACCAAGCTGATTGTTATAAAAATGCAAAGTATCATATTCCCAATATGATCATGGAACATCAAAATTATGAAGGAAGAGGCCTCGAACTGAATCAACAAGGAACCAATGATCCAATTTTCATGACTAGGTATGAAATACCTTATGGACTTGGATTTAAACCACCTAGGGGTGACCCCACATATCTTATTCAAACTCCAACCCCAATAACTAGTGATGATGATGCCGACAGTGAAACAGAGTCTGATCATAGCCTCACCTTTGATAACCTAGCTAAAACTAACTTGTTTGATAAAAATGTCATTTTTACCCTTACCCTAGCATTCATCATAACCCTTTTCCATTATATTATCCCCAATTGATAGATTGGGACCAACAAGAATCTAGTTTATTGATTGATGAGTTCCAAAATGATGAGGCATTCTATGAATTTTTAGGCCTTAAAGACAACATTCCATTGGGAGATCACAAATCAATATTCTCAATCATATTAGATCCTATAGCCTATTTTGGAGAGCAAGTGAACACCTTGAGCCAAAAATAAATAAGTAAAACATTGAGGTCCCAAAGTGAAAACCTCTTTGAGGCACTTTCTAACCATGGAAAAAGTAAAGATAAAGGCCAGTCTAGTGGTGAAAAGCTATTTCAAGCACCATTAGATAGGGGTGTTCATTCTTCTTTGAATTTAGACCAAAAGACCACCAACGATGAACTTGCCTATGGATCTGAGTTCTACTTTGAGCAACAGCAAGTATTTGATCAAAATTTTCAAGAATTTCTAACTATTTTTGTCACATGTCTAGATCTCCCATTAGGGGACTCAGATTCATCATGCCTAAGCGAAGTTGAAGATCAAGTCCTAACAAAGGACCTTGACATAATTAAATAGTTCAAGTCATTACTTACTATCCTAGAAGATGGTTTGACCCTTATAGTTGAAGCTACAATAGAGGTAAATATCAAGACTCCATCAGACCTAAAATGGATAAAATTGGGTGCATCCCTCACTGAGGAGGAACATGACATCTTTATAGCTCTATTAAGATAATTTGTAGATATCTTTGCATGGGCCTATTTTGACATGCTAGGTTTAAACCCCACATTGGTTCTCCATCATTATGTGGTTAATCTTGACATCAAACTGATAAAACAAAATCTATGCAAGATGTATCCTCACATTACTGTATTGGTAAAGAAAGAGTTGGAAAAAATCTTAAAATCAGGATGTATTTGATCCATTGACTACTTAGAATGGATCTATAATGTGGTACCTGCTAGCAAAAAGCCTGAAGGGATCAAAATTTGTACTAATTTTTAAGACATCAATAAAGCTTGTCCTAAAGATAATTTTCCCTTGCCTAATATCGACATGATCATTAACTCTATGGTAGGTTATGAAATGATTTCACTCATGGATGGCTTTTCAAGATACAACCATATCAAAATAACACTAGAAGACCAACATAAAATAATGTTCACCACTTCATGGGGAACATTTTGTTATCAGGTAATGCCATTTGGCCTTTAAAATGTTGGAGCTACATATCAAAGGGCCATGACTATCATATTATATGATATGATGCATGATATTATTGAAGACTATGTCGATGACATACTAGGAAAATCCAAAACTAGGGTTGACCATTCAACAATGCTACATAAGATATTTGCAAGATTATGGCAGTATACAGTCAAACTCAATCCAAATAAATATGTGTTTGGTGTAACTTCAGGCAAATTACTTGGCTTCATCATATCTCATAGAGGTATTGAAGTTGATCTAGCTAAAGTCCATGCTATAACTTAGATGCTGCCACTGACCAATTTAAAGCAATTCTATAGTTTGTAGGGTAAGATCCAATCAATATGATGCTTCATCTCTCAATTAGTATACAAGTGCCATCCATTTATACACCTTATAAAAAGGGGAGTTGCATTTCACTGGGATGATCACTGCTAAACAACTTTTCAACAACTCAAAGACTATCTTGTTAATCCACTTGTGTTATTACCTCTTATGTTAGGAAAGCCATTCTTGTTATACCTATCAACTATCGACTATGCTCTAGGGGCACTCTTGGATCAACATGATGACAATGGAAGAAGCATGTTTTATACTACCTAAGCCATACCTTGGTTATATATGAACATAACTATGCACCTATTGAAAAATCTTGTCTAGCCATGGTCTTCAGAGCTCATAAAATGCACCATTACATGTTGAATAATAAGACCATAGTCATTTCAAAGGCAAATCCACTCAAGTATTTACTATCTAAAATATATTTTTAAGGTAGAATGGATAAATGGATCATGCTTCTCAATGAGTTTGACATAGATTATGTCAATCAGAAGGCAATCAAGGGACAAGTTCTTGCAGATCAACTTGCTGAAGCACCTCTCATAGATACACAAACACTCATGTTTCAATTTATTGATGAATCCATGATGACCATCATTGACACACCCCTTTATTAGAAACCTTAGAAGCTATATTTTGATGGTTCATTTACTACACATGGATCGAGGGTAGGCCTATTATTTATTACACCACAGGGGGATCTAATCCCTAAATCTTTCAAAATCAACTTTCCTTGTAAAATCAACATGGCCAAGTATGAAGCACTTGTTGTAAGACTTCAAAAAGTAGTGCATTAGAATATATATCATCTCTAAGTATATGGTGATTCTTAGTTAATCATTAATTAGGGTATAGATCATTTTTAGACCAAAGATGATAAGCTGGTTCCATATAAAGCCATGGTCGACACTCTTAAGCAACATATTGCCAATATTCATTTTGAGTACATACTAAGGGATAGTAATAAAACTATAGATACCATGGTTACTATTGGCTCTCTGATTTGACAAACCAATAAAGATAGAGAGTATCAATTCCTCATCGAGAATTTGTCAACACCAACTCATGAACCTTCAACCATTTCCATGATTTGTAATATTGTTGGTCCTAATTCTATTTGGTACTCAGAACTTTAAAACTACCTTCATGACCAAATTTTGCCACTAAACCTATCTCAAAAACAAAATAAATCCTTCATTCATCATTCCACTCATTATACTCTACTATGATCTACCCTTTATCACCATAGTTTTGATGGAACTCTACTTCATTGTTTAACTTCAACAGAGTTTATGCTAGAGTTAAGAGAAGTTTATGGAGTATGTGGAGCTCATTCTAGTAGGGTAGTTCTATCTAAAAATCTCTTGTGTACTGGTTATTATTGGCACACAATAGACATAGTTACCACTGCATATGTAAAGAAGTGTGACAAATGTCAACAACATGCTAATGTGATTCATGCTTTAGTAAAAACTCTAAAACTAATGTTGACACCATGGCCATTTTCTACATGGGGACTTGACCTCATTAGGAAGATTAACCCCACTTCATCGAATGGCCATAAACATATTCTCACCACCACTAAATATTTCACTAAGTGGGTTGAAGCTATACCCCTCACATGACTAGAAAGCAAATTTTTTAAATTCATTTTCAACCATCTCATTTGCCACTAAGGTATCCCCTCTAACATTATATCTGATAATGGAAGATCATTCAAGAATAAAGATGTAGATTAGCTATGTACTAAATACAACATCACACAATATTTTTATATAATATATTACCCTCAAGTTAATGGCCAAGCTAAGGCATCCAACAAAACCATTGTCAATATTCTCAAAAAGATTATCAATGATGTCAGGCATGATTGGAACTTGTAGATATTCCTTACCCTTTGGGCATATCATACCAATCATCATACCCCTACAAGATCCACTCCATACTCACTTGTTTATGGAACTAAAGCCATCCTTCTCATTGAGGTCAAATTTACTTCACTATGCATCTCTTTCAAGCATGTCCTGGATGATCATGACTATTATGTAGCTCACTTGCAAGAGCTAGGCCTACTTGATGAGAAACACACAAAAACACTCAGTAATCTTCAAGCATATCATAATCAACTCAAAAGCCACTATAATCAACATGTTAAGTATAGAACATTTTAACTTGGTGATCTTGTTCTTAAAGAAAACCAAAAGAATGCCATAGCTAAGAAGAAGCATAAAGGGAAATTCAAACCAAACTAGATAGGGCCTTTCATCATCACTATAGATTATGGATCAGGAGCATACATGATTGCCACGCCAAATGGAGATGAACTTCTTGAGCTAATGAATATTATTCATCTCAAGTAGTACTATGCTTGAGCACTAAGGTGTATTTTCAATAAAGACCATTTCAGTTATGTTATTTTATCACTATTCTTCTTTATACAAATGCCTTCCTTATCCATCCTCTTCACTATATCCAATTTTCACTTTTGTTCTATTGACCCAGTCTATTCTAAAGCCTAGCCCATTTGACCTTAATTTTTTCCATTCATTATGTAGTTTTAGCATTGAGGTATCTGATCAGTTTCATTAGTTAGTTCAAGTACTTTAGATAGATATCATATTTTGGGACAGTGTGACATGAGTTTTGGTAGTTGCATCCTCATTTTTTATTACTTTTTTACTACCAATCTTGTTATTAGTTATAACTATCTTTGGGAAAATTAGTACCATCAATCCATGCCATTGTGTCCTAGTTATAACTACCTATGGGAAAACTAGGGGAAAGATTAAGCTTTGACATACCAACTTACCACTTCCTATGTTGTATTGTTCCTTTTTACCAACTGTGCCTATTTTGTTTGAATTAATTGTTACACTCATTGAATTCCTTCATTGTAAGGGTATAACTATAGTGACTTAAGGTCCTACTTTGGGACTATATAGGTAGTGATTGATAGTTGTTGAGGTCAGCTCAGTCACCCTAAGCCATGCTCTCACCATTTTGTGAGATTGAACCACTTAGTGTCTCATCATTCTTGATCAAGTTGAAACACTCCAAAACAATTCCAAAAACATTTGAAAAATTGTTAAAAAAGAACCAAAAATATTTGACCACTTCTTTGCCTTAAGGATTCTAGGAACCCTTACTAAGTTACAAGAAAATCACTTGTCATTTAGTTTCCCCATCTTTTTTGGCCTTTTTCTCTCACACATTTTCCATTTTGCAAGACCATTCCTATTCTTCTATCACATCCATTTTATTTGTTTTTCTCAGTTATCACATTCTTCCCATTCCCTGGGAGAACTACATTTAGCTTGAATTTTTTTATTGGATATTACATCCATGGAACTATGTAGGTAGTATCCACTTTCCTAGTACATATGGAGATAACTCGGCCACCCCCTTCCTTTTATTCTATTCCCCCATTTTGTTCATTTGTTAAGTTGTCACTTATTTTCTAGGGGCACTGTTCATAGGGTTTCTATTGCATTGTCTATGTTGTTTGTTTCACTTATTTTTATTTGTTTGTTTATCTATCTATTTGCTCTTAGCATTGTTGCCTTGATTTAGTTTATGTGTGTTCATTGGGTGATTCCTTGTCCACACTTATACTTGAATCTATCCATATTCATATGTTAACATTGTCATCATGGTTTTTATAATTGGTGCATTATTTTTGAGTATTTATTGGATTATGGGAGTCAGTCCTCATGCATATTTCAGCCAAGTCCTCATGATGTTATACCATGATGCCTAACAACATGTGATATAACAAACCTTAGCTTCAAGAAGTCTATTCAACAATGGCAGCATCTCTTCAACACTGACATCTTGATTCCATCCTAATCATATCCCAAATAGAGTAATTAAACACAAAATAATTTCAACCTTTATTAGTTCAGATGAGCATCTCCCTACTAGTAGGTTATTCCAAATCATCATTACCCTCTATGTTAAGTTATCATCATCCTCGACCAAGTTTTTCATGTTTTCCATAATCAGGGTCTAATGATTATAACCACATATGGGCAAATCATTGCACACCATCCCACCTGCATTTCTTAATGATTATAACTAAATTTGGGCAAATCATTATGTTGTCACCACTTTATTTTTTCTACCTATATAGGGGCATGTTATTATCTTGTTTATTTATTCTAACTGGGGTAACTCCATCTTCTCAATGATTATAACCGCCTTTGGGCAAATAATTGTGTTATCATAACACATTACCACTATCGAGGTACAATATTTATAACCACCTTTAGGCAAACATTTGTGCACCATCCCACTTTGAACTCTTAATGATTTTGACTACTTTTTTAGTATCATCATGTTTTCACCCATCGTCTTCCCTTTTTTTGGTCCCCTCATTTCACTTCTTTCTTTTCGAGGGACCATTTGCCAACTTACTTTTGCTAATCATTCCGTTGAGGGGGCATCATGTAGTTAGTTTATCATCATTACAGTTGTCAACATACATGACCTTTTCATTCTTTGAGAATATGTTACTATGCTTATAGCTTTTGATGCCTTCCCAAATAAGGTCAAACTGTAGATACCTAAATGTAGCCACTAATAACCTTCAATCAGGCTTTTGACCAATTTTCACTTCAAATACACAATTTAGCCTAAAAACACTAAAACATGCTAAATGATGTGAAAATGACATATTCAAGTGCTAATTTTGGCTAGGGTATCCCTAAATGGGGCAATACAATGTATGGGCCAACTAACTTTGATCAGATCATTTTGAGTCAAAATGCCAATTTTGTACCTAGGTACTCTGGATTGCTCTTTCCTATCAAATCTTTTGCATAAGACACATGCCTTTTTTATTTACTTTTGGTAACATCTTAAATGGGATAATGCATTCAACATATCTGATAGTGATTTCTAATTCCAATCCAATCAAATTTTGGACCAATAACAAGCCATTCTGATCAATTTGAGTAATTTGTGCATAAAGTGCTTAAACATGCTTAAGAGCTAATTGACCCAAATCAAGGCCTAATTAATAATTCCATGGAAACTTGTTGAATAATTTTTTTAAAAAAATGAATATTGAATATCTGCATCATCAAGTGACCTCATTTCTTGGGAAGACATCCCTAGGCCATAAATGCCACAAATATCAAGATTCATGCACTCCATGCCTCATCAATGCCTTCCATGATGCCCTCCATGCATCTTAATTTCCCCTTCTTCCAATGTCATGATAAGGATATTTAAAAAATTAATTCCAAAAATTGAATTAATCCTCAACCACACATCTCAATCTCAGGATGGATGGTTCAGGTTGATTCTAGACATTCTCAAAAATCTATAAATAGAGAGGCCATGAACATCATTTTAAAGCTATTTTGGTGTAAATTTATAATGCATAAATATTTCAAAAATCCATTAAAATTAGTGTTACCACGTCAAATTTATTCTAAGCCAAGCCACAAGTCAACAATGTCAAGGAGAGATGGAGGTAGCCAAACTTCCATTGCCAAGGACTTCTTGAGCACAAAGCTAAGCAAGCACTACTAAAAAGGCATTTGGAGCATCCAAGGAAGGTGAAGGAATTCTTATGTTTTATTCTTTAATTTTTTGTTGTGTTTTTAATTTATTATTATTAACTAAGATCTCCCTAGTGTCTAGACATAGAGATGTTATGATATTAGTGTGTTTCTTTCATTTTGTTTTCATTTTGGAACTAACACCATACTAACCATCCTCTCTTGAGTCAAATTCTTAGATCACAAATATCACCATTTCCATGTGGGAATGAGTCAAGGGGAGTTGGTCATATGGTTATGATAACATTAGTCTCTAGTTTATTTGTGTTAAATTTTAGATCATGTGATGTAGTGCATCAAAAGATATGCATATGTAAAATTGGTCTCCTAGGCAGTTTGACTATGTTTTTCCATACTTAAGCCATTTTTGTAATATGGATAAAAGAGCCGAGTGAGTATTTTGATGGTGTTATATCTTACATGTGTGAAAGTGTCAAGAAAAACTAATCATATGGGTTTGTTTAGTTTTGAGCATAGATGGTTTTAACTAAATTTTAAATCATGCAATGAAGCATGACAAAAGTTATGCATGATCAAAGTTGACCTCTTAGGCAATTTTTGACATAGTTGGCTCTGTGACAAAAGATTTTGAGAAGGCAATTTAATGGCATTATATCTCACCTACATGAGGGTTATAGGATTAGTGTGTCATATGGTTGGATTATACTATGTGAGGAGATCATCTAGTCCAAATTTGAGATCATGTAAGTGCAGAAGAAGTTATTGAGGTGTAAACTTGGCCTTCCAAGCATATTGAAAGGGTCCCCATACATAGTCATTTTTTCACATGTTAAAATTTGATCAAGATCGATGGTGTGCATTACTCCAAGAAGCTAAGAAGAATCAAGATTAGGATAGGTGAACATTGTTTAAATATTAAGCAAAGGTATAGGATAAGGATCCAATGGTGAGCAGGTGTTCATACAGATTGATTGAATGGTGAGTGTTGATCATTAAAGATCTGGTTGATCCATAGAGATTGACAAAGTGTGTGGAGTCAACATTATAAGATTATAGGATATGAGGCCAACATAAATGAGGTTTAACATCTAAGCATTGGTGTTTATGCATTAAATATTAGAAGAGATCAGTGGTGCATATTTAATTTGAGTTGAGAGGACACAAGATGTGAGCATTGTGTTTGAAGGTTTACTGTGACCGTTTGTATTTGATTATTTGAATTTTCAAAGGAAAAACCAATGTTTAGTTTTTGAACTATAACTTTCTATCCAAGATGAAATTTCTCATGTAGTTAAAATAAAATTGGTATAAGACTCCAATGCACATTTGGAAATATTGATTTGAATATTTAAAAGTGTGTACAAATAAAGATATAGTGCTCCAAAGTTGATTGTGTTTTTGTATATGTTTAATAGGTGAATTGAGAAGTATATTTGAGCTTGTGTTGATGATTTTTTGATGTCTTATGATGAATTGGATATTGGGGAGTGTTGTAGACTCCATGAATATGCTCTGTGTGGATTTTGGAGGTGTGATCAATCTATCTTGAGTATGAACACTACTTAAGAAGTTGACTGTGTATTCATTCATGGTGTTTATATGTATAAGGTCTCTATTTGAGTTGATTAATCATATTTAAAGGTGAGATAAGATGACTATGATCATTTTAGGATGTCGATGGGGACATAAGGAGTGGAATCATGTATTTTAAAGTGGTCTTGTGTTCTTTTTTTGCTTGAAGGTGTGTTAAATTGGTGAATAGGTCTCCATGAGACCTTTAAGAGCTACAAGGGCCTTATTAAAAGGTTGAGATGCTTCTAAGTGACCCATAGATGCTATGACCAAATTATGAAGATTGTATTAAGCTATGTATTTGTGTGAGAGATGCCTTAAGGACTAAGGCATGTGTAATGGTTGAACAAGGTAGTGATTATCAAGATTGTTCTATAAATAGTGAAATCAAAGATGGTGATTTCTAGATTTTGTGTGAGAGATTTGAGAGAGGTGTGTGTGTGTGTTTTGTGGATCTAAGGAGGGGTAGAGTGACTTGAGGATGATTTAAAGAGTATAATAGATTGAGGACTATTTATATGACCTATTGGTCATAATTATATTAGCAGAATATTTCTCTTATAGATTGAATGTGAGTAAAGGTGAAGAGTGATAAGTAGAGGTCCATCATCAAGTGTTGTAAAAATCACTTCATAGGTGGATGTGTTCATAGGTGTTGTTATGGTTGCTCAACATATAATGTGGTTACAACCTCCTTGTAAGGTGACACTTGCTAAAATATCTGGTTATCATTGCAACTTAGTTAAATAGGCATGGCAACACCTTATGGGATTCTAGTCTCATTAAATAGGGATTGTAGTTCCTTGATCACTTATAGATGGTATAAATTGGTTATTTTTATTATAAGACATTATTCCAATTGTAGGTTCTAATGGGTTTTATTTCCCAAGAGGGTTTTCCACATATGTCATGTGTTATGTGATTGATCTTGCATTGTCTCTCTTGCTCATTTATATGAATGATGTGTATGCTTCATGAATTCTTATGGTAACTGATTAAGTGTTTATAAAGATTAGAATTGAAGTTGGATCATTTGGGCTCATTGATTCACTCCCCCCTCAATTATTGTACCTCTAACATAACAAACATGCTAAAACATGTAAATGCTTACACATGGGTTACTTTTGTCCCGCTCTTGAAAAAGATGCCATCGAGTTCAATAAAAAGTGTAGTCCATGTCAATTTCGTGATAATATAATCCATTAACCTCTAAATAAGATTCACACTATGGAGTCTCCCTAGCCATTCTCAATGTGGGGATTAGATCTCATAGGTAAACTACCTAGATCATAGGTTGGGCATGTATTTATCATCATGGATACCAAGTATTTTCCCAAATGAGTTGATGTCATACCTCTTGTCAATGTCATGGAAACCACCATTTATAAATTTATCCTCAATAAAATCTTTTATCTCTTTAGCATTCCTCATACTATCCTTTATGATAATGGTGTCAATTTTAAAAATAAAGACGTCAAACAACTTTGTGCTACATTCAAAATCCATCACAAATTTTCCATGCCCTACCATCCATAATGCAATGGCCAAGCTGAGGCCACTAAAAAATCCTTAATAAAATTCTCCAAAAGACATTTCATGACACTCACATATATTTTCATCTTCATCTATATCCCACTCTTTGATCCTATTACACTAGCATATGCACTCTCACTAGGGCAACCATAATTTTTCTAGTATATGGTTCTAAATTAGTCATCCCATTAGAATTTGAGCTTCCCTCTCTTCATATATATCTTCATGGTATCATACCTAATGAATAACTACATGAATCTCACCTTCATGCTCTTGATATTCTTAATGAACACCATCTTTTTGCTCTACAACACAACTGACAATACAAGGCTTGCATTGCCAAATAACATGACAAAAGGGTTATATTCCACACTTTTAATCTGGTGATCTTATCCTTAAATTAGACTACACACATGATAAAGAGGGAAAATACACCCAAAAATGGTGGGGCCCTTATTTAGTCAAAGACATCCTTGGTCCTAGCACCTATCACCTTCAAAGTAATGAAGGCCATAATTTCAAAGATCCCTCCAATGCACAATTTTTAGAGAAGTATTTTACTTAGATCTTCCCCTTCTTATCATGATTTTTATCTGCTATCCTTCTAACACCTTTTTTAAGATATCTACACGAGTCTCACCCTCCATAATAGCTTCTCTTTCCACAAACCTTAGTCCTTTATTTTGGTCTTTTGGTTTCTTTTTCTCATGAGTTGCATTATAAAACTACAGATAGGACTTGATATTCTACATGACTTCCTTTTGCTTTTATTTCACTTTTTTCTTTCCAATTCTTTTTATATCCCTTGGGTTCTTCTTTTGTGAGTTGTAGTGTAAGACCATGGATAAGACCAGGCCTTCCCCACAAATACCATCTTTCTCATTTATTTTTCACATGCTTTGTGTACTTTCTTGGGTTTATCTTTTATGAGTTACAATGTAAAACCATGGATAGGAATAGGACTTCCTTATAAAGTCACCATCTTCAAATAAATCAGTGTTATTTTTCTTAAATGTCAAGCAATGATCACAAGTTTATGATCCTTTATTCTCAAATTTAGATTTTGCTTCTTTTGTAGATAAAATTTTCATAGCAATAAAGTGTTAGCATGTTTTCCTACACTTCCAACATTATTATGATAAAGAGTCACACTTCTCTATCATTGTATCCCTTTTTCACCTTTATCACTTTTTTTGTGATTTGAAGTAATTCAAATTGTTTCATGTTTCATTATTATTAATTTCCTATCCTTTCATTCCACTTTGGATAAACTAAGGTCAAATTCAAGATAGCATTTTTATTTCACCTAAATTAACAAGACTCTTAGACACCTTGTTCTCAAAGTTCTTTTTCTTATCAACCAAGTCCAAAGTCTTCAAATGATACTCAACTTTAGCACTCATATTTGGTTCTTCAAATCCGTATAGAGGAGTAATAGAAAAATACATCAAAAAAGTTAAAATCCAAATCATTTTAAATAAATGGTAATAATATAAAAGGAAACATCCAAAGTCAAAAGTAAAAAAAACACCAAAATATGTGATTAATAACACATCTCCTATTTCTAATCGAAGCTTAAAATCTATAGTTGGACTCATGATAGATATAAGGTTCATTGGGGTGTAGTAGGCCAGTATATTGGAATAGAAAAATTCAAAAAACTCTATGGTGCTACCTACTTTTTCATGCAAGTACCTAATATTTGTAGTAGACCGATGGCTTTATATGGGGTCCTAAGGAATGGGGAACACATTGTGGGAAGGTAGGTCTATTTTAATTTTCATGCATATATCCTTCATGGGATGATATATATACTTCATTTTTTAACCTAATGTTTGTGTGGATAGAGGTTCTTTAGAGTCCTTAATGTCAAAAGTCCTCTTACTTTGACAAACTTAATTTGAGTGTCTTGACTTTGATAAAGAGTTTATTTACCTTATTTTTTTTTTAATTTTCCCCTCCACCCATTTCATTTCCCCCCTTGATAGGCCAATGTCATTATAAATCTATTCTTCCACTTATATATCACCTCTTCTTCATGTCTTCAACAACATGCTAACACTACTTCATTTAATTTTAATTTATCCTTAGAATAAAACAACATGTTTGATCATCTATGGATTATTTTCTTTACGCCATTGCTTTACATATCTAGAATTGGTTTGGTTTATTTTCCCATTTTCCAATTTTGTACCTCTTTTTTTTAGATACCTGAGTCCATTTATAATTTAATGTACTTTTTCCATTCTTGAGTGAGATTGGCTTGTTACTTCTCACTCACCAATGTTGTTTTCCCTTTTATACAATTTTTCCAGTGATGATTGAGTAAGGATTGTTACTGCTCACTCATCAATGTTATTTTACCATTTTCTTGCCCATATTTGTTTAAGGATTGTTATTGTTTCACATTTATGTTTGATTACCATTTTTTATAGGTATCCTTGGTTTGATTTGGTGAGTTTGCCTTTCTTACTTAAGGTTTACTTGTTTGAGTTTTTTGATCTTTATTAGCCTTGGATTTTTGGTTACCTGATTTAATATAAAAAATTTGACTTGGTTATTTGGTCCTAACTTAGAATTTATCAACCCAAATTACCAAATTTACAAGTACATATTGTCTATACCTCATCAATTATCTTATATTTCTTGCATTGTTTTATATTTGCTCTTTAGTTTTGTATCCTTGGGTTTGTCAAAAGTAGTCTTTGTGCCCTTCGTAATCAAAACTAAAAACATAATAGACAACCATCCAAAGATAAAGGTAAGTCAAGGTACACATGCATTACTTTTATTTTTAGTTATTTTCTTTTTAGTCATTTACTTTTTGTTATTTTATGCTTTAAACTACTATAATTTTTTAAGCTTCAACATTGTGTGTTGCTATGTTATTTTCTCATAGCACCATCCCCTATTGACCTTAAGTGACACATGATGAGCTTCAAGTGAGGCATATGTATACATATAATATTTTCAACTTTTATCAATTGTTGATGCTTTCTCTCTTGTAATAACCCATCAAGTCTCAATCTCTCTAAGTGTGTGCCTGAAAGGGTGTACTAGGAAAGGGGTTGGCAAACCATTGATGCTCTGTAGGATTGTTGTCCATTCTACCAACACTTTTTATCAATATAACCTTATCCTAAAACACTCCCATAAGATTTGTCTCCTCTATTTCACCCTCCTCCAACCAGTTTTCTACCTTCATTAGCCTTTTCCTAGCCTAAAATCCTTTTTGATGGTTTACATTACGCTATTAGCTCCATCGACCCTAGAATCTAATTGATAAAACTCATTTAGGGTCTAGGTCAGCCCCTAACCGACCTAAAACAAGACCTAATTTATTTTTATTAATAAGGATATAGAGTTTATTGGGTTGACTCTATCGACTAAACTTTTGGAAAGGTTTAGATTAGATTCAACTATATATACACATTCATTTCACCATTTCTTAGAGATAACAAGAGTTAATTATTCATTTACACTTATTTACAATTTTCTCTTCCACTATTATACTTGAAGAGTTATAGATTAGGATCTATACTTGGAGAAGAATCTTGTTTTATGGAAAAGTCTTAGATGCTTTGGCCTTTCTTAATGATCCTTACAAACCATAAAAACTTTTTATAATACACATTTGGCCAAGGGAGAGATTGAGTCTTGATGAGTTCATCTTCAAGGTAAGTATCTCTAAATTTACTCCTCTATTTTAGTAGATATAAGTAACATAAGTAATGGATTTTGAATATATTACTCTCTTCATGCATTAGGGTTTTACCTATACATAGCTTAATTAGGATTCTCTTATGCATGTTTAATTTTATATTTACTAACCCCTATTTTATGCCACAAGATTTGGTAAGCATTAGATTAGATTAGATTTTACTTTACTTGTCATATACTTTTGTGAATATGAAAACATAGGACCTAATTAAGGTCATTACATGGTGTTTCTTGACTAGATGATTTCAAACCCTCTATAGTGATGTTATTATGGTAAGATATCCCTTGGTTAGCTCTAATGGATCCATCTTGGTCATGAACCCCAATCAGAAGTGTAAGTAGGATTTATCTTCTTTGAGCTAGGATTGATTAATAGATTAGTTGAATTTATATTTGTATACAACAAACACCTTATGATAATACCAAGACCACATGGTCATTAGGGTAGAATGTTTCCAAGGACCTCCCTTTAAGCTACCTTAAATTATCCCAAAATAACTAGTAGAACATGAGATCACCTATTAGCTCATCAATGGCATAGTTAGTCTTTGCCTCAGAAGGAGAAATGAGTCTTATCCTTCACTCCTCATCATCATAGGGAGTCATGAATATAAGAGATTTACTACCATTTAGGTAATGTCTAAACACAGGGACTCTTTTAATCTCCCTTATGCTAATTATAGGAAATGGGATCCTCGTAGTAGGGTAAAGGCTCATGTGGAGCTTTACTAGACCAAATTGAACACTAATTACCACAATGAGAGCCACCCAAATGATGATTTCCATCTCAAACCTAAAAATGATGTCAAAGTGATTTCTAAGCTTGAAGCAACATGAATTAGTAGAGAGAAATAGGCCTAACCCAGTCCCATTTTAGAAGAGAGGCCTATCCATCCACAACCTTCTATTGAATTCCTAAAGACTCGTAAGAGGTTATACCAATTGATCTTGTATGGGGCCCCTACAATGGTTACTCCATCAACTTTGACATTAATTTCACCTATGTGAACATCCTAGATAATCCACCCTCATGCTGTCCATAACTTTTATTCTTATATCAACTTAGAGTCTCAACATAGCTCCCTTGGGGATCAACCTCTAGCATCTCTAGAGCCTTTGTTTCCCACCTCATGCACATCTAATAAACTACCTATATTACCTCTTGGTTTTTAAAATGAGGTTCAATCTTCCCATATGGTATCCCTTATAATTGATTATAATGTTTTCCTTATTTCCTTGATTTTTACACCTCTTAGTGATCCTAGTTTTCATCCCTCTCTAATTTATGCTACACCAACTTTGTCAACTCCTAAAACCATTCCTAGGCTAGCCCCTATCATTGGCATGGTCTCTAATAGTGCAAAATTTCTTATCCCTACTACCATAGTGAATCATTCTAGTCTGGTTCCTTAGATTATTACTACAACCCCTATAATTCCTTTGATCCAAAGTACATAGGTCTCTCCTACTCTTGAAACCCCTAGTTATCTAACATGTTCAATTATGATTATCAAGAGAAAATCACCAACTTCAAGTATCATAAGAGTATACACCAGGCACCTCTTTGTACTTTGGGCTCCTTTCAGTGCTATTCTTTTGAGTCCAATAGTGAAACAAACAAACCCTAAATATAAGCCTGTCAAATGCCCAAGGTTAATTTCTCCTAAGACACCAACAAAACCTCCTACTACACCTAAAACTTCATATTTGGCCTCCATCTCTATCACACTTAGTTTATTAATAATTGGAGTCAATAAGACCATTTTTTATTTTAGGGTAAACACTCAGCTCTAGGGTGTCATTGGTTCCTGAGTATATATGATTCAAGACCAACTAAGATCACACTTATTCTCATGGGCAGCTCTCTTAGCCACTCTTCCATTTTCACCCATGCTTCCCCCTTCATATTCCACCCCATTTCATATTCTCCCTCCATTCTTACGACCTCCACCCATGCCTCTACCATCCAATTAATCTATTGCCTCATCTTAAACAACTATGGGAGTAATAGAGGGACAAGGTTGGATTAGTCCCTCAAGATCTCAAGGATAACATATACTTGAGCTAGTATACCATGGGGACTCAAACATCTAGCTAAAATTTTATAGAGATTTTAGGATAATGAAGAAGGTGATGCACTAAAATTCACATAGGATGGAGACCCTATTATATGGAGGACATAACAGGATCACTTCTCTTTTATGAAGAAAATGACCTTGGCTAGAGAGGATAAATTTGTATAAGATCCATTCATTATGGTGTGATCCATGAATGAATTAATATATAAACTCATAAAGGACCTCAAGGAGTAAGTGAAGACCTTATACTCATAGGTTAAGATATAATTCCTAGTGGGACCCATTGAAAAGGTGGATACCAAACTTTAAAAATTATTTACAGCCTTAGGGGAGGTAACTAGAACTTTTTCAAAGAGCAACATGCTATTTTAAAGGGCACATCAATACTTGGTCTAGATTATAAGGATTGAAAACAAGTAAAAGGATATGGAAGTGATCATCAATAAAGGGATGTTCTTAGATCTCAAAATCATGCCCTTGATAGACCTCAACCTATATCATAAATTTTTAATAAGTATGAGAACCTCAATTGAGTACTAGCTCAAGGACATTTAAGTAGCCGTTGGGCCCTTGGAAAAAATCAAAAACCAAATCCTTGCCTAGTTCAAGGAGTTGAGCATAACTATATTCTTCCATATTGATGGACCTTTGATTAAAGCATATGAGTTTGGAGTCCACCTCTAACACTTTACAATAACCATGAGGAGGAAGGTGACAAGTGCCAATAATGATGGAGCCCATGATATTATAGAGCTTGCCATGTATTCCATAACTATCATTAATCAAGTAAATCTAGTCAAGGCTTCTTTCAAAGCCACTAAAGAAGCACATGCAAAGCTAACACAAGCTGAGGTTCTATTTAGGAATCCAATTATTTACTTTCCCAAGCTTGATAGAGAAGTAAATCTTATTACATAATCACTAACATCTCAATAGGGTGCTTAGATGAAATTAGAAAGTGGTTCCCATCCAAGAACTAGCTAAGGATCATGTTATTTCTCTTGTGGCTCTGATTGTGAAATTGGTTATCATGTTTCTTGGGCCTCTCTATTATTTTGTATATTTTGGGGCCTGTCACTATAGTGTTATAACAACTTTTCCATGATGTCTTAGAATGGGATTCCATACTAGTGGGAGACAAATCTCTTCTATTTTCTATAAATACTACTTTGTAGTATTGTTTAAAGGCCAGAAATTTTTTAACAGAAGACACAAGGAATTAATATAATTTTAGTTTTTGCATTCTATTAGTTTTATTACATTATGTTGTGTCTAATTTATGGGTGTCTTCCAATATTTATGGTAAAAATGGAGAATATTGATGTAAAATACTATGATATGAGCTTGTCTATAATGCATGTGTCTAATTAAGATGAGTTGTATGCTATTATAATTAATTCTTGTAGTTTTTATTTCCATAAAAAATAATTATAAGCATGTGTGTGTATTAACAACAATCTTTTAGGCGTTTATTTGTGGAATATAAATACTAGAACTAAGCACATAATGTTTCCTTTGACTCCCTTACTTGTATGGCTAAATTTTAAGCTAATGTGAAACTCAATATATAATGGTAAAACTATAGTTGGGCTCATACTTAGTCTCAAACATTAGTGTCTTCATACTCACCCAATAAACTTTCTCTTTCTACCTTACCATTTTCCCTTCCTTTTTTGGGTTTCTTTAGTTAACACTTTGAATCAAACTTATTGTACTGATAAGTTATTGACACTAGATTAATGAGGTGATGGATTCTTAGGTTGGTTGGTGTGTTTAATAAGTGTTGGGATTTTATTAGTATCAATGCATCTTTTAGAGACTCATTCTAACAAGGCTAAAAAATTGAGTCTAATACCTATAACTCATGCCCTGGACTGTATCAATAATAGTCTTAAAATGAAAGGGTGAAATCCCAATGAATTTATTTGGGATTTTTAGTGTACCTAATTAAATAGGTACATTTTGAGGTCCCAAATAAGGAGAAACTACAACTAGAAGGAGGATCCATTCACTAGTACTTAATACCACCATTTGACTCAAGAACAACCTAGAGCCTCTTGCATGTACCACTAGATATAGGTTTGGTCTTGGATGGTTGTTAATATCACCCCTATAGTTTTATAATATAAATAGGTCAAGTAAAGGAAGAAAAAATCCCTTGGTAAATACATCTAGTTTATCCACTGATTTCAATTCAAACAACCCTATATACATGGCCAACATTTTACCCATAGATTGGTTAGTCAAATCTATCATTAATGTTCTTGGAGTTGTCTATGATCTACATAGAAACTAAAAAATATATCTTCCATGGTTCATACCCAATAGGGATGCATTAGAGAAGAGCATGTGAATTTTTATAAAACAAATCTCAGACTCTTGAACTTTGAGCATGAAGATATAGCTTGTAGGCTCTTACCATTCACCCTGATGGATACCACTTATGATTAGTTTTTAAACCAAACCAAGAAATCCATTATGGGATGGGATTAGTTTAATAACACTTTGCTCACCCAATTTGGGCAAGTTATTGATCCCACTATTTTTACTAATAACTCGCTAGCATAAAAAGAGAATCATAACATTTTAGATTGAATATTTTTTAATTCATGTTTGTTCTTTAGATAGTTTCAATTTTCATAGATTAAACTCTTTATTTTTGGAAAAAATAAACTGTAACATGTATGATCTCCCCCATCCCATTTAAGTAACTCAGGTGACCAAAAGCATTTGTTTTATTGTTATTATTTTTTAAGTCTTGTCGAAAAGAATGTCACATATGCTCTCCCAAAGCTTCGAACGACTTGGATGACTCATAAATGACCTCTAAGGTCTTTACATTTTCATTTATTTATTTTCTTGCATTTGTCTTATGGGTTGGAGTTCATCACCTCCACATAAGTTATTTATGGGTGTGTTGACCTGGGGTTTCATATTTGATCATTGTACCAAACCCATTCCATGGTAGGGTATATGATCCGTAAACATCAGTAGGAACTTCACTACTTTTTATAAATGTTTACCAAGATCTCTTAAGTTCTCAATTCCAAAATTTAAACTGAATTGGAAGTGGAAATTTCTCAACTTATAAGATGTTTGAATTATTAAAAAATGGTGAAAATCTAATCCAAATCAAGTTTTAAAACTGAAATGAAGGTGAAATGAAAGTTCACATCCATTATCCATTGAAACCGTCAAATTTTTCAAATTCCTAATTTACTCAATTTCTCGTAAATGATCAAATGATTAAATTTTGCATTATGATTAAAATCTGAATTATAATCTACAAATTAACTGAAACTAAAATGCAAAAATGAATTCAAAGATCAAAACACAGAAATTGTTTACAGGGTTTAGAATTTCCTACATCCCTAGGTTCTTATCAAATCAATCCATTAATGTTGCTAAATTTGCAAGACAAAATAATAATTACAAACAAAAAAATATCATATCTCTCTACAATAATAGTGATCAGACATTCGAAAGACCTTGGCTGACTCAACACGTCCTTCACCTTCCTAAATCATAAGCAAAGGCTTCTCCAAATCAAATTGGCAACTTATGTAGCTCAAAATGATGTCACTAATTCTCCAAAATGGAAAAATAAATATACTACATAGAGCATATCAAAATTACAAATAATTTTGTAGTTTACTCTGAGCTCTGGTTCGGCTTCTAAGGGCTTCAAAATGACCAAATACATCAAATTGGTCTATAATTCTTTCATACATAGTTGACTGAATGGTCTTGTTTAAATACAAATTCATGGGTTTATTTTCATCTTATCTCTCATGGGCAAGTTGGTTGGGCTCTTATCCTTTTACTTGACAGGTTGTGAGTTCTAAACCCATTGGCTTTGACATAGAGATTATACTTAGCCGTTTAGTCCCACATTGGAGATCTTGAAACGACATCAAGTATTTTTTAAGACTTATCTCCAAGGCTTTAGTCGTGGAATCGACCACACTTTGCCCATTTGTTTGGGTATTACCCATATTAGGAATCCTCAAGCCTATCCTGTCCTTGACCTTAGCATAAATGCTAGTCGGCATGTCTCATAGCATAAGACGTGGTCATTTGGAAGATATGTAACGAACTATACAAATTGGGACGTGGCACACATTTTGGTCATAGTTTCCATACCTCTGGCATGTAATATTGAGATTGACTCAGCTGTATGAGTTGGATGGACCTTCGTGGTAAGTATTGGTTTCTCCCATGTGGATTAATGGGGATTGCTTGGTAATAATAAATTGTAACAAATTACCAAAGCAATATTACAAGGCTATTTAAAACATTCAATTCAATTGTCCCACATGCATCCAGTGGGTAAAAATGATAGTTTAAAAACAAATTCAAATAGAATGTAATGTGATATGAAGGCCAAGGCACCCCTCCTTAATCAAGTGTGTCGACCCTCACTGAGGGCCTCCAGCGAGCCAATAACGGGGCCCATGGTTCTCCATACAACTGCCTATCAAAGATCGGAGGCTAAAACCAAAACACCAACCAAATTTTTTGCATGACTGTACAAAACTAACTACCACATGTCAATGGATGATTGGTCCACTTGGTATATTTGAACAATGCCATGTCACTTTTTGACACTCGTTATTTCCCTATTGCAAGAAAACTTCAACAAGCTATATCTTGAGCATATAGTGTTCGTTTTGAAAACCATGAAAAGTGCCAGATAGCTCTCAATGATCTCTATGCTGTGTAATTGGTTTCGTCACAACTTGGAACCTTCTTTTGAACTAAATTGTAGATCACACCTCCCTACAAAAGACGCTTTTGGTCTCCAAAAGTCTACTATCTCCTAAAAATTGATAACTGGTCTACTGCATCACATCAAATAGAACCCAATCATAGCAAGAGATAAACATTGTAAAAATAAATGATTCAAAACTCAACTATAAATTCCTACACCATGGCATGAGTAAATTAATCTAAAACTACTAATAAACTGATCACAACATACCAAAACTATCTGTCCATGTCACATCTTATAAAGCGGTGCACTATCAATAAGCTAAAACAATTCCCAATGTAACTAAATGCCGACAACATATAATAAATGTTGTATACATGTTGCAATACAATGCCTTGGTATGGGTCTTATATGCTAAGCAAATTTAAATAACACAAAGTCTATATTTCCTAACATCCAAACATGCCCATAGGGTCTTACAATGCATCTATACATCTATGTGCCAAAAATAGATACATTCTCAAAATAGTAGTCAAATATGAGACAAGTGTTGTGAGGAATTAACTCAACATACAACATGCATTCTGATATTATCTCCAATTGATCAAATGAGTTCAAGTCCTCTAGACAACTCACACAACATAAATAGGAGATTCTAAAAAATATAGAGCTATTCAACTTGAGAATTGAAATACTTCAAATGATGAACCTATCTTGAAGTGTTCTCACATGCTCTATAAATGCATCATCAAAACTTGTTCTTTCCCTTAACAAAATTCTTAACAATGCTTTGAAAAATAAGTGAATTATTAATCCACTTAATCAAATTTTCTGCCTAGTTAACTTGATTTCCTTAGTGGATTCCTTAACATCATTATGGATTGATTTAACTTCATTGATCTTATTAACGGGTTGATAAATCATCTTAGTTTTACCATGTTTATAATGAGAAGATGATTGAAGTTTAAAATAATGATCAATCTGATGTCCACCCATATGGCAATGAGTGCATAAAACCTTCTTAGGTGAGGTCTCCCTTTTACCTCATCTCGCTTTACCTTGACGAGAATGGTTATTAACACCTACAATCTGCTTAATCAAAGCATGTCTCTTCCAAAAAAATGCAACATTGTGGTTATGCATCCCATAAAAAGTGCAAGGGAATGATTGCATCATCTTCTGAATGTTAAATCCAAATTTCTTAAACATAACAAGTGGATCAAAAGATTTAGTGCTAACTCTAGTGTTGGAACTAGGAGGTAGAATCTCAATACCTCATCTACATGTCCTCTTACACTGCACATGCTCTACTAGTGGCTTTGGACCTTTGTTATCAGAAGCTTGTCTTCCTTTAGCCATGGAGAAAGCTTCTCCAATTTCCACCTGCTCACAAGTGTAACCCAAACCTGCATGAAGAGATCTATGCTCTATTTGTAGCAGGTTAGTAATTCCTTGGCCATCTCGATAAAGAACTCTTCCATTAAAGCCCATTTTCATCAACATTTTGGACCCGATGCCCTTAGTGTGTTGTTCAAAACTACCAAAAGCATCATTACTCGAATCTGAATCTAAATGGAAAGAAGAAGATGAAGTACTTGGTGAATAACTTATAGTGCACTCAGTCATATTTTCTGCATCTGAAGTAGAAGGTATGACCTTCTTTGGTTCACCACACTATAAGTTAATCAAGAGCTCATCCTTAGATTCAAGCTCTGATTTCAAACTTGTAATCTCCTCATCCAAGGAGTACAATCAAGCTCTTAAAAAAGAATTCTCTTCCTAAATCTAGGTATTGATGCTTGCAAGCTCTTCCATTTGGCTTTATGTGACAACTTGCCCATGGTTTCCTATAAACACACTGATTCCACAACTGCACACTATAATCTAATCAAGTGATATTGAAAACTAGTAAATTGAAAGCAACTATCTAATCAAAATTAGAAGCTATCCCTACTTTCTAACTGCTTTGATACCAAAAATTTGATCTGTAAACATCAGTAGGAACTTCACTACTTTTTATAAATGTTTACCAAGATCTCTTAAGTTCTCAATTCCAAAATTTAAACTAAATTGGAAGCATAATTTTCTCAACTTATAAGATGTTGGAATGATTAAAAATTGTGAAGCATGGGATATACTGAGAGGGGGGTGAATCAGTATATCATATATCTTATAAAACTTTCCCTTAACCAAGTTCCACTTAATCAAACATTCAAGATATGCAATAAAACTCAAACAATAAACACCAAACAAGATAGAGAGAGACACCAAATATAACGTGGAAACCCAATGTGGGAAAAACCACGGAGAACAATCTCAAGTATATGAATGAGCACCAACCCAAATAATATTCACAAGAACCAACTTGTAGGAGCACCAACCCCTTTGCTGAGCACCAACCCAACAACTATTTGTGAGCACCAACCCACAGGAACACCAACCCCTTTTCCGAGCACCAACCCAACAATAATTCGTGAGCACTAACCCATAAGAGCACCAACCCCTTTACGAAACACCAACCCAACAACAATTTGTGAGTACCAACCCCTTTTTTGAGCACTAACCCAACAACAATTTGTGAGCGCTAACCCATAGGAGCACTAACCCCTTTTGTGTATACCACACAACTATCTCTCAATGTTGCTATCTCAACAAATGATAGTTAATTACAACATCTCTTTCCTCTCTCTCACCTTTTCTATTCTAAGCTAGATATAACAAATACAAATCATATTCATCTCTCATAATTGCTCTTCTAAGCTAGATATTATAATATCAAATCAACCTCTATCTTCCATCTTACAAATGGCTTCTCAAGCCTTTCTTTATAGCTTTCCAAATGACCTTTGGCCTTTCCCCTTTGTGACCCTTCAATCCTCATGGAAAATGGTGCCAACTTGTATGACCCTTCATATCCTTGCCTTTGAAAAGTCATGTGGTGATCCTTCATGAGCAAAAATGTCCTTCCCTCTTTTGTCCTTATCTTGGTGACTTTTCATATTCCTCAAAGTGTCCCTTCATGAGAAATTGCGCCCTTCCTCTTTTGTCTTCACTTGGTGACTCTTGGAATTCCCCAAGATGACTCTTCATGGGAAAATGCGTCCCATCCTTCTTTTGTCTTTACCCCATGGCTCTTTGACTTCTCCATGGGCCCTTCTTTTGTCTCATATGCAACCAAAAATATATTTGTTAATATTAAATAAATATTAACTCACATTAGCCAAGATATATCTATTACAAACAACATTCAATGCAATGGGGCCTTTATCACCAATAATGATAGACCTTTGACATCAATTACAATATTTCCAACAAAAATTGGTGAAAATCTGATCCAAATCAAGTTTCAAAACTGAAATAAAGGTGAAATGAAAGTTCACATCCATTATCCATTGAAACCATCAGATTTTTCAAATTCTTGATTTAATCAATTTCTCGTAAATGATCAAATGATTAAATTTAGAATTCTAATTAAAATCTAAATTATAATTTGCAAATTAACTGAAACTAAAATGCAAAAATGAATTCAAAGATCAAAACATAGAAATTGTTTATGGGGTTCAGAATTTCCTACGTCCCTGAGTTCTTATCGAATTGATCCATTAATGTTGCTAAATTTTCAAGCCAAAATAATAATTACAAAAAAAAAGATCATATCTCTTTTCAATAATAGTCATCAGACCTTTGAAAGACCTTGGCTGACTCAACACGTTCTTCACCTTCCTGAATCACAAGCAAAGGCTTCTCCAGATCAAAATTGGAAACTTCCGTAGCTCAAAATGATATCAAAAATTCTCCAAAATGGGAAACTAAATATACTTCATAGAGCGTATCAGAATTATAAACAATTTTGTAGTTTACTCTGAGCTCTGGTTTGGCCTCTAAAGGCTCCAAAATGACCAAATACAACAAACTGGTCTATAATTCTTTCATACACAGTCAGCTGAATGGTCTTGTTTAAATACAAATTCGTGGGTTTGTTTTCATCTTATCTCCCATGGGTGAGTTGGTCAAGCTCTTATCCTTTTACTTGATAGGTCATGATTTCCAAACCCATTGGTTTTGGCATAGAGATTAAGCTTAGCCATTTAGTCCCACATTGGAGATATTGAAACGGCATCAAGTCTTTTTTAAGCCTTATCTCCAAGGCTTTAGTCATGGCATTGGCCACGCTTTGCCCATTTTTTTTGGTCTTACCCATATTAGGCATCCTCAAGCCTATCTTGTCCTTGACCTTAGCATAAATTCTAGTTGGCATGTCTCATGGCATAAGATGTGGTCATTTGGAAGATATGTCACAAACCGTACGGACTGGGACGTGGCACACATTTCGGTCACATTTTCCATACATTTGACATGTAATCTTGAGATTGAATCAGCTATATGAGTTGGCTGGACCTTCATGGTAAGTATTGGTTTCTCCCATGTGGATTAATGGGGATTGCTTGGTAATAATAAATTGTAATGAATTACCAAAGCAATATTACAAGGCTATTTAAAACATTCATTTCAATTGTCTCACATGCATCTAGTGGGTATAAAATGATAGTTTAAAAGAAAATGCAAATAGAATGCACTATGAGATGGAGGCCAAGGCACCCCTCTTTAATCAAGTTTGTCGACCCTTGCTGAGGGCCCCCAGTGACCCAATAACAAGGCCCACGATTCTCCATATGACTACTTGTCAAAGACTGGAGGCTAAAACCAAAACACCAACCAAATTTTTTTCACAACTATACAAAACTAACTACCATGTGTCAATGGCTGATTGGTCCACTTGGTGTATTTGAATAATGCCACGTCACTTTTCAACACTCATTATTTCCTTGTTGCAAGAAAACTTTAGCAAGCTATATCTTGAGCATATGGTGTCTGTTTTGCCAACCACAAAAAAGCACCAAAAAGCTCTCGATGAGCTCTACATTGTGCAATTGGTTTTGTGACAACTTTGAAACTTTTTCCAAACTAAACTCTGGATTAGTATATAAATTAGGGCATGTGATACTGGGATTGTTAGGGGGTTGAGTAGATAGCCTCTTTGATCTTAACAAAAACCTAGTTTAGGTATTACTAAATATCAAAATCTACTAAGTTATACATGGCTAGAGTCATTATGGAAAGGAATAGACCCTTTCATATTAAATTATAAGGTATGAACCCAATCAATGCGATTACACCCTTATGTTAGCCACACTTCAGACATTTAGAGAGTTTAAAACTTATAGATTTTTAGTTGACCCCACTTGCCATAAAATTTCTTTCCAAATGTCAAGAGTCCTCACTCTAAATTCATGCCACGTACTAATGATTGAGAGATAGATAGGGGTGTAAAAACTCTACCTACACCTACTCTTTAATTTATGGATTAATACTTAATTCCACACAAGTATTGGTATATCGATGGAATTTTTGGCAGATTCTACACACACCTATGTTAATTTTAGAGATAAGATGAACTATTTGTGTTATTTTGATTATTTTTATTTACATGCATGTTTTGAGACTATAAATTATTTATTTGTTCAAAATGAGTCATAACCATCACATGTTTTCATCACACTTTCACCCAAGGTGTGTTACTCAATTTTTTTGGTGTCACACTTTTGCCTTAGACTTTTTATACTAAGAATGTGTGTGTCACTTGTTTAGATGGGGTGTCATTATGTTTCCTATTTCATCACATAAATATTTGCCTTGGATTTTTAAATCCAAAACCATTGTCATGTCATTTGATTCATGGGGTGTCATTATGCTACTCATATTATTCCAAAAACATTTCCTTATTTCAAAATCACATGTGCCTTTGGTCTAGAATTTGTGTCATTATGCTGTCCACTTGGGTCTAAGATGTTCTCCATTTGAAAATTTTAATATTTTTAAAGCCAAGTTTAGAATTTGTCTTGTGAAGTTTAGATTCAAAATTTATTGGTCTACACCTTGATCTTGCTTAATTTTATCTTAGGTGTTTACCTCTTACCTTTAAATTATGTAACTTGGACTAATTCCTTGTTTGTTTTAAAGACCCTTTACCTAGATCTAGAAATCTGTTTATTTTTGTGTGCCTCAATCTAATTTGTTGACTTAAACTAAAGTCAAAAATCACTTTTTAAGTATAACTTTAAGTATGGTTAGTTTACATTGGAGCCTTGCTTATCCCTTGGGCTTGGATGCTTTACTCATCGCTCTTATTTTAATTATTTGAGATTGAATTTCCCAATTAGTTTTAGGTATATGCCTAGAGTGAATGATTTTATATAAAGGTCAAGTTTGTTTCAAAATCCATGTGTCAATATTGATTCAAAGTGTTTTGAACTATTTTCCTTAGATTTAGATTAATTAAAAGTTTTTACCTAGACCTAGTTTATTTAAAAGTCTAGCTTTGTGCCTTTTTACAAAATACCTAACATTGTCTTAAAGTTTTTATATTCGGTTCATACATTTTCAAGTCAAGCTTTGTGCCTTTTTACCAAAAACCTAGCATTTCTTTGAATGTTTTAGATCTCATTCATGCCTTTTTTAGTCTAGCTTTGTGCATTTTACCAAATACCTAGCACATTTTTTATTTTAGACCTAGATTAGGTTTGTTCAAAATAATTTTCCAAGAATAGGATTCAAATTTGCCTTTTATTTTACCATTCATGTTAGAATAACTTAGAGTATTAATATATTTGAGACCAAATTTCTATTGATAACTTTTGAGAAGATCTCCATTCTAGGACAATATTTAACCATTTGTAACAATAAACTGAGTTTTCCATCTAAACTAAGTTTTAAGACGTTTGAAAGCATCAACCAATATTTTTTGATTGTGTTTTAAGAACTTTTTAGAACCTTTTATTTGTGATACATTAGCATTGGGTTTGGATATTCCTCATTACACACGTAGAGGGATAATGTACAATCTAAATTATGAAAGTGTAGTCACAAATGATGCCTTTATTTCAGACCCATGTGGAGATGACGTAATTTGTGAGATGGATCCATATAACCCTTACACTACTCAATATACAAAACAAGGAAAAGATACATTAGCATAATACTTGGTTAGTACACCTTCTTATCTAGGGAAAGACCATGAACATATAGTTAAATACATTACTAATATGCCATATGATATTAAACAAATCTAATAATAACCCTACTATATTACCATGCCATCAAGATATGACCCATACTTGTTTGATCCTCACTTGATTGAAAATAAATATGAGGTTTTGGTTAGGGTTGTAGAGGTAGGAACCAAGTTTATAGAAGACTTACCACATGATAATATACATAATCTAGTTAGAGTGCCTTGTAACGTACCTTATACCAAACCCATTGAACATGCCTCTACTAGTTACCATCAAGCACTCATGCCAATATCAAACCAAGATATGAATGCTATTTCAAAAGGAAAAGGCCCCATGGTAGACCAATTTGTGTAAATGCAACATGCCTATCAAACTTATCTTAATCTAGTGCAAAATTTTAATGTTATGGCCATATCGAATACTCTGCTTATAGAGTTAACTCCTTTAGTAGGAGTGTTAATTGATTCAGTAGGTGTGGAACCATTTTACTAGATTAATTTGGTAGAAAACATGTTTAATGTGCCATTCATTAAGGAAGTGACTATAGTTTTTACTTAGGACCATGTGCCAAACACAATGGATAACATACAAGTGTCTCCCAATTTAGGCCAAGGTGGGTTAAATTCACCATAAATTAATCCATATCAACAAGTGCCTCTTGATAATATCATAATTGGTTCAAAAAAATATGGGGAAGGAATGTTAGAGGTACAATCACTGAGAGGGGGGGTGAATTAGTGAGCCCAGATATTTCGATTTCAATTCCAATCCTTTTAAACTATTCAACAATCAGTATATATCAACTTAATCAAGCAACATTCATAAGAGAGTTAATTCATTCAATTCAAAGACAAGATAAAACACACAAAAATTATTTCCTATGGTAAACCCTCATGGGGAATAAAACCCTCTCTCAAGAGGAAACACATGGATTACTTGTCTTATAAGAGATTACAAACAAGAGACTGATCAAGTCTTTCTGACCAAGATTTAGTGAAACATCAATTTCATAAGGAGCATACCTGCCCCTAAGATGATCAAGTCCTTCTAACCACATTTTGGTCAAGTCCTTCTGACCAGTAACCTTTGTCAAGTCCTTTTAACCTAAGGCCTTCAGTGAAATCATCTATTTCACAAGGTGCACCTGCCCCTAAGGAAGATCAAGTCCTTATGACCTCTTATGAAATGAACACATACACCTTTGAACTAATGTATTCAATACCTAATGATGTACCTACGATAACACAACCATCTTTCAATTATTTACACACTCAAAATTCATCCAAAAACCATCTTCTAGATCACTTCACACTTCTCATTCTCATCAACCTACAACAATTTTGTCACAATACCAGTAACATGACCAAATGATCATACACATAGTCCTCACTCTGACGTGTGTCTTTCCTCTATATCTCATGAAATATTCAACACATGATCTTACTCACACATGCCTCTTCTTCACTCTGATCTCCAATAGGTCTCCATTACACTCTTAACACATACTCCACCAGTCTACACAAGCCTCCACTTCGAGCACCTACTCACAAGTCTCTCATACATGTCTTCTAAAAGTATAGAAATCACCATCTTTAATTTTAAATTTTATTAATCCTTCATGAACTATCAAGTCCATAATATTTCATTTTTGGCCATAGTACATGCCTTCACCCTTACAACATATAACATGGGTCACCCTTAAGAACAACTCTCTTTCAAATAAGCCTAAGTCAATTTTTAGGTCCTATGGAGACCCATTCACCTCTTTGATACTTCTTTGATCAAAATAAGAACACAATAAAAATTTAAAAGTAAATGGAACCATGCCACATGATATATAGGTCCTTATTAAATGTCCATATCCATCACAACACCCTTCTATTAACACTTAATTAGTTCAAACACCTTTTCGTACACACAGTCATTATGAATGAAAACACATTCAAGTTTTAACCCTTTGATCATAATATATATGATCAGTAAAACCTTAATAATGTACATATATTTTCCTAATGGAGTCTACAACATTTTATAATATTTATCTCACCTTTAAACATTGAGATACCAACAAGCACAACTCAATTACCCTTCTCGGGTTACTTGCAGATCAAAAATGAAAACATCATCAACTTTGAACCTTCATAACTTTGACTGTACACACTTTCATACTTAAAATTTATATTTTCAAATGAATATTTGAGTCCTATAAAAATTTTATTTTACACCATGAAAAAATTCTACATTTATCAAAAGATATGGCCCAAAAACTAGACATTGGTCTTTCCTTTGTTAAATTCAAATATTTAAATTCAAACAGTCACAGTTAAACTTTGGTCACTTCAAATGTATCTCATACCATCACATCTTAGATTAAATACTCATCATAGATCTTCTTTGAAATTTAAATCATAGTTCACCACTACCCAAATGTTAAACTTTGAATAGTTAACCTCATCTTGTGCAATCTTGCAATCTTGACCACATATGCACTGTCGATCTCTATGGATTAGCTCGATATAGCACTTAGTATTTGATATTTTAAAAAACCCCAATGATCATGACACTTGGAACCCTAATATGCCTTTTAATCACTTTTATTATTAAACATTAAGCACTTGTCATCATGTCTCTACTTCTTAACACTTTGGAACAAACATGCTTCGTTGATATCTTCAAAATAAATTAGCATTTACCTTTATAAACCATCAAACACTTTGAATTATTTAAATTAATGCACACTATTGAAATCTATTGTAAAAACTCTGAACCCATTTTGTCCTAATCTTTATCTTATGAAAAAATGACTAAGTATGGGAACCATTTCAATCTACCTAGAAGGCCAACTTTGCATAGTTATATCTTTCATTTCACTCAATTTCATGCTCTCAAATTTGAACCATATAAACTAGGCATAATACTAAACAAACCCATATAACCATTTTCAACCATCATGTGTGCAAGATATTCCATCATCAAAATTCTTACTTAGATATTTTTTGAACTTAGACAAATAACATAGTTGAACTCAGATTCATTTTGCATCGTCGATCTTCGATGCGATGAAACATTTGGACCATTAGATATTCCTTGTACAAATTTGGCTAATTGTTGAAACTTAGTGCACTTATGTCTAAGGGAACAAATTTGCACATTACATAACTTTTACTGTGTTAAATTGCATGATCTAAAATTTGGACCATATGATCTCCTCACATATGAGAAATCCAACCATATATCACATTTTCTATTGGAAACTTCACACATGTGAAATATGATGTCATCAATATGCCTACTTAAATTTTATCTATCACATAGCCAATTATGTCTAGATGAACAAAATGAAGAATCAGATGAATTCTACTCATGCACACAAGCACTCAAACATAGAAGACCTCTTATGGGACCTATTGCACATCCTAAAATCACCATAATCATCCCTAAACATCCTTAACCAAGCAAACTCTGAAGAACAACCAAGCCTTCCTCAAGCATACTAGGATAAGCATTTTGTACACTTTGTCATTGACACATAGACTATCAAGACATGTTCATCCACTCACCTGAACACCTCCATGACATCACTATTTCATAATTGATAACTCTCAAACAATCTTCCCTTTTATCATTAATGTCAACACCCATCATGAAAAAAGATACAACAAACCTTCCTTCTCTCTCTTCAAGCACTCTCACAAAAGGAATCTTCTCCCCCTTTGATATAGTGACAAAGTGGGCACTAACTTATCTTGAGGACCTAAAAATACCATAAATAGGAGAGGACCACATTAGAAAGATGATATAAACTCACCCTTAAGTTGAGACTACCTCTTCTTTGCATTGACAACTTCCTCTTGCTACATGCCAATACTCTCTTCAATAAAACACTACAACTAATGAAGAAAGAACACACAATTATGACTAGGTTTGATCAAGTCATCATACCAACCTTCTTAAAATCTCATTTTTAGTAGATATCACCACATATTCAATATGACTGAAGCATCTCACATATGCTTCCCCTCACATCATGTAAAGTTCCTCAAGCCTTTCAAGCTATCTGAGTTAGCTTCCTTAACTTTGTGCATACCACCTTATAATTCTCAAACATGCACTACAATCTGATGGAAATCTTCAAGAAACATTTGAGAGGGACTCCCCCTAATATCTCTAAGCCATTCACCTCTTGAGCATCTTTAGATCTTCACACACCATGAAGAACCACCATACAAGCTTATTAGCCTTCTTTGTCAAACCACCTTAGGGACCACCAATAGAACTTCATGCCACTCACCAAATAGGACACATGCTCTCAACCAACTTGAGAACTCTCCTTGAAACACTCATGCCTTTATCTTTTGGAGAAACTAATAAAAAACATCAAATACTCATTACTCGACCTATATAGACTCCTTGTAGCCCTACCTGGAACTTGTAGAGCCCAAAAATTTCAATAGATGAAACTTAAAGAATTAAAACTTCATCTAGATAACTCTCATATGCCCCCTCAATCACACCAATTTACATTACCTATCTCATCCTCTATAACATACTTCCTTCACAAACCTACTAGTTAATTAGGCCTTTATTTTGACAAAAACTTGAATAACTTGAAAATTCATAAACCTTCGTATCTCTATGAAGCTTGATTTGACAACCCATTTGGCATATTCAATATATTAAGAAGCCTCAGACCTCAAATCATAAGACAAACCACTTTGAGCAAGATAAAATAAGGCCAACAGACCTTTCTAAGCATTAAACTCTTCTTGACATTGCATCAATCTCAATAGACCACCTGGAAACACCCATTCTAACTGTTTCTATGCAATTTCGCTTTCACATTCAAAGAGGGAAAATGAGAAACTTAAGGAAATGGTCAAGGCTTGTATGTACATGGATGTAGTCTGTGCACCGTAATCCAGACATTGTGAGAACTCCTCTTTGGTTGTGGAGGATGACACTTGAAAGAGACAGACACTAAAACATGAAAAATGTTAGCTGATAAGAGGGTGGATTGCCAAGCAAAAGCTTGGTCCTAGAAGTGGTAAGACTTATTGGAGGATGACAATCCACTATTTAAAATAGAATATGATAGAGACAAAAAAGAGAAATAATAAAAGACTGAAAAGAAAAAACTGAAAGCAAATGCGTACCTGATAAGCTATAATCTGCTTAGCACAGTTGCCGACGGCGGTGATATTGTCGGCGTTAGTCAGAAAGTTGCCGACAACAGTTAGACTGTCGACGTCGGTAGGGGAAGTGGATGAGGTCGGTTGGGGTAATGGCCAGGGACGGGTTACAGGTCTAGTTTTTGGTTTGCAAGATGGACTTTGGTCTTGTCTGTGAGTCAGGGAGTTTGTTTGGGATGGTAAAACAATAGATATAATATTTAATAAGAACTAAGGCAAAGGGTATGTTGTCAGCAAAAGGGGTAAGGGGCAGGAAAAAGGCCTTTCAGCCTTTCCGTGAAGCAATTTAGTCAGGTTGTTTAGATTGGTCTCAAGATGGTTTGTAGGTCTCTGATAGCTTGTGCTGAGTTGATTGAACAGAGGGTGTTGTCTAAAGAGAGACTAAAGGGGTGTCAAAGGCAAAGAAAAGGGAATAAGGGGTGAGAGAAGGCTTTTCAGCCTCTCCGAGAAGAACAGGGAAGGTTGGGTCAAGGATGCTTGGAATAGATGGTAGACAGAATGCTAATATATTTGAAATGACACTGAAATGAAAACAGTACAAATACTTAGTTGTGATACGAGTTGAAAAAGGTGCAGAAGCTGTGTTTCAGTTGTCACTGATGATGGAGATATCATGCAATCCCTATGCAGAATGTCTAATGCAAGACCTCAATGCCTAGAAAATGCTGTCAAGAATGCTAATCCCTGCAAGAACACCAAGAAGCTAAAACACTAGAAAGCAAAAAGCACGAGAACTTTGTTTCGCCGGAAGAGGTCTCAAGATTCGTGATTAGCTCCAGAGATTAATGTTTTGTCCTTCGGGTCCATCAAAGGGTTAGAAAATTGGTTTAAGTATAACCGACGTCAGTGATTCTGCCAGCGTCAATCGACATTTGACTGACGTTGGCGGGTGGAGAACGGGTAAAAGAGCCACCAAGCCCATTCTCCATCCGCGAAGTGCACTATCCATTGGAGAATGTCAAAGGTTGGGCTAAATACGCACGAGAGTTGGTTAGGCGGTTAGAGAGAAGTAAGAATAGGTCTTGGGTGAGTTATAAGGTGGGAAATAGTCCAAGGCGAGGTGTCAGATGAGGTGTTAACGGGGAGGATATTAATAATAAATTATTATTTTTAAAGTAGTAAGTGCATGGTTTAAGAATGGGTTAGGAATGGACCAAGGGGGGAGATGACCAAGGGTTAGACATGATTTCGGTGTCTACATTTGCCCCTTTTTGTCTTGTTGCTTGCTCTAAACGAACTACAAGACAAAAATAGTTGTTGGTTGCCTCAGGTATGGGATAAGGTTGATTTCATCTTGTTGGTTGTTCAAGTGAATTGCAAGACAAAAATAGGAGGGCTGGTTACCCCGATTATGGATGAGGTATTCCCCCTCAAAGTAGTAGTCGAGAGAAGGAAACCTGGAATCGGGTGCTGATTTGATAGAGAGTGGATGAAAAGGGTGAAGATAGAGTGAGAACATTGCAAAAGTCATGATTGCGTGTACACCACTTCACGAGGATGGTCAGGTCAAATTGTCGCAGGTTGAGGGTCGAGGAGTACCAAAATTGAAATAATTGGGCCCTAGCATTTAGTCATCTACTGATTAGGTTATTCAATCTAAGCTGAAGCTCCAATGGTCATCATGTTCCAGGTATCCCAGGCTCAGGAAGTGCTCCCAAAAACACAAAAATGTCACAAGTAGTGGGGATCAACCGGCTTGCGATCCTATACTTGTGAAGGTCAAAAGTATGCACACAATTTTGCTAACCAATCATGAGGTAGCATACTTGCAAAAACAACCAAGGCAAAATCGCTTTGGAAGTAGTCGCGGTTAGAGGAGATGGTCATGATCTCCAAGGTCTGGTGGTCGATGGATGAAGGCAAAAGTGATCTCAAGTGTGCCCCAGGGGGCCAAAATGACTTATACTAGAGGGCTGACTAATTAGGGACATAATTTTGGGGCAATGTGATGAAAAAAGGTAGTTTAAAGGTTGCCGATGTCGGTGATAAAACCAACGTCGGAGACATAAAGGGACTGACATCGGCAGGATATCGACCGATGTCGGTGGACTAGGGCACGCTCATGCCGACGTTAGTGGCCTGCCAAATCTGACAAAACCAGATTGGCAGCCGACCAGAAGTCATTTGTGATTTGGTTGACTGAGAGAAAAGAGCTCTAGAGCCAAGTGAGTGAAAGTGACACTAGGTTGATCGAGGAGCAGTGTGAGGTGTCAGAGAAACATTGGTGGAGAAAAAGAGATGCGTGGAGAGAGATTGGAGGCTGCAAAGACATTTGTACAAAAGAGATGGCAGAGGGGAGTAGAGGACCCACAGGAGGTCCACCACTAGTGGCACCCATCGTGCCACCACATCGATGATGTCGGGATGAGGTAGGAGGGTCTCTGAACCCTATTTGATTGATTTTTATTTTTATTTGTTTTTTGAAATTTTTGTTAATTTAGGCAGAAATTGAGGGGGGAGGGTAGCTAGGAGGGTGGGGAAAGGATCTAGGATAGGTTAGGAGGCATTGAGAGGGTTTTGGGGGGTGTTGGGGGGTAGAAATGGGGAAGCCCTAAATTTAGGGCTCACCTCGTTCGGCCCTAGGGCTGAACTAGTCACCGACGTCGGTGTGTTTGCCGGCGACCAGTGTTGGTCACTAACCTATCGACATCGGTCACTAAGTGATCGACATCGGTTAGGTGAGTGTCATTGCTGGCATGCTAACCAATGTCAGTGGCTACCTGATCAAAAGAGGGATGAAAGATGATCTAGTCGAGGGGTCAAAGCTACGCCAAGGGCTTCTTGGGGGTCAGGTCAGGCATAGATGGTCAAATAGGTTGGTCAAAATAGAAAGAGGAGGGAAATTTTTAATATGAGATTGACTTGGGTGGATGCAGGCGAGGTAGACTCTAATGCTGTGAGATCGACTATCAACATTGCTGACGCAGATGCATCAGGACATCACAAGATAGGAGTGGGCGCAGATGAGCGCAGTGGGACTAGGCGGGCTACGATGCTACCGTAGAGTGGCACGAGATGTGAGCTTGATGGTGGCACTGATTGAGTGGTGGGATCATTCCACCAACACTTTCCACCTGCCCACTGGAGAGATGATGATCACAGTGGAGGATGTATACCAGATTTTGTGGCTACTGGTCACAGAGCAGACTTATATGCGTGCTCAAGAGAGGTGCATGATAGTCATATGGTGACATTGTTTGGAGAGCATGTAGCTGAGGTGAGTTATCACTCAGCCAATTTTGCATATGAGCCCCTTTACGCTACAAATGAGGATGCACATCAGTTAGCGATCTTGATGATGATAGGCATCACAGTTTACGTGCTACCAGATGTAGAGGGAGGTAGGTTTCTGGTCGCTATGACCAGAGTTTTGACAGATATGATTGAGTGACAGACAGTGTTTGCCTAGGCACTAGTCTTTTTAGCCTAAGTGTATAGAGAGCTGTGGGGATTAGCTGGTGGTGGTGGTACAGCTTGTGTGTCAGCCACCTTTTGCATTGTTGGGCTTACGAGCACATCGTGGTCACACAACCTCTCGGCCTCCCAGTGGTGATTCAGGTAGGCTTCAGGGTCAGATTCAGGTAGTGGCGTGAGGTGATGGTGTAGACGCGGGTGGACAGAGTGGTCAGAGATATTGACCACTACAGAGGGGTACTAGAGGCCCTGATTCCTACAAATATCATTTGGAGACCATACCTGGTGTGTCTAACATTCAGAGATTAGGGAGAGCATCTGGTCGGGACTCAGAGCATGCGATGGGTCAAAGGCAGGTGAGTTGGTGAGCTTGAGAGGATCCCAGCAGAGAGAGTGTGGTGCTAGTATGGACTGCTACAAGATGTACCTCCCGCGTTCTTGCAATACAGGTGGGATGATATTGAGGCACCGCTCCCATTGCCAGAGGAGACAGAGGGGCCAAATTTTGAGGAGATACCAGCAGGGCTCAAGATAGCCAACCCGAGATGTATAGAGGCCTACTTGACATGGTGGGCAGGTCAGTATACAGGGGTGCAGGTGGGACCACAGCTTGATCTACAAGTAGTGGTCAGGGACAGAGATATTGCAAGGTAGGAGAGGGACACTGCTAGACAGGAGAGAGAGCTGCTACCATCCAGGAGAGGGATGCAGCACGAGGACGAGTGACCATTTTGGAGAGCCAGGTCATAGGTTTACAAGAGGAGATGGTAGGGTTGACAGGTCGAGTGGCTACTTTGACAATGTAGGTCACTATTTTGCAGAGTCAGTTGGCCGCAGCCCAAGCACAGGCATCGGTAGGATAGGGCTTGAGAGGATTGGGCTCAATGCAGTATCCACTTCAGTAGCTAGTTGAGTAGCCCACACAGTCAGTGTCAGTGCAGCTAGGGTTTTCATAGCTGCAGGGTTCAGTGTAGGGCACGGTAACAGGTCTAATGGGTTCACCGTAGATTGTATCGCTAGTTAGATATAGTGATGCGCTAGATGAGATCACGTATTATGAGAGGGCCATCAGGGGGTTCCCTCAGATACAGTGATACTCTGAGATGAGGGCAAAGTAGAGTCGACAGAGGTCTATGTCTCGAGCGATGGCTTCTGGGTCTCACAGATGACACAGATCAGAGGGGGGAGAGGATACAACATCTTCCCGGCCACCATCACCACCACCACAGCCACAGCCTTGAGGGCAAATTATGATATTTATGTATATACCAACCTGTGAGCCGTTGATGCAAGATGTATGAGAGAGAGACAGAGGCACAGATTGTGCGATTGTATAAAACATTGTTATATATATATGATGTGATTTTGATCATTGATGTGTTATGAAAAATGTTATGGATGCGTTTGTATGTTATTTTGATTTGATACATATTTTGATATGATGTTTAGGATTATGATGCTGAGATTATTGTGTTTATATGATGATGGATGTATGATTAGGATTAATGATTAATGATATGGATGAAAATGATTAATGTTAATGATTATGAAAATATGTGATTGTTTGAGATGTGATTGGCAGGTGATGAAAGAATGCGATGGAAGAAATGCGATGAAGGAATGGCCGAGCTAACCCCAGAAGACCCCATGTCAACTGAGTGCTGCCTACATAGCCCCTGTCATTAGGGCCTCAGGCCAATGTAGTTCTCCCAAGAGGGAGGAAAAAGATCGAAGTGGTTGATTTTGGTCATGATAATGATATAGCACTTCCCATATGTCTGAGGGTACATGCTTGAAATGACGAGGAGAAGATGATGCTATAGCCTTTTCCAAATGGTGTATTCTGTAACATTGGTCGAGGTTTTTCATCCCTTAGCAACTATCCATATTTGTGGTGGATGAATGCTAAAAATGAATTGCAAGTCGATTTATGCTTCAGCAAGTAATGGTTTATGCTTGACATAAATTGTGTGGTTGATAGTTTCCATGTGTGTTGATGTCTATGGAAACTAGAATGATTAGGCTATGTGAGTGGTTTGAAAAGAGTCGGATTGAATTGTTTTGAAAAATGATGTGGTTGAATGTGACCAAAGTGTAGGTAGAAAGTAAAAGGCATAAGCACCCTTTTATTGACAAGGACCAAAATGACAGCATAGATAGGGGTTGTTAGAACCAAGAGCCCCATTTATGTGTTTGCATCGTTAACCATGAGTTGTGTTAGAGCGATAATCAAATCACTTCGACATTAAAGTGAGCTCGAAGTCCCTTGAGTAGGTAATGGGATAGGAGGAGAGGGTAACCCATTTTTAGAGTATGGATAACTTTGCCCCTTTTTATAGGAGACCCTAAGACAACTACAAGTCAAGTCCATGACCCTTTTTTTTTTAAGAGCAGACTGATCAATGCGGGAAGTCCACATAAAGATGTCACTTGTTTTGTGGTCATTTGTGAAGCTAATCGATGCGGGAAGCTTCTAAGAAAGTGCTATTTGTAGCAAGATTTAGTCATAGCCATCCTTCGATGGAGTGGTCTATATTTTGCTTTATAAATTTAAGGGCTTTTGAATAGCTATCCTTCAAGGGAGTAGTCTATTAGCTACAACAATGATAGTATAGTTATCCTTCGAGGGCGCAGTCTGCTTTTTGATTTGATTTTGTGACCTTGGATATTTTGACATCTTGATTTAGTTTTGACAAAATGTTGAGTCATGGACAAGACTATAGAAGGTCAATGGCTCCCTTTTATTAGGATGAAGCATCCATACATCATAAAAGGGTTATAGAGGATTTGTTAAGGGAAAAAGGGTGGAAAGGATTGAGGATTAAAAGGGTAGGGATTGCTCAAGAGATGAGCTCAAGTTAAATGTCAAGTGGATGAGTACTCGGCTAACAGTAGAATGGTTGTAGATGCAAAGCATTAAGGGGCTCAGGTTCTGGCCAGCCTTCAAGAGAAGACAGATGATAAGTCCCTGATCCATACTTGTGCGTGATGATATAAGGTCTGAGCCAATTAGGAGCAAATTTGCCTCTTTTACTCCATTCCATATTGGTCACATGTTGGTTCTCTTTGAGGACGAGGTCTCCAATATTGAAATCTCTTTCTCTAAGAGTTTTGTTATAGGCTCATTTGATGTGATTTTGATAGACATGGAGATGGTTGAGGGCAGCAAGATGATGTTCGTCGAGTAACTCAAGTTGAGCTAATCGATCTTGACGAAAGTCATTGTTAGAAAGAATGTCATGGAGAGAAATGTGAAGAGACAGGATCTGCACTTTGAGAGGTAAGATAGCCTCTATTTCGTACACTGAAGAGAAAGGGGTAGCACCTGTAGAGGTTTAGATACTAGTGCGGTAGGCCCATAAAGTGAAGGGAATATGAATGTGCCAATCCCTTCCAGTGTCATTGTAATATCCCCTACCAATAGAGATATATGAAAGACACAAAACTATGATACCAAAGACCAAAGCTCTGATACCACTGTAATATCCCCTTCAAATAGGAAATATAGCAACACAAAAAATTTGAACCAAGATATAATCGTTGTTGAATAAACTCAGAAAGATCACAATAATATAGTCTCTTAATAACAAATTACAGATTGTATCACTTGGCTTTCTGAATTATTACAATTGCAGTCATTTAATATGCATATAAATATGAAATACAGTCTTGAAAACCCTGGCTTTGCAAATCTGGAAGTGCAAATTGAATTCTGGAAAGTCTCGGCCCTTTTGTGTCGACACACAGTCGCCGTCGTCGGTCGATATATCACCGACGTCGGTATCTGTCGGTCGGCTTTCTACCGATGTCAGTCTTCGGTCGACCGATGTCGGTCACTGAAACCCTCTGTCTGCCGAGGTCGGTTCCTGAGCTGATCTGTACGGGCCTGTACGGACCTTGTACGGCTGCCAATTACGCATAACTTCCCTGTTTTCAACCCCTAATCCGAAATATACCTTTCTAGCACAGAAGATCTCTAGCTGTATAATTTATTGAATCAAAACTAAATAAAGAAATACCTGGAATATCTGTAATAACTTCTGTATGAAGTTATCTCTCAAACCTGAAATTCTGTGATAACTTCTGGATGAAGTTATCTCACACTTTGGCAATAGATCAGCTGATATTCCACAGCCTCTTAATTGCACACACTGAAGAGGGAACGTTCTCCAATGCTAATGGAATCCTTGAACCCTAGGCTCAGTCTTCACAGAAGAAATTCTTCAAAATCAATATCAATAATCAATAGCATAATCCACAATGGCCTCCATGAGAAACCCTTATACCCTCAAAAGATATGTTTGCCCTAATTAGGGTTTCTTAAATTGAATTAGGGTTTCTAATTAAAAATAGGCTAAATAATTAATATTTGATTAAATCAATCAAATATTAATATCTCCCTCAATACATGTCGGATCCGCGAACCGATCGAAGCTAGTGAATCAGGGAGTGATTCCGCACATAACCATACCACAATAAAGGCGCTCCGCTGCATATCAAATATCCCTAAAAAGTAGGAGCTCAGGCCAAATGTGTCTGAAATACCCTGAATGAAAATCAAATGTAGAAATCTTGTGAATCAAAGTCAAGCCAAGCTCCATTATGACCCTCTATCCATCCTATTAGCCTACGAAGGTCTCATAATAGGCTAACCATGAACTCAGAACATGTCACCTAAAAAGGGGACATGACAATCCGCCCCTCCTGAAATTGCTTGCCCTCAAGCAATCTCTGAATGATAAATCAACCAATCCACCTGGATCCCAAATATAATTTTGACCTCCACCACTGTCAATTAACACGACCCCCATGCCATGTCCATCCCAACTCTCATGTAATGGTGTCACACCATCTCTAGTACTAAGATAAGCACTCCAACATCCAATCCATAAATGAAAATCAGCAAGCAAACTCCTTACCTGAATAATATATGAAACTGGATAGTGAAGACTTGAAATAGTCATATCATCATCAACCTGGGATCCGGCTGTAACAGAAAGTTGAGTCCTCACCACATGTGACAACTCCTGAACTGAAGTCACCTCAAGATCAAGCTCATCCTCATACCTCTCCTGTGTTGGTGCCAATGTGCACTCGTCATGGCTCTCTATCATGTCATGTGGTATAGGTACCTCCATCCGATGAAAAAACATATATCTGAAGCTGCTGCCCCGTATTGCCTTAAGAATATGTGTCGTCCCATCAACATTAAAGAGAACCTCCATGTCCTTTAGACGAAGAGTAACTTCCTCAAATGAATGAAGCCACTTCATACCCAAGACTAAGTCTATATCCCCCATGTTTACCACATAATAATCAGCGTTGAACTCATAGTTGTTCAAGCGCAATGGGAGGTCTCTAATCATACGCTCACACTTAAGAGTGTGACCATCGGCTACCTTAACTCTGATGCCCTCAAAACCTTCTGTAGTGAGTCCACGCTTCTCCACAAATCTAGCATCTATGAAATTGTGAGTGGCTCCTGTATCAAGAAGGGTGATAACCTTCTGCCCTGCCAAAACTCCACGGAGTCTGAATGACTCATCTGACTGTATGCTGGATATGCGGGCCTCCTGTAGGTGAAGCTCTAACTCTGCCTCTACATTAGGCCCTGAAGCCTCTGCCTTTGCCCCCTCAGCACTGTTATGCTGTTCGGAATCCTCAGAATCTGATTCCTCATAATATATCCACATCATACGATTCGCCTTGCCCTTAGGCCTCAAAGGACAATCGTGATGGATATCATATGGTCCTTTGCAGTAGAAGCAAAGCTTCTTCCTGCGTAAATCATTAAGCGCCTCACGATCCAAAGGTGGTGCTGCTGGATTGGCCTTTGAATCATTTTTAACTCCGGATTTATCTATGTTAAAATCCGGACTCTCCGTATCCCCGTGGGAGTGCTTATGGTCTCTAGAAGAAGAAGTACCTCTGGCGTTAGATTTATTGGATGGGGCTGCCATCTCCATATCACATGCCTTCTTCATAGCTACCTGTAATGAAGGAGGATCAAAGGCTTTGATCCAACCCCTCAATGGCTCTGTCAATCCCTCTATGAAGAGAACTACCAGTCTACGCTCTGAAATATTGGGTACCATGACTGCTAATCTCTGAAACTCACCAATGAAGGACTCCAAGCTACCTGTTTGTCTCAACTGTGCCAGATCTCGGAAGTAAACCTCGGGATCTCTCCTGTCAAACCGCTCAACCAATCTATCCACAAAGTCCTGGTACTCTGTCACTTGATTATGCTGAAGTGTTACCATACCATGGTACCACCAATCATGTGCTACTCCATCTAAGTGCAAAGTGGCGTATTTGATGGCATCTATCTCTGACATTGGTCTCAACGCCAAAAAGGTGTCAAGCTTATGAACCCAAGCTTGAGCTGTCATCTTACCGCTGCCGTCAAAAGTAGTCAAAGAAAGCTTACCAGTAGCCTTCTGTAGCTCACTGAATTGGACTCTAGGTCTCCTGTCCTGTCTAGCCAATCTGTAGTGCTCTCTCCTCAAATTGACAAAACGATCAAAGGTTGTTCTCTCCTGGATATGAGGAGGTAATAAGTCCCACTCATCATTTGCAGCCATGTAAACATCTGCAAATGGAGAATTCCCTGCCTCCTCATCTGCTGGTACCTCTGGTTCTTCTTGAATAAATGAAGGGCATGTAGGTCTATCCACTGTCCTGGAGTGAGTCTGTTGTGGTCTCTGATTAACCGTAGCACTCCTATCATCTCTTTGGTCCCTGTTCTGTCCATCAGGTGCATTCATTCTCTCTATCATGGTCATAAGTCCCTGTAGTGTCTGAGTCATCTGCTGTTGGCTTATCATCATAGCACGCTGAAACTCTCTGGTGGCCTGATCAACATCATACCTGTGGCCCCTGGGTGGGCTGCCCTCACGTCTGTCACTCATGATGATCGGTCTCTGATCTAACAACTGGATACCTTCAAGCAAGGCTCGGCTGCGTGTGTTATACCTGTGTGGTCCCAACTCTTGTGGCTGCATAAGATCTATAGACCCTCAGGCTGGCAGGATTTAGCTCTGATACCACTGTAATATCCCCTACCAATAGAGATATATGAAAGACACAAAACTATGATACCAAAGACCAAAGCTCTGATACCACTGTAATATCCCCTTCAAACAGGAAATATAGCAACACAAAAAATTTGAACCAAGATATAATCGTTGTTGAATAAACTCAGAAAGATCACAATAATATAGTCTCTTAATAACAAATTACAGATTGTATCACTTGGCTTTCTGAATTATTACAATTGCAGTCATTTAATATGCATATAAATATGAAATACAGTCTTGAAAACCCTGGCTTTGCAAATCTGGAAGTGCAAATTGAATTCTGGAAAGTCTCAGCCCTTTTGTGTCGACACACAGTCGCCGTCGTCGGTCGATATATCGCCGACGTCGGTATCTGTCGGTCGGCTTTCTGCCGATGTCGGTCTTCGGTCGACCGATGTCGGTCACTGAAACCCTCTGTCTGCCGAGGTCGGTTCCTGAGCTGATCTGTACAGGCCTGTACGGACCTTGTACGGCTGCCAATTACGCACAACTTCCCTGTTTTCAACCCCTAATCCGAAATATACCTTTCTAGCACAGAAGATCTCTAGCTGTATAATTTATTGAATCAAAACTAAATAAAGAAATACCTGGAATATCTGTAATAACTTCTGTATGAAGTTATCTCTCAAACCTGAAATTCTGTGATAACTTCTGGATGAAGTTATCTCACACTTTGGCAATAGATCAGCTGATATTCCACAGCCTCTTAATTGCACACACTGAAGAGGGAACGTTTTCCAATGCTAATGGAATCCTTGAACCCTAGGCTCAGTCTTCACAGAAGAAATTCTTCAAAATCAATATCAATAATCAATAGCATAATCCACAATGGCCTCCATGAGAAACCCTTATACCCTCAAAAGATATGTTTGCCCTAATTAGGGTTTCTTAAATTGAATTAGGGTTTCTAATTAAAAATAGGCTAAATAATTAATATTTGATTAAATCAATCAAATATTAATATCTCCCTCAATACATGTCGGATCCGCGAACCGATCGAAGCTAGTGAATCAGGGAGTGATTCCACACATAACCATACCACAATAAAGGCGCTCCGCTGCATATCAAATATCCCTAAAAAGTAGGAGCTCAGGCCAAATGTGTCTGAAATACCCTGAATGAAAATCAAATGTAGAAATCTTGTGAATCAAAGTCAAGCCAAGCTCCATTATGACCCTCTATCCATCCTATTAGCCTACGAAGGTCTCATAATAGGCTAACCATGAACTCAGAACATGTCACCTAAAAAGGGGACATGACAGTCATTGACCACCTTCATGAGAATTTTAGTTAAGATTTTGTTAGAAGCCTCAGCCTGCCCATTTTCTTGTGGGTAGTAAGGCGAAGAAAAGCTGAGTTCAATGCCAAAGGAGTCACAAAGTTTCTGGATAGTTTTGTTTTTAAAAGACTTTCCATTATCGGTGATGATTTTGTGAGGTACACTAAAATGACAGATGATGTGGGTGTTGATGAAGTCGACAATCTTGTCGGCTTTTGTGGAGATGAGAGGAATAGCTTCCACCCATTTAGTGAAATACTCGGTGGCAGTGATGATGGACTGATGACGAAGAGACGAATGAGGGTTAATCTCGCCAATGAGATCTAAGCCCCATTGTGAAAAAGGCCAGAAATCCTGAGCGACTTGTAAGGCATGACTAGGGAGATGAAGCAAGTTTGCATGCTGCTGACACTTGATACAATGCCAAACATAATTGCTACAGTCTTGATGAAGAGTGGGCCAATAATAACCCAAGCGAAGGATGTGTTTGGCAACTGAGTTACCACTGAAGTGTCTGCCAAAAATCTCGTCATGGGCTTGTTTAATAGTATGAGAGGCTTCAGTGGAGTTTAAACAGCGAAGAAGAAGGCTATCAAAACCTCTTTTATAGAGAAGGCCCCCTAGCATGGTATAGCGAGTGGTGCGCTTAATGAAAGCCCACCATGCATTGCTAGAGAGGTTGGGATGAATGAGAGAATGCACCAAGTAGTCCTCAAGTTTATACCATACATCTTGTGAACTAGAGTCTATGGTGTGGATGAGGTTGATGTTAGTGGAAATGTATGAAGGCAATGGCACACGATGTACCATGACATAAATTATTGATGAGGATGATGATGAAGAAGGAATATGCGAGGCGAGGGAAGCCATGGTGTCAGCAAACTTATTCGTAGATCGAGGGACAGTCTGTAATAAGTGATGGTTGAAAGATGCTAGAAGAGTGTCAACACGGTGCTTGTACCTTTGTAAAATTTCATTTTTACAAAGATATGAACCATTGATTTGATTGATGACAAGTTGTGTCACCAAAGATGTTGATGGTCTTGATGTTTAAAGAAAGGGCAGTTTGAAGTCCCAAAATTAAGGCTTCGTATTCGACCATATTATTGGTACATTCAAAGTCGAGTTTGAAAGACAGGAGCATGGGCTCACCCTCGTGTGGGATGAGGATGACCCCCGCACCCCCACTAAGTTGACATTTGGAGCCGTCAAAGAACATCGTCATTTGGTAGAATGTGTCATCAGTCGAGAGAGTGGCGATAGATTCATCGGAAAACTCACACTGAGAAGGTTGATTGTCAGGACGAGGGGCATCCACTAGTTGGTCAACGATTGTTTGCCTCTTTATAGATTTTTGTTGGACAAATTCTAAGTCAAACTCAGCAAGAAGCATGAGCCAACGAGCCATACGCTGGTTTTGATATGGCTTAAAATGCATGTATTTAAGAGGGTTAGTGTGAGTGATGACAAAGGTTTTGTGATTGAGAAGATAGTGACGAAGCTTGGTAATGGCAAAGACTAATGCCAAACAGAGTTTCTTAGTATGAGTATACTGAGTTTCATAGTTGACAAGTGTTCGGCTTATGTAGTAGACTGCTTGTTCACGGTGTTGCTCATCTCGATGCGCAATCATGGCACCTAACGAATGATTGGTTGCTGAGATGTAGAGGTAGAAGGGCTGATTGTCTTTTGGTGGAATAAGGACTGGTGGAGAAACCAAATAGCGTTTGAGGGCTTTAAAAGCCTCTTGGCAATCTTTATCCCATTTAAAGGAGACGTCCTTCTTGAGGAGGTGATGAAAGGGTTGGCAGCGGTTAAAAAGTTGTGAAATGAAGTGGCAAATGGATTGGAGCTTCCCTTGTAGACTGCAAAGTTGTTTGAGATTAGTTGGAGGTGGCATTTTGAGGATAGCGTAGATTTTGGCAGGATCTATCTCGATGCCATGAAGAGAGACAATGAATCCCAGGATCTTTCCTGAGAGGACCCCAAAGACTCATTTCTTGGGGTTAAGACGGACATTATACTGAAGAAGGCGAGAGAAGATGATCTTGAGGATAGTCAAATGGTTGCAACGAAGCTTAGACTTTCCAAGTAGGTCATCTACATAGTCCTCCATGATTTTATGGAGGAGATCATGAAAAATGTAAGTCATGGCATGCTGATATGTGGCGCCTACATTTTTTAGACCAAAAGGCATGACCCGATAGCAGAAAGTTCCCCATGGTGTAATGAAGGTGGTTTTGTGCTGATCTTCTGGTGTGATCAATATTTGGTTATATCCTAAAAATCCATCCATGAGTGATAACATCTCATGGCTAGCTATAAGATCAACAAGTTGGTCAATGTTTGGAAGAGGAAAGTCATCTTTGAGACAGGCTAGGTTAACGTCGCGATAGTCCATACAAATTTAGATCCCCCCAATCGCCTTGGTGATAGGAACGATGTTAGATACCCACTGTGGATAATCGATGGGTTGGATGAAGGAAACAAAGAGAAGACACTGAAGCTCCTCTTTGACAAGGAGTGCAACACAAGGATGCATTTTGTGAAGCTTTTGCCTAACAGGCTTAGCCTCTGGGTTTGTGACAATGTTATGAGTGGCAATGTTAGGGTTGATGCCAGGCATGTCATCGTAGGTCCAGGCAAAGGCTTTGCGATTGTCTGAGAGAAATGTGGTATAGTCGATCTACTCTTGGGTGTTTAAAGATTGACCAATCTTTAAGACATGAGGAACACCAGAAGATGAAAGGTTAATGTCAATGGTTGATTCATTTAACATAACCTATGTTTTAGAAGGGAGGGAGTGCTGAATGAAAGAATCATCAGCACCCATATAGGTAAGAATGGCATCATCATCTACACAGTGGACAGTGTTGATGGTTGTTGATTCATCATCTATCATGCTGGGATAATCGAGAGGAAGAGACCTGGAAACCCCATTGAGGTGATAGGTTAGGGGTTCTAAGCGGATGGCGTTTATGCAAAAAAAACTAGGAGGGATGGAAACCACTGACTCCGTAGGTGAGGATGGAAGAATAGGTGAGTCTGGAAGAGATTGGTTGATGGTGGGTTTGGGGCAAAGGTTTACAGAAGCCTCAGTGGGTTCTTGAAAACCCAGTCCATATCATTTCTTTGCATTATCGTCATTGGGTGGTTCGATAGGCCGATGGGAGCCTTGTTCGTAGCGCCCAAAGCCAAAACCCTTCCATGCACACCTATAAAGGTAGGTATGTGCAAAGGTGGGGTTGCCAAGAAAGGAGAAATCAGATGTGAATAGTTGAGGCGAGGAGGAAGGATTTGAGTTAGTAGGAGCTTGATCCAACCCTCCATAGACGAGATTGGTTCGAAGGCTAGGAGGACCATAAGGAATGACCATTCCGATCTGATAGTCATAGCTTGGATTTTGATGAAGCTGTCCATACTCTTTAGGAGTCTAGAACATGTCTAGAGTAAGTAAGTGATATTCCCCAAGTGAAAGTCTTTGAAAGATATCGTCCATGGGGTCCTTGGCTGTCGCTTGGGAAGGTGATGTGATGGCAACTACTGTTTGTGTACTAGTTGATGCTTCTACAGATGGAGACGATGTTTGGGTTGGTGCCTTGAGAGGAATAAGAACATCATTTGGTCGATAAGTTGTGTTACAAGTCTTAAAAGGTGATGGGTCGACAGGAATGACATGGACTTGTTTGTCGTGTTTAAATTTGACACAACGGTGAAGTGTTGAGGGGACACAAGCCATGGCACAGATCTAGGGTCATCCTAATAGCATTTTATATTGGAATTCTCCCTCAATGATGTAGAAGAGCTCTGGGATTATGCATGGACCAATGCGAATATGAAGGACAATAGTGCCAATAGTGTTAGCGGTGGTGTCATTAAAGGATCTAAAGATTGTGTCGGTTTTTGATACAAAATTCTTGGGAAGAGCCAATTGATCAAAGGCGTGGGTAGAAATGATATTAATGCTCGTGCCCTCATCAATCATAACTCATTTAATACAGGTTCGATCAACGTAGGCTGTGATGAAAAGAGCAGCGTCCTGATCTTCCAAGGTAGAGGTAGGAATTTTAGAATCACTGAAAGTGATAGAGGCGACGGGGGATAAATAATGGACTAGGGTAGCTAGTGGTTGAGGGTCTTCAGGTTAGACCTCCGCTGCCTGTAAGGCTTTGATTAAAGCTTGACGATGCTGGGGGGAGCTTTGGATAAAGTCATATAAGGTCATCTTCACAGGTGTTTGGTGAAGTTGCTTTATCATAGAGTCTTTGATTGCCTCTGAAGAAGGGGGTTGGGATGCACCTAAGATATAAATCTTGAGTTTTGGTGGTTGAGGTGACTGGACAAAAGGAGAGGTCTAAGGAATAGTAGCTTTTTCTTTCACCTTGTCCTTCTGTGACCTAGTGGTTATGTGGATAGCATTGATTTCAAAGATAGGAGGTGAAGAAGGGTTCATGGCCTGTTGGTGAGATGTTGATGTGGTTGAAGAGGTTGGATGGGAAGGTGTCGAGGGTCAGTCAAGAGTGTCCTCAAGGAGAAGAGTGTCTTTCTCCATATAGCGGCGAATGACTGCCTTGAGGGCACATCAAGTCTCGGTATCATGTCCTAGCGTACGATGGTATAATCAAATCTTCGTATCGTCGAACCAGGAAGGTTTTGACCCGAGGGGTTGGAATGGCTTGTAGATGGAAGGGTTATGCTAGAAGTCTAAAAAAGTTGGCGTAATATCAAAGCATATGAACCTACTAAGGGGTCCATGCTTGTTGATGCATGACGCGTTGGTGACTTTTGCTTGGGAGGTGTTGAAGAAGACTTCCATACCACCTTTTGGGTTGGTGGTGTGGCCACATGTGAAGATGGCACTTTCTTCGTGAGAGGTGCCAAATTTTTAAGAGGGGGTAGACTTGTAGTGGGCAAAGGAAGTAATGGAGGTAATTTGTGTTGGTTAAGGGTCGGAGTAGGGAGCACTCTGATTAGGGTAGAAGGATGATGGCCTAAGATGGAGGGTAATGTTGACGGTGGAGGAGGGGTTCACTTCTGTGGTTTGGCAGTCTTCTTCGACTTGGTTGGAAGACTACTATTGGTCGAGGTCTGGTCTAAGTCCACCTTCACTTGCGGGTGAGTGAGGGTAGAGACAGGGTGAACGCCAAGTGACTTGATCAGTTTAGATGGGGTAGATGCAGGTTTAGAAGTGGGAGTTTGATCTTTGTTGAGAGTCTTGGGAGATTCTGCCTTGGGAGTATTGGCATCATGAGACAAGAGGGCACGGGGATGTTGAAGAGCTTTAAGATGCTCCCACAATCCCTGATGCTCCACTTTCCTTGAAGGGAGAAGTTTGATTTTCTCCACTAGTCGAGAAAATGGTTGAGAAGATGTTGGATGAGGTTTGGGTCCTTGAGAAGATGTGTTAGGTGTGGCAGTAGTCTCGGACCCAAGGTGTGTGAGAGTTATAACTAGATTGTCGTTGGTCGAAGAAGATGGAGAGTCAGGTTCTTCTCTTGGTGGAGAATGAACTAAAGAAAGTGGCTCCTTAAGTGGGTAAAGGGCAGGGATTATGGTGCCCTCCACTTACAGTCGAGGAGTAGGTAAGGTCGGGTCCTCCATAGGCAGCAAGAAGGAGGATGGTGAGACTGGTGGTGCTGGTAAGGTTGAGGCGTCCTCCAAGATGAGAGAGGTTGACGGAGAACTAACCAGAGAAAGAGGTTCATCCACACGTGATGGACTGATAGATGGACTAACCTCTTGAGGTTGGTTGGGGATGAAGGGTGAGACCGTATTGACTGTTTGAATGTTGTGTTCATGAGTGTTGTCAATCAAGGTCTGGACATTGTTTTGGGTTGGTGGATGATTGGGGAATGGTTGCTTGAAGATGTCGATGCCCTGATTAGGAGGTGCATTGGGATTATCTAGGATGAGGTCACCCTTTTCAAGCATGTCTTGGATTATGTTTTTAAAGGTTTTGCAATTTCCCGTGTCATGACCTTTGACACGGTGGTAATTATAGAAGTCATTTTCCCTATACCATGCAGGGATGGCACGTGAGGGATCAAATTGTGGAAGTGGTCATATCTGGGAGAGATTGAGAACCCCCCTGTCTAACAAGTTTTTCTAGTATAAACGCGTATGATTCTCCAAGAGGAGTATACTATCATTGTACGTATCTCTGTTGGAATTGATGGGTGGCGCTCTGAGATGTGGATGGCTCAGGTTGATTGGTTGCAGAGGACGAAGGTCTAACGACTACAACATTAGCTGAAGCTTTAGACTTAGGATTGGATGATGAAGGTTTAGAAGAAGAGGAGTCATTGATCTTAGAGTTGAGATTCTTGCTCCACAACTTGACTTTATTCTCCTTGATGGCATGTAATTCAAGTTTGCGGGCCATCGTGAAGGCTTCGTCGAAGGTGCGGAAGGTGGAAGAAATATGTTTGGTGCAGGCTCGGGAGAAAAGTTCAATAAGTTCAGGTTGGGGTAAGGAAAAGGAGAGTTGATTGATGAGGCCTCTCCAGTGAGTAATGAAGTCAGCTATAGATTCATCCTCGAATTGGCAGATAGTATAGAGGTCCGTGATCAAGACCTTCTTGGTGATGTTAATGGAGAAGTGATCAAGAAAGAGCTGGGCCAGTTGTGTAAATGTGAAGAGGGAATGGCTAGCAATAGAGCTGTACCAATCAAGTGCAGCACCAAAAAGGGACATAAGAAACATGCATAAGAGTAATGCATCATCATGGGCAATAAGGTAACAGGCATGTCTGAATGCCTGTAAGTGCTACTGTGGGTCTTCCTTGCTTTGAAAGCGAGAAAATTTGGGAAGCTCCCACTGGTTGGGGTATGACCTGATCGAGACGGAAGGATGAATGGGCTCATTGAAAATTTGCTCGTATGAGAGAGCATTGTGTGAGCTGGAAATGGAGGTTTCTAGGCTAGACATCTTATCCATAGGCATTTTGATGATATCTGCTGACAGATTGGTGGGTGGGGTGCCCCCTAGATTATAAGGCGCTTGAAAGATATTGAGAGGGGCATATGACGTGGTTGGTTGCATAGACACAACATATGGGTAGTTAGTTATCGAGGTGAAAGTTGAAGCCAAGGGCACTTGTGTTATGGGGTTGGTAGGCACTTGTTGGATAGGGGCCGTCAAAGATGGTTGAGGAGTAGCCACACTTGTTGAAGGGTAGACAGTTACTCTTGTGTTGATAGGTGCAAGAGTAGGGGGGATAGAGACCACTAGGTTTTGGAAAGGTGTAGGATTTGGTTGAGTAGTTTGAGGTTGAGGGGGTACCAGAACCCCCATGGAGGTAGGTCTAGAAGGAGAGGCTAAATTTTGAAGGTAGGACACGGTTGGGTTATTATTGGAGGTGTTGGCTTGATTGTCTATAGGTTGAATTATAGATGATGTTGATGTGATTCTTGTCTCAACTAAGGAAGTTGGCATCCCATAGATTGGGTTGCCTAAGGAGTCTCACATTTAGCTATGCACGAGATAGTGCTGCAAGGCTTTGATGTTGAGGTCCAAGAATCATGCAAAATCTTGGTCCCCTTCTGGGACAATAGGAGTCTGGGGTGGGGTTGGGCGAGTAGGAGTTCTTTCAATCTCCGAGTGGAACTCCATTATAGGACTGGTTATGGATGGTGAAGGTGGAAGTGGTTATTGCCTAGCATGGTCAAAAAGAGCCTTGGTTTGACTGTGTGTCAAAACCATTCAAGTCAAGAAAGGGTCAGGTTTCAGAAAACTATGTTTTTCAGTCTCAGAAAACTAGAATGGGTGTTTAAACAACAAGAAAGTTGGATTTTAGGCTTGCTATTTTTGGGAAAAAAAAGATTAGACAGTGATCGATGTCAGTACAAAAAATGATGTCGGTGAAGAAGTCTACCGATGTCAGTCAGATAACTGATGCCAGTGGAGAAAAGTTGTCGACGTCGGTTACAAAACCGATGTCAGTTACTGTGTTTTCCAAAAACTCAGAAAATTTAAAAGTTTTTGGAAATAAAGAAGACAATGTCCTTACCAGCTCAAAAAAAATAGATAAAAATAGAAAATAAGATGAGGACAGGTAGATCCTAAGCGTTAAATCCCTAGAAATAATTTTATTAGGATCGTGTGGCTTATGCCTTAAAGTGATGTTTGGGGAGGTTGGCTGTTAGAAGGGTCCTAGAAGAGGTAGTCTAAAGATGGTTTCAGGTATATTTAGGTGCTCAAAAGTCTGTGTTAGGTTCTGTACTTGGCTTGGTGCTAAGGAACAAGCTCCCCTCACTTCATGATTCCAGTGGTAAGCTGGTCTTGCTTAGCCAAAATATACTTTCCCTATAGATTAGACTCTGCCAGAGAACAGAGTGGGCTTTCCCCTTGGTGGTGAAATCCAAGTAGGATCACCGGGACGGGTAAGGTATCCGCTGGGTGATGAAATCCCAGTCGGGCCTTGTCTCAAGTGAGTTTGATGTTTGATTTAGTGCACGTGGTTTGGTTGTGTAACATCAAGTGATCTATGATTAATTCAATATGCGGTTTGTTAATTACTAAGTGTGGACTAAGAAATGCAAGCAAGCAAAAATGGAATGCAATATATTTTTAAGCCCCAAGTCAAAATGTTAAGTTGGAATGAAAACAAATTAAGAAAGGGTTGAAGAATATGATTTTTGACTATTCTAGAAATGCAAGAAAAGAAAGAAAAGTTCTTTTTATTCCTACTTATGATGTCTTTTAGAAAAGAAGAAAGAGGTGAAGAGGGAGAAACCTAATACACTTAAATGAAAAAAGAAGGAAAAGAACCCAAGGAAGGCCCTAAGGGTCCCACCGGGCGTGCCAGAATGTTTCTATGCAATTTTGCTTTCACATTCAAAGAGGGAAAATGAGAAACTTAAGGAAATGGTCAAGGCTTGTATGTACCTGGATGTAGTCTGCGCACCGTAATCCAGACGTTGTGAGAACTCCTCTTTGGTTGTGGAGGATGACACCTGAAAGAGATAGACACTAAAACATGAAAAATGTTAGCTGATAAGAGGGTGGATTGCCAAGCAAAAGCTTGGTCCTTGAAGTGATAAGACTTCTTGGAAGATGACAATCCACTATTTAAAACAGAATATGACAGAGACAAAAAAGAGAAATAATAAAAGACTGAAAAGAAAGAACTAAAAGCAAATGCATACTTGATAAGATGTAATCTGCTTAACATAGTTGCCGATGGTGGTGATATTGCCGGTGTTGGTCAGAAAGTCACCGACGACGATTAGACTGCCGACGTCGATAGGGGAAGTGGATGAGGTTGGTCGGGGTAATGGCCAGGGACGGGTTATAGGTCTAGTTTCTGGTCTGCAAGATGGACTGTGGTCTTGTCTGTGAGTCAGGGAGTTTGTTTGGGATGGTAAAACAATAGATATAATATTTAATAAGAACTAAGGCAAAGGGTATGTTGTCAGGAAAAGGGGTAAGGGGCAGGAAAAAGGCCTTTTAGCCTTTCCGTGAAGCAATTTAGTCAGGTTGATTAGATTGGTCTCAAGATGGTTTGTAGGTCTCTGATAGCTTGTGCTGAGTTGATTAAACAGAGGGTGTTGTCTAAAGAGAGACTAAAGGGGTGTCAGAGGCAAAGAAAAGGGAATAAGGGGTGAGAGAAGGCTTTTCAGCCTCTCTGAGAAGAACAGGGAAGGTTGGGTCAAGGATGCTTAGAATAGATGGTAGATAGAATGCTAATATATTTGAAATGACACTAAAATGAAAACAGTACAAATACTTAGCTGTGATACGAGTTGGCAAAGGTGCAGAAGCTGTGTTTCGGTTGTTGCTGAAGATGGAGATATCATGCAATCCCTATGCAGAATGTTTGATGCAAGACCTCAGTGCCTAGAAAATGTTGTCAAGAATGCTGATCCTTGCAAGAACACCAAGAAGCCAGAACACTAGAAAGCATAAGCATGAGAAATTTGTTTCACTGGAAGAGGTCTCGAGATTCATGATTAGCTCCAGAGATTAATGTTTTGTCCTTCGGGTCCGTCAAAGGGTTAGAAAATTGGTTTAAGTATAACCGACATCAGCGATTCCGCCGGGGTCGGCCGACATTTGACCGACGTCGACGAGTGGAGAACAGGTAAAAGAGCCACCAAGCCCGTTCTCCATCCGCCAAGTGCACTATCCATTGGAGAATGTCAAAGGTTGGGCTAAATACACATGAGAGTTGGTTAGGCGGTTAGAGAGAAGTAAGAATAGGTCTTGGGTGAGTCATAAGGTGGGAAATAGTCCAAGACGAGGTGTCAGACGAGGTGTTAAAGGGGAGGATATTAATAATAAATTATTATTTTTAAAGTAGTAAGTGCATGGTTTAAGAATGGGTTAGGAATGGACCAAGGGGGGAGATGACCAAGGGTTAGACACGATTTTGGTGTCTACACTAACCCTGAAAACACTACATACACAACAACACTTACTTCTCCACTGAAAGGAATATTTTAAGAAGCATAGATAGAGACACCTTACTTCACAATGTCCTAAAATAATTTGAACCAGGAGTTACCCACAACTCATATTCCTTCTCCTCCTTGGTCATCTGATACTTGTAGTTCTTCTTATGCTTAGGCTTAAGATAAGTAACATGCTCAACCACTACAACATTCTCCTTCTCTTCTAATATTGAATTGATAATACATGGAGATAATAAATATTCATGACATACCTTTTCATCTGAAGAATCTTCCTTGTAGTTCAGAACCTCATCACTAGACACTAACAATTGATGTTCTTTGCATGAAAATTTCTCAACAACAACAAGATGTTCTTTTGGATCCATACTCACCTCAGAACTAGCCTCAACTAGTACCTTGGTCCTCTCCTTGAGATCAGTCTTTCTATTTATAACAGGAGAAGATAATTTCTAGAGAGTTACCAATGATGTCATGGTGATGTCATGGAGGTCTCCTAGTGAGTGGATGAAGTGCCTTGATAACCTAAGTAAGAATGATAATGTGTGCAATATTCTTGTCCTAGTATGCTTGAAGGAGGCCCGATTGATCTTCAGTTTTAACATGGTTTGAAATGTTCAAGGATGTGTATGGTGATTTAAGGATGTGAAAGGAGTCCTATCAAAGGCCAAAGATGATTTGAATTCTTTTGTTCATGAGTGGATTTTATTTGGTTAATCATTATTTTCATCTAAACATTTTGGGTCTAGTGGTAAAAATTCGAGTATGTAGTTTGTTGATGTCACCATTGCCACATGTGGATGAGTCAGGGGGAGTTGGTCATATAGTTTTGATCACATTTGTGCCTAGTTGCTTTTCACTAAATTTTATGTCATTTAATGAAGTGAAACAAAAGATATGAAAGTGTAAACTTGAGCTTTCAAGTAGTTTGATAGTGTTTTCCCATACTTGGCCAAATTTTTAATGGGGTAAAAAAAGCTGAGTAGAAATTTTGATGGTGTTATATCTCACATGTGTGGTATTTTTAGGAGAAGTTGATTATATGATTTTTTTTAGTTTTATGCCTAGTTGGTATGCACTAAATTTTAGGTCATGTGATGAAGCGCATCAAAATATATACATGTGCAAAGTTGGCCTTCCAAACAGTTTTAGGAATAGTTGGAATAGTTTTAGGAATATTTAATGCATGAGGATTATAGGAGTAGATTGATATATGTTTGGATTCTCCTATGTGAGGATATCATATAGTCTAACTTTTAGATCATGCATATAAGTGCATCTAAAGTTATTGAGGTCTAAAGTTGGCCTTCCAAGTAGATTGCAATGGTTTCCATAGTTGATTTTGCAAGAGATAAAGATCATGAACAAATAAATATCCAAGGGTTCATAGGTGATCATACATATTGATCTAATGGTGTGTATCAAGTCAAGGAGGTCAAAGTGATAGTTTCTTAATGATAGGTAGAGGTAAAGATCGGGATAATTTTAAGATCTATCAGTGAGTAAGTGTTCATACTAATCAAGATCAATGGTGTGTATTGAGTGAAATGAGTTCAAAGTGTCTAGTGTTTAACTCAGATAAAGATTAATCTACATATAAGATATTAATAGAGCATGTTTATTCTAGGATGTCAGGAAGAAATGAGATGATGCCAAGTGTTTGTAGTTTAACATTTGGGAAGTGGCACACTATGAGATAAAATTCAAATAAGATCGATGGTGCATGATTGAACTAAGCTTTAAGGGCATGAGATGAATTTTAAGTGACTAAAGTTTAACTATGACCGTTTGAATTCAAATATTTGAATTTAATAAGGGAAAGACCAATATCTAGTTTTTGGGCCATATCTTTTACTACAGATAGAATTTGCTCACAATATAAAAATTGAATTTGTAAAGGACTCCAAGATGCATATGGAAATATATATTTTAATATTTTAAAGTGTTTACAATCAAATATATTGAGGTTCAAAGTTGACTATGTTTTCATGTTTGCTCTATAAGTGACCTGAGAAGGATAATTAAGCTTGTGTTGATGTTGTTTCAATGTTTCTTGATGACTTAGCTATTGAAGAGTGTTTTAGAATCCATAAGGATCATCTATATGAATTTTTTATGTGTGATCAATCTATATTGAGTATGAAAAAATCTTCAAAAGTTTACTGTGTTCTTTCATGGTGTCCTTATGAATAAGGCTAATGTTTGAGTTGCTTGAGATTGCACAAAAGAGAAATGATGACTATGATTATTTGAGGATGTCAAAGGGGTCATGTGGAGTGGAATTATGCAATTTAAAGTGGTCATATGTTCTTTATGAAGTGTTAAATGGGTGAATAGGTCTTCATGAGACATATAAGGGCTTCAAAGGCCTAATTGAAAGGTGTAGCTGCGTAAGGGTGAGCCATGGGTGTTATGGCCGACCTATGTGGATGGTATTGAGATGTGTCTTGATGTGATATATTAATTAAGGGTTAAGGCATACCTATTATATAACCAAGATGGTGATGATCTTTAAGGCTTTATAAATAGTGAAACCAAATGTGATTGTTTCTAGACTTGTAAAAGGAGTGTGTATGTGAGAGTTGTAGAGCAAAGGAGAGGGAGAGTGCCCAATAGATGAGTTGATGAGTATAAAAAATTTAGGAATATGTGTATTACCTATGGGTCATGTTTCTAATGTTAAAATAGTGATCTTGTAGGTTAAGGATGAGTGAAGAGGTCTAGGGTGATCCAAAAGGATGTTTTGGATGCTTTGAGTATGTAGAATTAAAGATAAATAATATACTTTGTATCCCCATTAGATTGGTAGATAATCAATGTTCAAGAAATTTTGTGTTCATAGGTGTTTTTGTGGCCAATCAAAATTTAGGGGGTTATGGCCTCTTTGTAATGTGAAACTTGCTAAAGGTCTAGTTGCTGTGGCAGCTTAGGTAGAAAGGTGTAGTAGCTCATTGTGGGATTGCAGTCTCACTAAAATAAGGGATGGTAATTCCTTGATCAGCTATATCTAGTATAATTTAGTTCTTTTATGATAGGATAATAGTCTAATTGTAGGTTCCAGTGACTTTTCTCCCCCAATAGGGTTTCCCACATATGTCATGTGTTATGTGCTTGATCTTGCATTGTCTCTCTTGTTCATTAATATGAATGATATGTATGCTTAATTAATGCTCATGGTTTTGATTAAGAGTTTTAAAGTATTGAAATTAAAGTTAGATTATCTAGGCACACTGATTTATCCCCTCTTTCAGTGATTGTACCTCTAGCAATTGGTATTAGAGCGGGTCCTTTGATAAAGGCTTGACAAGATTGAAGGTGATCCATAGTACAATATGAGTAGTCATTAAGGAGGTTTCTCTACTAAGAAAGCACTAATGTTCAATGGATCCAATTATTATTTTTAGAGTGCAAATATGAGGACCTACATCATGTCCTTAGGATTTGACATTTGGAAATCTATTGTGGATGGTTGTTCAGCACCTACTATTCGTCCATCTAGTGTTGTAGATATGAATTTGTTTGAAAAAAAATCTAAGGAAATGAATGCTATCACTTATGATCTTTCAGAGACTAAATACACAAAGGTAATCCATTGTACATATACCAAGTAAATGTGGAATAAATTGAAGACTATTTATTAAGAAGACTCAAAAGTTAAGTTGGAAAACTTGCATACTCACTAAAGATAATTTGAGAGTATTAAGATGAAGGAAGAAGATGTTGTGGCATAATTTATACAAAGAGTTGAGAATATTGTGAATATCATTAGAGATCTTGGAGAGAACCTTAAAGAATATATTATAGTTCAAAATTTATTATGGTCCTTTTCTCTCAAGTTTGATCCTAAAGTATTTGCTATAGAAGAAAGTCATGATCCTACTCATCTAAAGTTGGATGAATTGCATAACATCCTTACTGCCTACAATATGAGGAAGAATGATGATATACCACCAAAGAAGGAAGCAACATTCAGGATAGAAATGAATCCAAATAATAAATTCCAAGGTAAGAAACCCAAAGAGGATGAAACATTTGATATTGATGAAGATGAACTAATTGCTTTATTTATAAGGAAATTGAAAATAGGGTCAGACAAGTATAAGGGTAAGATACCCTTCAAATGCTTTAATTATGGTGGGATAGGACATTTTAATATAAATTTACCTCATAAGCATGATGATGAAGACCAAAATGAAGACAAGAAGACATACAGGTTTGACAAGAGGAATAAAGGTTTTAGAAAGTATGACAACAACAAGAAGTTCTTCAAAAACAAGAAGAGTCTCTAAACCAAATAATATTATAGCTCATCAAATGAGAATGAAGATAGTGACTCAGAGTGTTATCATGAAGATGATGGTCCCATTGAAGATGAATCCCTCTTCATAGATGAGGAAGGAAGTTTCTCACATCAAAAGGAGTTTACTTGGAGTCATTTAGATGATGATGAAGATGAGGTGGACTGTGAGACTAAATTGATGAATGCCCTTGAAGAACTAAAGATTGAGAAGAATATTAACAAGAATATGAAGTCACAAATCAAGTACTATGAGGAACAATTCAATGTGTATGAATCAAGAATGAATGAAGACACCAAATAGCATGAAGATATGGTCAAGCATCTCAATTGTCAATTGGAAATCCTTTTTACAAGCTTGAAAGCTAAAGAAGATGAATGTTCAAGGTATATAATTGAAAATGAGTCATTAAAATCTTAATTAGAAAATACATCTAGTAAGGTGAAGTCATTTATGAGATTTGAAAAGAGCTCAAGTGATGTAGATAATATTCTGAATGATCAAAAGTATGCAAGTAATAGAACTAGTCTTAGATACAAAGAAGAACCATAGAATACAACTCAAGACAAGATGAAGACTAATGTGAATAAGAAAAATATGACTTTGAATAAAAATCATCAAATAAGGAATGAAAGTGATAGAAAAATGATGACAAATCGGATCAGACAATGAAATACTGTGAGGTATGAAAGTTTCACTGGTAACTATTACATATGTAATCAATTTGGGCATAGAGCTAGAGAATGCAAGAGATATGTTAGAAATGAGTTTACATAAAACTATGATGGGGGTCATCAGTCAAAAGGTGTGAATAATTTTAAGTGATTTAACTGTCTTGATGTGGGATACTTTGCAAACCATTATCCACATAAGTTTAGACAAGGTGAGTCCTCTTAAAAAAGAGGAGGTTATTTCATTTGTCATGACATAGGAAACATTTCAAGTTTCTATCCAAACAAGGTAAAAAAAATTATGTTTTCATCAAGGAGTATTGTTTGATACAACTATGAGAAGATTGGCTACATTTCTAGGTTCTGCAAGCAAAGGTCATCAAGTCAAAATGAGTCCAATCGAGCTCCTAGAGTGTAAATAAGAAGGAAAGTTAACTCATGGAAACCAAAGGTGGTAAGTATGAGTCATGATGGGTCTATTGGTCCAAGTAATCTATTTTTATGGTGGAGAATTCTAAGAAGTTAAAGAGTGTCAAGGGCTCTCATCATCTGCTCATGTTGTGGATAAAGAGACCGAGCTCAAGGAGAGGACCAAGGTATTGGTTGAGGCTAGCTCTAAGGTGATTATAGATCCAAGTGAACATCTTATTATTGTTGAGCATATTTCATGCAAAGAACATCAATTTTTTATGCCTAGTGATGAGGTTCCTAACTACAAGGTGGCTTCTTCAAATGAAAAGGTATGCCATGAATCTATGTTATCTCCATGTATTATCAATTCAACCTTGGAAGAGGAGACTGTTGTAGTGGTTGAGTAAGGTGCTTATCTTAAGCCCAAGAAGAAGAACTACAAGTATTAAATGACTAAGGTGGATAAGGAATATGAAGAGTTATGGGAAACTCCTAGTTTCACTCCATTTTAGGACATTGTGAAGTAGGGTGACTCTACCTATGCTTCTTATGAGACATCTTTCTTATGGAGAAGCAAGTTTGTGTGCTCAAGATCATAATGACAAATCAGTATAGAGGTATGTTTATTTTTTATTGGTATTTTAGACTAATGATTTTTTGGTATAGAAATGATGATCCTATGTTGCCAAGAATTGTGTTGATCATTAAAAGGTCATTGGTTAAGAGGAGCAACAAATTCATGAGCTTGTTCTAGAGGTTTGTAAAGGAGCTATTATGTAGGGTCAAAATGGGTATTTCTAGATGACATAATAAGATTGATGAAATTTCAAGAAGAGTTTGATATTCAAAAAGGTCTGTTGATCTTATTCTAGCTTGTTTGAAGTGGTTTTGTGGTCTAAAGGTATGTTGAATTCAAATTGAAGATTTTTGAGTGCTATTAGTTTTCACAGTTTTTGCTTAAGGGTAAGCATGCCTAAAATGGGTTATAGGATGTATGGGTTACCAAAGGAATGGATTATCAATTTTTGGTCTAGAAGTGTGTGATGGGTGTCTCTATGTGTTCAAGAAGTTTCATAGGTGTGCATTGACCATAAGGAGGTGTGTTGACCTTGTTTGTTTTGAGATTCTAGGGTTTTGGGATCTACTAGAAAAAAGGTTTGCCTTATGAGTTGATATATGAGTATTATTAATAGGTTGAATGGGAAAAATGGGTTTTAAAATAAATATTTATAGAGTTATGAAGTTTTATGGTTTTCAAATTATTCATTTTTTTGTCAAGACGGAGCCTAATTAGCTAGTAGGTTTGTGAAGGAAGTATGTTACAGAAGATGATCTTGGTGATGAAAATTGGTGTAATTGAGGGGGAATATGAGAGTGCTATAGATATCAATTTTTAGGTTTTGAAGGTGTGTCTAATAGAATTTGTGGGCTCTAAAAGTTATAGGTAGGGATACAAGGAGTCTAGACAGGTCTAGTGAGAAGAAGAGTGTTTTGTGTTTAGTTTATCCAAAAGAAAAAGATATGAATATTTAAAGGATATTTCTTAGGTTGGTTTAGATCAAGTTTCTAATTTTTTGAGTGGCATGAAATTCTGTTGGTGGTCTTTGAGATGGTTTGAGAGAAGAGATTAGTAAGCATGTGTGGTGATTCTTCATGGTGTGTGGAGATTTGAAGATGATTAAGTGATGAAATGGATAATAAATCATAGGGGGAGTCCCTCATATATTTCTTGGTGAGTTTCAGTAGATTTTAGTGTTTTGTGTGTTCTTTATTCATTGGTTGCAGTGCTTGGTTGAAGAGAGTGTTGGTATGGAGCAAGAGGAAGTTGTCAAGACAAGAAAAGGTAGGCTAAAGGTAAGGGGGAGTTTGTACTATATTTAAAAGATGGTATTATCATATTTTTATTATTTTTAGGTCCTCAAGATCAATTTGTGCCCACTTTGTCATTGTGTCAAAGGGGGAGAAAGTTACTATTTTGAGAGTGCTTGAAGAGAGAGAAGGAAGGTGAGTTGTATATTATTTTATGATGGGTATTGACATCAATGAAAAAGGTGGATATTGTTTAAGAGTTGTCAATAATACCATGGTGATGTCATGGATGTGTCCTAGTGAGTGGATGAGGTGCCTTGATAGCCCAAGTGATAATGATAACATGTGTAATATGATTGTCCTAGTATGCTTAAAGGAGGCTTGGTTGATCTTCAGTTTTAGCATGGTTATAAATGTTCAAGGATGTGTATGGTGATTTGATGATGTGAAATGGGTTCTATCAGAGGTCAAGGATGATTTGATTTCTTGTGTGAATGAGTGGATTTCATCTGGTTGATCATTATTTTCATTTAGACATTTTGGGTCTAGTGGCAAAAAAATTAAGAAGGTAGTTTGTTGACATCACCATTGCCATATGTGGATAAGTCAAGGGGATTTGGTCATATAATTATGATCACATTTTTGCCTATATTCTATGTGCTAAATTTTAGTTCATGCAACAAAGCATAACATAATATATATAATTGTAAATTTGGGCTCCCAGGTAGTTTGACAGTGTTTTCCCATACTTAGCCAAATTTGCAATGTGGCAAGAAAAGCTAAGTAGGAATTTTGATGGTGTTATATCTCACATGTGTGGTAGTTTCAATAGAATTTGATCATATGGGTTTGTTTATTTTTTTTCCTAGTTAATATGTACTAAATTTCAGGTCATGCAATGAAGTGCATCAAAAGATATGCATGTGTAAAGTGGGCCTTCTAGGTAGTTCTAGACATAGTTGGCTCTACGGTAGAAAAATATGAGTGAGCAGATTAATGGTGTTATATATCACATGCATGATGGTTCTAGGAGTAGATTGATATGTGGTTGGATTCTCCTATGTGAGGAGATCATATGGTCCAAATTTTAGAACATGCATCTAAATTTAGTAAACATTATTTAGGTCCAAAGATGGCCTTCTACGTATATTGTAATGGTTTACATTGTCTATTTTGAAAGAGATAAAGATCAGGACCAAATGAAGATCCAACAGTTTATGGGTGATCATACAAATTGATCTAACACATATTGAGTCAAAGAGGTCAAAGTGATAATTACTTAATGATAGGTAGAGATAAAGAGTGACCTACTTCTAAGATCTAATGGTGAGTGGGTGTACATACTATTTAGGATCAATAGTATGTATTGAGTGAAAGGAGTTTAAAGTGTCCAATATTTAACTCAGATAAGTATTGAGCTTCGTATAAGAGATTGATGAAGCTTGTTTGTTCTAGGATATCAAGAAGAAGCGAGATGATGCCAAGTGTTCATAGGTTAACATTTTGGTAGTGGAACACTATGAGTTAAAGTTAGATTAAGATCGATGGTGTGTGATTGATCTAATATATGATAACACGAGATGAATTTTAAGTGACCAAAGTTTAACTATGATTGTTTGAATTCAAATATTTGAATTTAACAAAGGAAAGACCAGTGTCTTGTTTTTGGGCCATATCTTTTGCTATAGTTAGAATTTTCTCATGGTGTAAAAAGTGAATTTGTAGAGGACTCCAAGGTGCATATAAAAATATAAATTTGAATATATGAAATTATGTAAAATAAAATATATTGACGTTCAAAGATGACTATGTTTTTGTGTTTGATTTGTAATAGACCTGATAAGGATAATTGAGTTTGTGTTGATGTTGTTTTGATGTTTCATGATGACTTAGTTATTGGAGAGTGTTTTAGACTCTATGAGGATAATATGTATGTATTTTTAAGGTTTGATAAATATATATTTAGTATGAAAAAATATTAATAATTTGACTGTGTGTTCATTCATGTTGTCCTTATGAACAAGGCTAATTTTTGAGTTGTTTGAGCTTGCATTGAAGAGCACAATGATGATTATGATCATTTGAGAATGTCAAAGGGGTCATGTGGAGTGGAAATATGCAACTAAAAGTGGTCTTGTGTTCTTTATGAAGTGATAAATGGGTGAATAGTTCTCCATGAGACCTATAAGGGCTACAAGGGCCTAATTAAAAGGTGTAGCTACTTAAGGGTGACCCATGGGTGCAATGGCCAACCTATGTGGATGGTATTGAGATATGTCTTGATGTGATAGATGAATTAAGGGTTAAGGAATACCTATTGGCCAACCAATATGGTGATGATCTTGAATGCTTTATAAATATTGAAACCAAATGTGATGGTTTTTAGACTTGCAAAATGAGTGTGTATGTGAGAGTAATGGAGCAAAAGAGAGTGAGAGTGCCAAATAGATGAGTTGATGAGAAAATAATATTAAGGACTATATGTATGACCTATGGGTAATTTTCATGATGTTATAATAGTGATCTTATAGGTTGAGGATGAGCAAAGAGGTTTGCAGTGATCGAAAAGGATGTTTTGGATGCTATGAGTGTGTAGAGTTAAATAGAGCTGATATACTTTGTATCTCCATCAGATTGGTAGGAAATAAATGTTCAAGAGATGTTATGTTCATAGGTGTTGTTGTGGCTACTCAACATCTAGGGATTTATAGCCTCCTTGCAAGGTGAAACTTGCTAAAGGTCTATTTGTTGTGCCAACTTAACTAGATAGGTGTAGCAGCTCCTTGTGGGATTGTAGTCTCACTAAAACAAGGGATGGTATTTCCTTAATTAGTTACAAATAGTCTAATTTAGTTTTTTTTATTATAGGATAGTAGTCCAATTGTAGGTTCTAGTGTGTTTTCTCCCCCAAGAGGGTTTCTTACAATGTCATGTGTTTGATCTCACATTGTCTCTCTTGTTCATTGCTATGAATGATGTGTATGGTTCATGAATGTGTGTGGTAATTGATTAAGAGTTTGAAAAGATTGAAATTGAAGTTGGATTATCTAGGATCATTGATTCACCCCCCCTCTCAGTGGTTATACCTCTAATAATGAGAGTCCTTGACACTCTTTAACTTTTGTAGTATTATCCACCATAGCAAACAAATTACTTAGACCAGTAGATCCATCATGACTCATACTTACCACCTTCAATTTCCATGAGTTAAATTTCCTTCTTTATTGCACTCTAGGAGCCTGATTAAACTCATTTCACTTGATGGCCTTTGCTTTGATAATTTATAAATGTGATCAATCTTCTCACAGTTGTAGCAAACCATTCTTTTTGAAATGGACTCAACTTGCCCTACCTGATATAGATAAAATATTACAATGTGTCCTATTATTATATAAAAGTTTCTTTGTTTAGTGTTTCTATTCAAAATTTTGCTTTTTCAGATTTAAGAGAAAGAAGAAACTAAAGAAGTAATGGACAAGGCTTGTGAAGTACCTAGATAAAGACTGCGCACCGTAAATCCAGACGCTGTGAATACTCCTCTTTGGCTGTGAAGGAATAACACCTGAAAGAGATAAACACTAAAAACACAAAGAATGTTAGTCAATAAGAGAGTAGATTGCCAAGCAAAAGCTTGGTCCTTGAAGCTCTAAGGCTTCTTCAAGGATGACAATCCACTGTTTAGACAGAATATGATAAAAACAGAAAAGAGAAATAATGAAAGATGTGAAAAGAAAAGACTAAAAACAAATGCGTACCTGAAAATCTATAATCTGGTAAACACAATCACCGACGTCGGTAGTGTTGCCGTCGTCGGTCAGAAGGTTGCCGACGTCGGTTGGGAAAGTGACCGGCGTCGGTCGGGGTAATAGTCAAGAGCTGGGTTACAGGTTTGGTTTCAGGGCTATAGGATAGTCTATGGTCTTGTCTGGGGATCTGGGGTCTGTGAGGCTCTGTTTGAGGTCTAAGGGACAGAGAATATTATCTGGGAATAAAATGGGTAAGTGATAGAGGCGAAAGGTGGAAAAAGGCAAATGGACAGGAGAGAGAGCTTTTCAGCGTCTCTGGGAGGAACAGAGAAGATTTTGGTGAAGGATATTGGAATAGACAGAAGACAGAGTATTTGATATAAATAAAATGATGTAGAAATAAAGACAGCACAAATACTTAGCTGTGTTGAATAGTTGATGAAGATAGCATGCAGTTCCGGTACAAAACATTGGATACAAGATCTCAGTGCCTGAGAGAAGTTGTCAAGTATACTGATTCCTGCAAGAAAACAAGATGCCAGAACACCAGAAAGCAAGAGCACCAGAGCTTTGTTTTGCCGAAAGAGAGAGTTACGCCTGATAGATTACCTCAGATTCAAAAACTTCTGATTTTGATTGTGATTACCCGGAAAGAGGAAGAGAAGTCAGTTAAGTATAACCGACGTCGGTGATTCCACCGGCGTCGGCCGATAGGTGGCCGACGTCGGCGGGGTTAGAATGGGCAGAACAAGCCACCAAGCCCGTTTTTTATCCGCCAAGTGTTTTTATGCGTTGGAGAATGCCGAGGGTTGTGATAAATACGCACGGGAGTTTGTTAGGAGGTTAGAAGAATTAGGGAGAGATCTTGAGTGAGTCATAGGAGGAGAATTAGTCTAAGGTGAGGTGTCTAGGTGAGGTGTCCTAGGCGAGGTGTCAAAGGAGGGAGGGGTTAAAGGGACTTAATTAAAAATAGTTGATTATCTCCAATTAATAAGACTTAGGTGGGTTAGGGACCAAGGAGGACTAGGAGGGAGAAAGGACCAAGGGTTAGACACTTTTTTAGTGTCTACATTTGCCCCTTTTTGTCTTGTTGGTTGTTATGAACGAACTGCAAGACAAAAATAGGGAGTGGTTGCCCCAGGTGAAGGATGATGTGGATTGCCCCGAAGTAAGGATGAGGTATTCCCCCTCAAAGCAGGAGTCGAGGGAAGGAACCTGATGTCGAGTGCTGATTTGACAAAGAGTAGATGAGAAGGGTGAAGAGTGAGTGAAAACGCAGCAAAAGTCATGATTGCGCGCATGCCACTGCACGAGATGGTCGGGTCAATTGTCGCAAGTCAAGGGTCGAGGAGTGCCAAAATTGAAAGAACCGGGCCCCAGCATGAGTCGTAGCTGATTGGGTTATTCAATCGAGGCTGAAGCTCCAATAGTCGTCGTGTTCCAGGTATCCTAGGCTTAGGAAGTGCTCCTGAAAACACAAAAAAGTCACAAGTAGTGCGGATCAACTGGCGTGTGATCTTATACTTGTGAGGGTCCAAAAATATAGTCTGCGGACAAACTTTGCTAACCAGTCATGGAATAGCATACATGCAAAAACAACCAAGGCAAATGCTTTGGAAGTGGTCGCGGTTTAGGAGATGGGCATGATCTCCAATGTCTGGTGGTCGATGGATAGATGCAAAAGTAATTTTAAAAGTGCCCCACGGGGACAAAATGACATGGTCCAAAGGACTTGACTTGAGTAAAGCCATGATATGTGGTTGTTCGGAACAGAGATAGAAAGTTGAAAGTCACCGACGTCGGCCATGTAACTGACGTCGGTGTTAAAATACACTGACGTCGGCGAAAATAGGCCGACGTCGGCAGACTAGGGCACGAATATGCCGACGTCGGTGGCATACCAAATCCGACAAAACCGGATTGGCGGCCCACCAAAAGTTATTTGCTATATGATTGAAAGATAAAAAAAAGAGCTCCAGAATTTGTTGAGTGATAGTGACCCAGAGTTGACTGAAGTGCTGTGCGAGGTGGCAAAGAGACATTGGGGGAGAGAAGAAGTTGATTGGAAGCTGTAGGGATGCGTTTGAGTCAGCGAGAGCGTGCAGAGCCACTAGGACAAAAGTGATGGCAGAGGGGAGTAGAGGACCGGCAGGAGGTCCACCATCAGCGGCACCTATCGTGCCACCACGCCGGCGTAGACGGGATGAGGTAAGAGGGCCCTAAACCCTTATTTTGATTGCTTTTTATTTTGAATTGAGTTTTTGAAATTGTTGTTATTTGAAGTAGAAATTGAGGGGGAGGGTAGATAGGAAGGTGGGTAGGTTGTCTAGGAGAGCTTAGGAGTGATTTGGGAGGGTTTAGAAGTGTCGGGGAAGGCAAAATGGGGAAGCCCTAATTTTTAGGGCTCGCCCCGTTTGGCCCTAGGGTCGAACCAGTCACCGACATCGGCGATCCCGCCGGCATCGGCCGACCAGAGACCGGCGTCGGCTACTAGGTGACCGACGTCGGTTAGGTGAGTGCCATCGCCGACACGTTAACCGATGTCGGTGGCTACCTGGCCAGAATGGTTGGTAAAATAAGAAGAGTAGGAACAATGTTAACATGAGATTGCTTTGGGTGGGTACAGGCTAGATAGACTTTGATGCTGCGGGATCGCCTCCCGACTTTGCTGATGTGGATGCGTGGAGGGGTGTCTGTTGAAGAGTGGGCGCAGATGAGCGTAGTCGGATTAGGCGGGCTGAGACGTTACTGCAGAGTGGTGAGGGACGTGAGCCTCATGGTGGCTTTGATTGAGTGGTGGGACCATGCCACCAACACTTTCCACCTGCCTACGGGCGAGATGACAGTCACGGTTGAGGATGTCTACCAGATTTTGCGGTTATCGGTGCACAGAGCAGATTTGTATGCATGCTTGAGAGAGGCGCATGACATTCATATGGTGACACTGTTTGGAGAGCATGCCACAGAGACGAGCTACCACTCGGTGAGTTTTGCTTATGAGCCACTGTACGCGGCAGATGAGGAGGCCCATCGGCTAGCGATCCTTATGATGATTGGCATTACAGTATATGCATTGTCAGATGCAGAGGGTGGTAGGTTTTTGGTTGCCATGACCAGAGTTTTGCTAGAGATGATAGAGTAGAGGACAGTATTCGCCTGGGCACCAGTATTTTTGGCCCAGGTGTATAGAGAGTTGTGGGGTATCAGTCGGCGGCGGCGATACAGCCTATGTGTGGGCCACCTGCTACATTGCTGGGCTTACGAGCACATAGTGGTTACGCGACCTCTTGGCCTCCCAGTGGCGATTCAGGCTGGCTTTAGAGTTGGATTCAGACGATGGCACGAGGTTATGGCGCAGACACGGATGGATGGAGTGGTCAGGGACATCGACCACTATAGGGGAGTGCTGGAGGGTTTGATCCCGGTAGACATCATTTGGAGACCATATTTGGTCTATCCAGTATTCAGAGACCAGGGAGAGCAACTGGTTGGAGCTCAGAGCCGGAGATGGGTTAGAGGTAGATGAGCCAGTGAGCTCGAGAGGATCCTTGTAGAGAGAGTACGGCGCCAGTACGGGCTGCTACAGGATGTGCCTCCCGCCTTCCCACAGTACAGACGGGATGACATAGAGGCGCCGCTTCCACTTTCAGAGGAGACAGAGGAGCCCGATTTTGAGGAGTTGCCAGCGGGACCTGGGATAGTCAACCCAGGGTGTACAGAGGCCTTCACGGCATGGTGGGCAGGTCAGTACAGAGGGATACAGATTAGGCAGTAGCCAAATTTACAAGCCATCACCAGGGAGCGGGATACAGCCTGCGAGGAGAGAGACATGACTCAGGCTCAGGTCTCAGTTTTGCAGAGACAGCTAGCAGGAGTCACAGGGCAGCTGGGAGAGATGACAGGGCAGGTGGCAGCGTTGACAGTGCAGGTCACTCTGTTACAGGGACAGCTGGCCGCAACTCAGGGACAGGCAGGTGCAGGGCAGAGTTTTGGAGGGCAGGGCCCATGGCAGCAGCCATCTCAGTAGCCAGTATTTTCACAGGGGGCAGGACCATCAGTGTCAGTGCACCTAGGTGAGCCACAGCCTCAGAGATCAGGACAGGCCACAGGGGTAGGGCAGATGGGTCCACCGCAGACTGTATCTATGGTTAGATACAATGATGCGCTGGACGAGATCGCGTATTATGAGAGGGCCATCAGGGGGATCCCTCATATACAGTGATACTCGGAGATGAGGGCAGAGCAGAGCAGATAGAGATCCATGTCACGAGCGATGGCTTCAGGGTCACGCAGATGGCAGAGATCAGAGGGAGGAGGAGATACAGCCTCTTCTCGACCACCGCCACCACCACCATAGCCACAGCCTTGAGGGTAGCCCCAGTGTTGCATTATTTTTATTTTTTTGATGTATATACCGGCCTGCGAGCCAAAGATGAGAGATATATGATGAGAGAGAGACAGACATTGGTTGTGTCTTTTTGTATAAAACTGATTTTTGATATATATATGATGAGATTTTGGCTTATTGATGTGTTATGAAAATGCAGTATTTGTCATATGTTTCATGTGTTTTATGTTTTGATGTGATATTTATGGTGATGATGATTATGTTATGATGATGCTTAATGATTAATGTAATGATGATGTTAATGATGATATTGATATAAATGAGTATGTGATGATGACAATGTTTATGAAATGGTTATATGATGACTTTAGACTAAATGATGAAAGATGTGATAGATATGATTTTGAATGTTTAACTTGTGGATTATGCAAATGTTTAATGAGTTATGATAGATGAAATTTATGACTAATGACTTATGAAAATGAGAGTATATTAATGATTATGATGTGATTGATAGGTGACGAGAGAAGGAGAACGAAGAAAGTGATGAAGAAAGTGGCCGAGCTAACCCCAGAAGACCCCATGTCAACTGAGTGCTGCCTACATAGCCCCTATTGTTAGGGGCCTCAGGCCTATGTAGTTCTCCCAAAAGGGAGGAAGAGTCAAATTGAGTGATGGTTATGTTTAGTCAAAGTGAGTGAGTGGTGGGCCTATGTTTAGTCAAAGTCAAGGTTATGGTCATAGTCATGGTTATGTTTGAAAAGGGTTTGGTTGAATGTGACTAAATTGTAAAAAGAGAAGTGAAGGGCATATTTGCTCTTTCATTGGAAAGGACCAAAAGTCAGTATAGATAGGGGTTATTAGAACCCAGAACCCCATTATGCGTTGCGTCATTGACCATAAAGTATGCTAGAGTGGTGATCGAATCACTTTGACACTAAAGTGAGCTCGAAGTCCCTTGAGCAGGTTATAGGAAAGGAGGATAGGACAACCCATTTTAAGAGCAGAGATAACTTCGCCCCTTTTATAGGAGACCCTGAGACAACATAAGCCAAGTCCATGACCCTTTTTTTTTTTTTTTGAGGCTGATCAATACGGAAAGCCTGCATAGTGATGTCATTATGCTTGATGGTCAGTGATGAAGCTGATCGATGCGAGAAGCTTCTAAGATAGTGCTGTTTATTGCCAGATTTAGTCATAGCCATCCTTCAAGGGAGTGGTCTAGATCTTTGCTTAATAAGAGGGCTTTTGAATAGCTGTCCTTCGAGGGAGCAGTCTATTAATTACAGCAATGATAGTACAGCTGTCCTTCAAGGGAGCAGTCTGCTTTTTAATTTGATTTTGTGACCTTGGTTATTTTGACATCTTGATTGATTGTTGATAGAAATTTGAGTCATGGACAAGACTTATAAAAAATTCAAGGGCTCCCTTTTATTAGGACAAAGTATCCATACTATATAAAAGGGTTTTAGAGGATTTATTAAAAGAAGTAGGGTTGAAAAATAATAGGATTAGCTGGATGAGGGATTGCTCAAGGGACGAGCTCAAGTTAAATGTTCAGTAAACGAGTACTCAACTAGCAATAAAATGGTCGTAGATGCAACGCATTAAGGGGTTCAGGTTCTGGTCGGCCTTCAAGAGAAGACAGACGATAAGTCCCTGATCCGTACTTGTGCGTGATAATGTAAGGTCCGAGCCAATTAGGAGCGAATTTGCCTCGCTTACTTCGTTCCATATTAGTCACATGTTGATTCTCTTTGAGGACGAGGTCTCTGATATTAAAATCTCGTTCTCTCAGATTTTTGTTATAGGCTCGTCTGATTCGACTTTGATAGACATGGAGATGATTAAGGGTAGCAAGACGACGTTCATCAAGTAACTCTAATTGAGCTAAACGATCTTGACAAAAGTCATCATTAGAAAGAATGTCACGTAGAGAAATGCGAAGAGACGGGATCTGTACTTCGAGAGGTAGGACAGCCTCTGTTCCATACACTAGAGAAAAAGGGGTAGCGCCCGTAGAGCTTCAGATGCTAGTGCGGTAAGCCCACAAAGCGAAGGGAATTTGAATATGCCAGTCCCTTCCAGTGTCGTTGACCACCTTCATGAGAATTTTAGTTAAAATTTTGTTGGAAGCCTTTGCCTACCCATTTGCTTGTGGGTAGTAAGGCGAAGAGAAACTGAGCTTGATGCCAAATGAATCGCATAGCTTTTGGACAGTTTTGTTTTTGAAGGACTTGCCATTATCGGTGATGATTTTATGAGGGACACCGAAGCGACAGATGATGTGGTTATTGATGAAGTCGACAATCTTATCGACTTTTGTAGAGACAAGAGGAATAGCTTCCACCCACTTAGTGAAATACTCAGTGGCGGTGATGATGGACTGATGACGAAGAGACGAATGAGGATTAATCTCACTGATGAGATCTAAACCCCATTGTGAAAAAGGCCAAAAATCCTGAGCAACTTGTAAGGCGTGACTAGGGAGATGAAACAAGTTAGCATGTTGCTGGCACTTGACGCATCGCCGAACATAATCGCTACAGTCTTGATGAAGAGTGGGCCAATAATAGCCCAGGCGAAGGATGCGCTTGGCAACCAAATTTCCACTGAAGTGTCTGCCACAAATCCCATCATGGGCTTGTTTGACAGCATGAGAGGCTTCAGTGGAGGTAAGACAACGAAGAAGGAGGCCGTCGAAACCTCGCTTATAAAGAAGGCCACCTAGCATGGTATAGCGAACGGTGCGTTTGATGAAAGCTCGCCGCGCATTGCTAGAGAGGTTGGGAGGAACGAGAGAATGAGTCAAGTAGTCCTCAAGTTGTTTATACCAATCATCTTGTGAACTAAAGTCTATGGTGTGGACGAGGTTGATATCAGTGGAAATGTATGAAGGCAATGGCACACGATGTACCATGACATAAATTCTTGATGAGGATGATGATGATGAAGGAATATGCGAGGCAAGGGAAGCCATGGTGTCAGCAAACTTATTCGTCGATCGAGGAACAGTCTGCAATAAGTGATGGTCAAAAGATGTAAGGAGAATGTCAACACGGTTTTTGTACCTTTGTAAAATTTTATTTTTGCAGAGGTATGAACCGTTAACCTGATTGACGATGAGCTGCGAGTCACCAAAGATGTTGATGGTCTTAATGTTGAGGGAAAGTGCGGTCTGAAGTCCCAAAATTAAGGCTTCGTATTCAGCCATATTATTGGTACATTCAAAGTCAAGTTTAAAAGACAGAGGCATGGGCTCCCCTTCGAGAGGGATGAGAATGACCCCGGCACCTCCACCAAGTTGACATTTGGAGCCATCGAAGAACATGGTCATTTGATAGATGGCGTCATCAGTGGAAAGAGTGGCGATAGACTCGTTAGGAAACTCACAGTGAGAAGGTTGATTGTCGAAAAGTGGGGCATCGGCTAATTGATCAGTGATTGCTTGCCCCTTTATAGATTTTTGTTGGACAAATTCGAGGTCGAGCTCAGCAAGCAACATGAGCCACCGAGCCATACGTTGATTCTGATAAGGCTTGGAGTGCATATACTTGAGAGGGTCGGTATGAGTGATGACGAAGGTTTTGTGGTTAAGAAGATAATGGCGGAGCTTAGTAGCAGCAAAGACTAACGCCAAACAAAGTTTCTCGGTATGGGTGTATCGAGTTTCATAGTCGACTAATGTTCAGCTGATGTAGTAAACTGCTTGCTCGCGGTGTTGCTCGTCTCGATGCGCGATCATGGCACCTAACGAATGATTGGTTGTAGAGATATAAAGGTAAAAGGGTTTACCATCTTGAGGTGGAATGAGGACAGGTGGGGAGATCAAATAGCTTTTAAGGGCTTCAAAAGCCTCTTGACAATCCTTATCCCATGTAAAAGAGATGTCCTTTTTAAGAAGATGATGAAAAGGTTGGAAGCGATCAGAAAGTTGTGAGATAAAACGTCAAATGGACTGGAGTTTCCCTTGCAAACTGCGAAGCTGCTTGAGATTAGATGGGGGTGGCATTTCAAGGATAGCGCGGATCTTGGCGGGATCTATCTCGATGCCACGGAAGGAAATAATGAAGCCTAAAAGCTTACCAGAGAGGACCCCAAAAACACATTTCTTGGGGTTAAGGCAAACATTGTATTGAAGAAGTTGAGAGAAGATGATTTTGAGAATAGTTAGATGGTCACGACGAAGTTTAGACTTGCCTAATAGGTCATCCACATAGTCTTCCATGATTTTATGGAGGAGATCGTCAAAGATATAGGTCATAGCACGCTGATAAGTGGCGCCTGCATTCTTTAAGCCGAAAGGCATGACTCGATAGCAAAAAGTCCCCCATGGGGTAATGAAAGTGGTCTTGTGCTGATCTTCCGGTGCAACCAGGATTTGATTATATCCTGAAAACCCGTCCATGAGAGATAACATCTCATGACTGGCCGTGAGATCAACAAGTTGGTCAATATTTGGAAGAGGAAAGTCATCCTTAGGACAAGCCAAGTTGAGGTCACGATAGTCCGTACAGATTCGGATCCCCCCAGTTGCTTTGGTCACAGGAACGATGTTAGAGACCCACTGTGGATAATCGATGGGTTGGATGAAAGAGATTGAAAGAAGACGCTGAAGCTCTTCTTTAACAAGAAGTGCAACATGAGGATGCATTTTGCGAAGCTTTTGCCTAACAGGCTTAGCCTCTAGATTTGTGACGACATTATGGGTAGCGATGGTGGGGTCAATGCCAGGCATATCGCTATAAGTCCAGGCAAAGGCCTTGCTATGGTCAGAAAGGAACTGGATATAGTCAAGCTGCTCCTGAGTGTCTAAAGATTGACCAATCTTTAAGACATGAGGAACATCAGAGGATGGAAGGTTAATGTTAATGGTCGATTCATTTAACATAACCTGCGTTTCAGAAGGGAGAGAGCGCTGAATGAAAGAATCGTCAGCACCCATATATGTAAGAATGGCGTCATCATCTACGCAGTGGATTGTGTTGATGGTTGATGAATCATCGTCTATCATGCTAGGATAAACGAGAGGAAGAGATTTGGAAACCCCGTTGAGTTGATAGGTTAGAGGTTCCAAGCGGATGGTGTTTATGCAAAAAAAAAACTAGGAGGGATGGAAACCACCGACTCCATAGGTGAGGAAGGAAGAATAGGCGAGTCTAGAAGAAATTGGTCAATGTCTAGTTCAGGGGAGAGGTTTGTGGAGGCCTCAGTGGGTTCTTGGAAACCCAGTCCATACCGTTTCTTCACATTATCGTCATTGGGTGTTTCGACAGGCTGATGAGAACCTTGTTCATAACGTCCAAAGCCAAAACCCTTCCATGCACACCTATAAAGATAGGTATGTGCAAAGGTGGGGTTGCTAAGAAAAGAGAAATCGGATGTGAAGGTTTGGGGCGAGGAAGAAGGATTTGATTCAGTAGGGGCTTGATCAAGCCCCCCATAGACAAGATTGGTGCGAAGGCTAGGAGGACCATAAGGAATGACCATCCCGATACGACAGTCATAGTTTGGGTGTTGATGAAGTTGTCCATACTCTTGAGGAGTTTGGAACATATCTAGAGTAAGGAGATGATATTCTCCTAGTGAAAGTCTTTGGAAGACGTCGTCCATAGGGTCCTTGATTGGTAATTGAGAAGAGGATGTGGTGGCGACTGCTGTTTGCATACTAGTTGACGCTTCTGCGGATGGAGATGGAGTTCAAGTTGATGATTTGAATGGTATAAGAACATCGTTTGGGCTATAGGTCATGTTACAGGTTTTAAATGGAGATGGATCAGCGGGAATGGTATGGATTTGTTTGTCATGTTCAAATTTAACACAACGGTGGAGGGTTGAAGGGACACAAGCCATGGCACGGATCCAAGGTCGCCCTAAGAGGATGTTGTATTGAAACTCTCCTTCGATGATGTAGAAGAGCTCCGGGATTGTGCATGGCCCAACGCAGATGTGAAGGACAACAGTGCCGATAGTGTTAGCAGTTGTGTCATTAAATGATCTAAGGATTGCGTCAGTTTTTGATACGCAATTCTTTGGAAGGGCCAATTGGTCAAAGGCGTGGGAGGAAATGATATTGATGCTAGTGCCCCCATCGATCATAACTCGTTTAATACGAGTTCGATCAACGTAGGCTGTGATGAAAAGGGCGGCGTCCTGATCTTCCTCGGTAGAGGTAGGAATCTCAGAATTATTGAAAGTGATGGATGCGATGGGGGATAAAGAATGGACTAAGGCAGCAAGTGGTTGAGGATCTTCAGGTTGAACCTCAACTGCCTGTAGGGCTTTGATTAAAGCCTGGCGATGTTGGGGGGAGCTTTGAATAAGATCATAGAGGGTCATCTTCACAGGCGTTTGGTGAAGTTGTTTTATCATGGATTCTGTGATTGCTTGTGAAGAAGTGGGTTGGGACGCACCTAAGATAGAAATCTTGGGTTTTGGTGGTTGAGGTGCTTGGATGAAAGGATAGGTCCAAGGGATAGTGGCTTTTTCTTTCGCTTTATCCTTCTGTGACCTAGTGGTTACACGAATGGCGTTGATTTCGAAGATAGTTGGTGAAGAAGGGGTTATGGTCTGTTGGATAGATGATGATGCGGTTGATGAGGCTGGATGAGAAGGTGACGAGGGTTGGTCGAGAGTGTCCTCAAGTAGAAGGGTGTCTTTCTCCATAAAGCGGCGAACGACTACCTTGAGGGCACAGCAGGTCTCAGTATCATGTCCTGGTGTGCGATGATATAAACAGATCTTTGTATCATCGAACCAAGACGGTTTTGAACTGAGAGGTTGGAATGGCTTGATGGGAGGAAGGGTAATGCTAGAGGTTTGCAAAAGTTGACGTAATATTAAAGCGTATGAACCTTCTAAGAGGTCCACGCTTGTTGATACATGACGTGTTGGTGACTTCTGCTTAGGGGATGTTGAAGAAGGTTTTCGTACCACCTTTTGGGTTGGTGGTGCGGTGATAGGGGAAGACGGCACTTTCTTTATGAGAGGTGCTGAATTTTTGAGAGGTTGACTTGTGATTGGTGAAGGAAGTAAGGGAGGTGATTTGTATTGGTTAAGAGATGGAGTAGGAAGTATGCCAAGTAAAGTAGAAGGATGAGGACCTAAGATGGAAGGCAAAATTGACGGTGGAGGAGGGGTTCGCCTTTGTGGTTTGGCAGTTTTCTTGGATTTGGTTGAAAGATTACTTTTGGGCGAGGTTTGGTTCAAGTCCACCTTCACTTGCGGGTGAGTGAGGGCAGAGAGAGGGCGAATGCCAAATGGCTTGATTGGTTTGGGTTGAGTAGATGTAGATTTGGAAGTGGCGGTTTGGTCTTTGTTTGGATTCTTGGGCGATTCTGCCTTGGGAAGATTGGCAGCGTGAGATGAAGTGGCACGAGAATGTTGAAGAATTTTAAGATGTTCCCACAATCCCTGATGCTCCACTTTCCTTGAAGGGAGAAGTTCTAATTTCTCCGCTAGTCGGGAAAATGGTTGGGAGGACGTTGGATGAAGTTGGGATTCTGGAGAAGATGTGCTAGGTGTGGCAGCAATGTTAGACCCAAAGTGTATGGGAGTTATCACTGGATTGTTGTTGGTCGAAGAAGATGGTGAATTAGGTTCTTCTCTTGGTGGAAAAGGAACTGGAGAGTGTGATTCCTCAAGTGGGTAAAGGACAGGAATTATGGTGCCTTCCACTTGTGGGTGAGGAGTAGGTAAGGTCAGGTCCTCCATAGGAAGAAGAAAAGAGGATGGTGAGATTGGTTGCACTGGTAAAGTTAAGGCATCCTCTAGGATGAGAGGGGTTGATGGAGAATTGATCGGGGAAAGAGGTTCGTCCATACGTGATGGACTGGTAGATGAGTTAACCTCTTGAGGTTGGTTGGAGATGATAGGTGAGACCGTATTGACAGTTCGAATATCATGTTCATGTGTGTTGTCAATTAAGGTCTGGACATTATTGTTTTGGATTGGTGGATGATTGGGGAATGGCTGTTTGAATATGTCGATGCCCTGGTTTGGAGGTGCATTAGGATTGTCGAGAATGAGCTCCCCCTTTTCAAGCATATCCTGGACTATGTTTTTAAAAGTTTTACAGTTTCCTGTGTCATGTCCCTTGACACGATGGAAATTGCAGAAGTCAGTTTCCCTATACCACGCAGGGATGGCACGTGAGGGATCGAATTGGGGCGGTGGTCGAATTTGGGGGAGGTTGATAATCCCCTGTTTGACAAGTTTTTCCAGTATAGATGCATAAGATTCTCTAAGAGGAGTATATTGTCTTTGCACGTATCTTTGCTGGAATTGACGGGTGGTGCTTTGAGATGTGGAGGGTTCGGCTTGATTGGATGAGGAAGATGAGGGTCTAACGGCCACAGCGTTAGCTGCAGCTTTAGACTTAGAATTTGAAGATGAAGGTTTAGATGAAGAAGAGTCATTAGTCTTGGAATTGGGGTTCTTGCTCTGCAATTTGATTTTGTTCTCCTCGATGGCACGTAATTCAAGTTTACGGGCCATCGTGAAGGCTTCGTCAAAAGTACGGAAGGTTTGAACCCTCAAAGTAGAAGAAATGTGTTTGGTGCAGGCTCGGGCGAATAGTTCAATGAGTTCAGTTTGTGGTAAGGAAAAAGAGAGTTGATTGATAAGGCCTCTCCAACGAGCAATGAAATCAGCTACTGATTCGTCCTCAAATTGACGGATGGTGTAAAGGTCTGTGATCGAAACCTTTTTAGTAATATTAATGGAGAAATGGTCAAGAAAAAGCTGGGCCAATTGTGTAAATGAAAAGAGGGAATGGGTGGCAATGGAGCTGTACCAGTCGAGTGCAGCACCAGAAAGGGACATAGGAAATGTACGCAAGAGTAATGCGTCATCATGGGCGATAAGGTAGCAGGCATGTCTAAATGCCCGTAAATGTTGCTGTGGGTCTTCCTTGCTTTGAAAGCGCAAAAATTTGGGAAGCTCCCACTGGCTGGGGTATGGTCTAATCGGAACGGATGGATGAATAGGCTCATTGCAAATTTGCTCGTATGATAGAGCATTGCGTGAGCTGGAAACAGATGTCTCTAAACTAGACATTTTATCCATCAGCATTTTGATAATGTCTGCTGACGGATTCGTGGGTGGAGCGCCTCCTAAATTATAAGGTGCTTGAAAGATGTTGGGAGGGGCGTATGATGTGGATGGTTGCATAGACGCGACATATGGATAAGTGGTTATGGGGGCAAATGGTACTTGTGTCATGGGGTTGGTTGGCACAAGTTGGATAGGAGCCGTCAAGGATGGTTGAGGCGTGGCTACGCTTGCTGATGGGTAAACGGTTACTCTTGTATTTATTGGTGCAAGAGTAGGGGGAATAGAGACTAGAAGGTTTTGGAACGGTGTGGGGTTTGGTTGGGTGATTTGAGGTTGAGGGAGTATCGGAACCCCCATAGAGGTAGGTTTAGAAGGAGAAGTTATGTTCTGAAGATAAGATACGGTTGGGTTATTAGTGGAGGTGTTGTCTAATGGTTGAATGGTAGGGGCGGTCGATGTGATTAAAGAAGTCGGCATCCCATAAATTGGGTTGCCTAGGGAGTCTCATGTTTGGCTATTGGCGAGATAATGTTGCAAAGCTTTAACGTTAAGGTCTAAAAACCGTGCAAAGTCTTGGTCTCCTTCTGGGACGATAGGAGTTTGAGGCGGGGTTGGGCGAATGGGAGTTCTTTCAGTTTCCGAGTTGAACTCCATTATTGGACTGGTTGTAGGTGGTGAAGGAGGAACCGGTTTTTGAATAGCGTGGTCAAGAAGGGCCTTGGTTTGACTGCGTGTCAAAACCATTCAAGGCTGGAAAGGGGTAGGTTTCAGAAAACTATGTCTTGTTAGTCTCAGAAAACCAAAATGGATGATTAGACAGGCAGAAAGTTGGTTTTTATGCTTGCTGTTTTTGGGAAAAAGAAAAAATGACAGAGACCGATGTCGGTAGAAAAACCGATGTCGGTTAAGAGGACTGCCGATGCCGGTCAAATGACCGATGCCGGTTAAGAAAAGTTGCCGACGTCGGTTGCAGGACCGATGTCGGTTACTATGTTTTCCAGAAACTCAGAAAAAAGTTTTTGGAAATGAGGAAAACGTCCTTACCAACTCAAAAAGACAGATAAAAAATAGAATAGATGATGGTGACAGACAGAGCCTAGCGTTAAATCCCTATAAATTTTTTTTATTAGGATCGTATGGCTTATGCCTTAACAAGATGTTTGAGGAGGTTGGCTATAAGAAGGTTCCTAGAATAGGCAATCTAAAGATGGTTTCAGGTAGTTAAGGTGCTCAAAAAATCTGTGTTAGGGTCTGGTACGTGGCCTGGTGCTAAGGAGCAAGCTCCCCTCACTTCACGATTCCAGTGGTTAGCTGGTCTCGCTTAGCCAAGATATACCTCGCCTATAGTTTATACTCTGCCAGAGAACAGAGTTGGCTTTCCCCTTGGTGGTGAAATCCAAGTAGGATTGCCGGGTAGGGGTAAGGTTGTCTGCTGGGTGATGAAATCCCAGACGGGCCTTGTCTCAAGTGTGTTTGATGTTTTATTGAGTGCTTGTGGTCTGGTAGTGTAACATCATGTGATCTACGGTTTATTCAATATGCATTTTAAGTTACTAGATGTGGACTAAGAAGATGCAAGAAGGCAAGAAATGAAATGCAACAAGTTTTAAAGTCCCAAATCGAAATATGATATTGGAATGAAAACAATTGGAGAAAGGGTTTGAAGAGAATGACTTTTCTTTCTAGTCTAGAAAATGCAAGAGAACGTAAGAAAGAATTCTTTTTAATTTCCTGCTTATGATTTTTTTTTTTTTTTTTTTTAGAAAAGAAGGAGAAGTGAAGTTTAAGAAGCCTAATGCAACTAAATGAATACAGAAGAAAGGGAACCCACGGAAGGCCCTAAAGGGGTCCCACCGGGCGTGCCAGAATGTTTCTATTCAAAATTTTGCTTTTTCAGATTTAAGAGAAAGAAGAAACTAAAGAAGTAATGGACAAGGCTTGTGAAGTACCTGGATAAAGACTGCGCACCGTAAATCCAGACGCTGTGAATACTCCTCTTTGGCTGTGAAGGAATAACACCTGAAAGAGATAAACACTAAAAACACAAAGAATGTTAGTCAATAAGAGAGTAGATTGCCAAGCAAAAGCTTGGTCCTTGAAGCTCTAAGGCTTCTTCAAGGATGACAATCCACTGTTTAGACAGAATATGATAAAAACAGAAAAGAGAAATAATGAAAGATGTGAAAAGAAAAGACTAAAAACAAATGCGTACCTGAAAATCTGTAATCTGGTAAACACAGTCGCCGACGTCGGTAGTGTTGCCGTTGTCGGTCAGAAGGTTGCCGACGTCGGTTGGGAAAGTGACCGGCGTCGGTCGGGGTAATAGTCAAGAGCTGGGTTACAGGTTTGGTTTCAGGGCTATAGGATAGTCTATGGTCTTGTCTGGGGATCTGGGGTCTGTGAGGCTCTGTTTGAGGTCTAAGGGACAGAGAATATTGTCTGGGAATAAAATGGGTAAGTGACAGAGGCAAAAGGTGGAAAAAGGCAAATGGATAGGAGAGAGAGCTTTTCAGCGTCTCCGGGAGGAACAAAGAAGATTTTGGTGAAGGATATTGGAATAGACAGAAGATAGAGTATTTGATATAAATAAAATGATGTAGAAATAAAGACAGCACAAATACTTAGCTGTGTTGAATAGTTGATGAAGATAGCATGCAGTTCCGGTACAAAACGTTGGATACAAGATCTCAGTGCCTGAGAGAAGTTGTCAAGTATACTGATTCCTGCAAGAAAACAAGATGCCAGAACACCAGAAAGCAAGAGCACCAGAGCTTTGTTTTGCCGGAAGAGAGAGTTACGCCTGATAGATTACCTCAGATTCGAAAACTTCTGATTTTGATTGTGATTACCCGGAAAGAGGAAGAGAAGTCAGTTAAGTATAACCGACGTCGGCGATTCCGCCAGCGTCGGCCGATAGGTGGCCGACGTCGGCGGGGTTAGAACGGGCAGAACAAGCCACCAAGCCCATTTTTTATCCACCAAGTGTTTTTATGCATTGGAGAATGCCGAGGGTTGTGCTAAATATGCACGGGAGTTTGTTAAGAGGTTAGAAGAATTAGGGAGAGATCTTGAGTGAGTCATAGGAGGAGAATTAGTCTAAGGTGAGGTGTCTAGGTGAGGTGTCCTAGGCGAGGTGTCAAAGGAGGGAGGGGTTAAAGGGACTTACTTAATTAAAAATAGTTGATTATCTCCAATTAATAAGACTTAGGTGGGTTAGGGACCAAGGAGGACTAGGAGGGAGAAAGGACCAAGGGTTAGACACTTTTTCAGTGTCTACATTTAGCTCATGTGCTTTGTCATAAACTTAGAAATCAATCCAAGTTATTTACATAATTAATATATCTAGGTGAAAACATAGTAAAAGTCTATGGTGCATAACATTTAAATGTACTACTGCACAAGCATCAATTTCACACAAGGTGCAAGCCTTGTGTGCCTACCCAAAGTGCAGTAATGAAGGGACCAAAGATTGAATTGGGATAGTTAAAACATGGCATGACCTTAGTCTCAATGGGACTTAGTCATTTTTGAAGTGGGATTAGGTAATCTATCGGTGCATGCCATTTTGGATAAGATCAAGAGGTGCAAGTTGATTCAAGGGAATTAGTCCTAGCCATGGTGGCATAAGTCTATATTAGACTAGTTACACAAATTTCAAGGGCATAAGTATTTTAGCACAAGTTCATGTCTAGATAGATATAAATATTAATGGCATAAGACATAGGGATAATAAGTTAAGTGTCATTTAGGTACTTAGTTGAATCAAGGGAATGGCTTATGCTCAGGTGCTCATTATTCAAATTAGCACTCTAGGCATGATTACTAGGGCTTCAGTGCATGATTATTTCCATATTTAGTCAATTTTACAAGTATACCAAAGTTTCTATATGGCATATAGAAGACATTAGCAACCTGGAATAGACTTTTACATTATAATACATTTAAAAATTAAAAATATACCATTATTCATACAAAACTTAAGTCACAATCATACAACAATGCTAAAATATATGAAATAAATCAACAACCAAGTAAATATGCAATGCCATTTCCATTAAATCAAAGTTCATCAATAGAGTATAGTTCATAACATAAACAAATAATTATCTCATTTCCTAGTTACTCATGCCTAGTGGCTCATAAATGAGCTTGGGAGCTACAATGCATACTCTTCTCAATATCCATACTATCTAAAACTATATCAATGACATTCTCAATTTTTGCAAAACTTCACTAAGTTAATTCATCTCTCCTTCCTTAGGTTTAAGCTTGTCTTTATAGTTAGGGGAGCATCTTTTAGCTAGGTTGGATGGGCACACATCAGGTGTTGAGCTATTAATGGGAGTTGTTATTCTACTAGATCCACTACTCTAACACCTAAGCTCTCCAAATACTACATACAGTACTCAAAGGGATGTCCCTTAAAACCTAGGTGTTAAGCAACTACCTACCAAATGGTGCAAGATCTTTGAATATTCTTCCATCTGGTGCTAAAAGTACCACAAGAGCAATCATTTATAATGATTACCTTGCACCAATGTGTGATGAGTTATTGTAGTCCACTAGGTATCATAAAAAGGGGCTTGAAATTACCCCATATAAAATTGCTAGTCTGCCCTCAGACTAGTCTTTTAGTGAATTTACTGTGCAAAATTTAGGTGCATTCTATTGTAGTTTTGCCTTGAAGTTCTTGAAGCCCTGAATGGTGAGCTTGATTTCTTCAACAATACCTTTTACTTCTATCAAATCAGCCTTGAGTATGACACATATATGCTCTCCATCTCTTTTCTAAAGGCTTCCAACCTTTTATTAGATCATCTCACTCTGCCATCTAAAATGTCCCCTTGCTGACTTGCCTTTATCTAAAAGACACAAAAGAGTGCTTCTAGGTCTTTTTCTTAGGTTTTTAGTTGGTTGCTTAAGGTGTTGACCTACACCATAACTTGTACACACTCAGTACTACTTGTAGTGAAATCATGCTTCATCAAAGTGTCATTTTCCTCTTTCACCTTTTGAAGGTACACATCGATGACTGATGCTTGAGTGATAAAGTTGAAAAATATGGCATCTGGATCTTCTACACCCTCTTTCAATTTGGTGAAGAGGTCCTCTACCATATCAATATTTTTGTTTAGCTCTCTTTTGATGGCTTCACAGGGGTCTTCTTGTTCCTCTATCTCTAATTTAATTTTGGGGAGCATTTGTTCTACCAGTGTGCAAACCTCATCAACATCTTTTATTTATAAAGTATCAACACCATCCAAGGGGGATAGCTCTGCTTCTTTGAGGCACTCGATTAGCTACTGGAGTTTGAGCTTCATTGATTTTATTTCTTCCTTTGCCTCTTATGCTATCTATTTCCATTTATTAGCATGAACATCATTGATGATGTTCTTACACACTACTACTGAGGCCATCTTAAGGAGGGAATTATCTAACATTAAAGGGTTCATATCCCTTGGATTTATAAGTTGGTAGTCATGCCCCTCTTCTAGTTTCTTGGTGCTTTGGATTAATTTTTTTAGTACCTTGAATTGAAGCTCATCCATGTAGCAATCAAGATCCTAAGAAACTTAATGGTGTATTAGGGTTGTAGTGTATATATTCCAACATGTATAAGTCATCATCTTCAATGAAATCCCTTTGTGTATTTTCCCTATAGCTCAGCTCATACTCTTCTTCCTTAGCTAGCTCCTTATATTTTCTATTAATGCTAGTGATTTCTCTAGTGCCTTCTTATTCTCCTTCTTCTTGATCTACTAGGGGTTCTTCATCAAAATTATCCACTTGGTCTACCTCTTCTCTTTCTTTAACACTAGTTTCACCATCTTGTTTCTGAAAGGGTTCTTCCTCAAACTTTCCCCTTTGTTTGCTTCTTCTTCTTGAGGATCCTTGGTGTGAAATTTTGTAGGTCCCTTCTCCATACGAGCCTGATCTTCCCCTTATTTATCTATTTACCCCTTTAAGGAACCAACATCACCTTCTTTATCCTTAAGCACCCCTTTAGTACCTGGGTGCACCTATTCTATCACTTCTTCTACTAGGTTGGTGTGGGTGTTAGGTGCCTCTTCTATCTTGGTTTTAATGTGTTCTACACCTGTAACATCCCTCTCCTCTTTTTCCTTTTTGTTCTTCTCCATCTGGGCCCTTTTTATTTCTACCTTCCTCTTATTGATGGTTATAGTGGTTTTATCCTCTTCAACCTTTATCTCCTTGTCCTTCACTCAATTAATTTTAGCTTGAGCCATGCCCTTGGCCCTCATGGCCTCTCTCTTGTGATGTAACTCTAGTGATGCATCAATGTGATCTTGATCTAGGCCCATGTCTCTCCATTTTTGATTTAACTCTTCTTTAGTTGGCATGCCTTATGGTCTTACTTCTCCAAGCATGGTAACAGTGATACCTTTGAGAGCCTCATACACTTCCACCTCATTGGGCTCTTCATCCATTCCTCCTTCTTTCCTTTCTTCTTTCTTCCCTTTCAAATTTTATGCTTTAAATTTCTCCCCTTGTCTAGTACACTCCTTAGCCTCAACCATCTCAATGGCTTATTTTGACATCCCAACCTTCATCATTTCTTCCTTTCTATCCTCTAGCTCTTGCACCTTTTGGATAGTGGTGTCACTAAGGCCAAGTTTCTTCCATCTCATCATCTTCTTCTCTAATTAACTTTGAGGGGGTGGAGAGGGGGTCCTTTCACTTGATGAGGAGTCATCTTCCTTGGGCACAATGTATACACACCTCCCAAATGTTTCTTACTCCATCTCTTCTTCTATGTTTCATAGGGTTAATGTTGGTGCCAAAATAGGAACCTTCCCCTTCTTCTCCTTGGCACTATGGGAAGTCTTTGGCATGAATATCACACACTTATTTGTGGGGGCTAAAAGAGAGGCTTCTTCTTCTGAGATGATCTTGATCCTTATTCACTCCTCTATCTCTTCCAAAGTCTCCCCTTTATTATTTTTGGGAGACTTCTTCTTCTTTGCTAGTGTTAGGGTCGCTTCATCACGAATCCTGATAGGGGAATCATCACTCTACTCTGTGCTTGGGCTCTTCTTTATTGGCTTCATCTCATAGTAGATCCTATGGATATGCCTATCTATGGTCACCTCTTGGAGAGGATAGATGTTGGTGCAATTTGAATCATCCTCTTCATCCTTGGTGGCCTTCCCATATACATGAATGAACCAGCACCTTATCCTATGCCTCTTCATATCCAATTCTTTTACTAGAATGTCTAACTATTTCACATTGGGAATATATCATAGCACATCCTTAAAGTATCTTATTGAGAAGGTGTAAGAGAGCTTTATCCACCCTAATTTTTTATCATCAACTAGCTCCAAGTGCACTACATAACAATGTTGCATTACATCAAAGGTTTTTATTCTAAACATGCTCTAAGGGAACCCCTGAGGTATGTGTCACTCTAGCATAAAGGCCTCTATGTATCTCCCACACCATCCCATGATGTAAGTCTTATATTTGGCATTGAAAGAAAGGGGGATCATGAAGTCTTTGTACTTCTATACTAAGGAGTCATTGTGCTTTAAAAGACTTAGAGGTTTCCCTCATCCCTATCTAAAATTCTAATATCTTTCATGACAATGAGAATTAGAATGGATCCCTAGCTAAATGTCCCTTTTGCCCTATTGTACTCATTCACATTATTCACAAATTCATCAGTGATAAATTTGGAAATATTGAAGTACATGCCCTACACCATGTGATAGGAAATGCAAAGGTATGCCTTAGTCACATTAGTCCATCGATCATCTGGGCATAGGTTAGAGATTATAAGGCATGTCACCACACTTATGCTAGGGTCCTTGCACTCCTTAATGGGGAACATGAAACCCCCTTGAAATAATTTAAGAACTGTGCTTCATATTCCACCTCTTCATAATCATCCATCATTTGATAGATGTCTTTATCAAAATCTATAAGTGCAGTTATTCTCTTTATCAATTACATCAAAATCTTCATATGCCTCCTTGTGAAGTAAATGCAATCCTCATAGATGCATGAGAGTAGAAATTGTACAAGATCCTCTAGCTTCCCAAAGCATAACAACTCATAAAGTTGATTTTCATTAGAATCCATCAATTTGTCTTAGATTGAGATGTAATATAGGGCATCATCTTACATCATCTTCTATCCTATGTCCACCATCTAATCTTGCATGAGGTCTTACAAATGATTATATGTGTGGTGGTTATATTATTTTAAGTAGTAGGTGTGGGAAAAAGAGTGCCAATCCTTTTTTATCTTTACCTCTAAAGGGAACTGCATTACTTGGTAGGACATTTTGGTGAGCGTCTCAGTGTCCACCTTTACCATGCTCATTACTTCTACTTGTTGCACCACTATTTTTATAGTGTCTACTTTGGGCACTATATGCACCCATTTTGGGTCCTATTGTGCCTACTTAGAGCTTGATACCTTCCTTTTCTTCACCATCATGAACCTACTAGTGTTCAAGCATGGTAGGTGTAATTTATTGAAGCCTTGAATGGTGATGGCACTTCTACAATTATGGGATCTACTACTCTTCCCTTAGCTCTCAAGTTTCACTAGCATTTAATGGTGGTTTGGGCATCAATTCACTTCTCCAACTATCTAATTTTTTGTAGAATCCTTTCTTCACACTTCTCCAAATCAATATTACTATGAACACAATCCTTCTTAGTATGCAATAATTCACTCTTAGTACTTAAAAGTGCTCAAATTATCACTGGTATAGGGTTTTTGCACCTCAACTCTCTAGTTTTTACTTAGGTACACTCTAAGTCTTAAGTTAGTATAAAATTTGTAACTTGAAAAAGTCTACTACTTGCTATTTTATACCCTTTCCTTATTTACCATCATTAATATAGGTGCTTTATGGTATGGTGGCACCTAGATTTCTTGGAAAATGCAAAATTTTATGAAATTCACGAAAATACTTTATCATCAATGCATTAAATGTGTATCTTTGTGCCTCCACTATTGTTTCATTGAATGGTCTCTAATGGTAATTTGGTCAAGTGATGTTTAGTTCAAACAGTCACTTCCTATTCAAATTTGGTTAGATGCCAGCTATCTTAGATGATTTTTATCTTGTGCTTATTCACTTGGAGTGACCTTCACCTTCCTTATGGTAACCTGGATGTAGTACCTCACATGCACATGATTCAACCTCCTCAGTTCCACTTTATCTTTTGGATGTGCTTCTATTTCAAGTGTGCTTCTCTATTTTGGTTAGTTTCTTGTGATTCATCTTACCTTGGCTTGTCCTACACCATATGAATCCCTTGCACTAGCCCTCCAATGCTTCATCTTATCTTCTAGTTCTCTTATACACAATCACATTATACACGTTCAATTTCTTTCTTGTGCCCAACTGTGTTGAGCATCTTCACCTTATTCTTTGGTCTTTTGTGTATGATCAATTGATGCACCTCCTTCTAACTTTGGTGCAAAGGTTACCTTTTCACTTATGTACTTTGTCATTTTATTTTCAAATCTTCAAATTATTACAAATCCCTCATGCCTATAAACTTAGGCATCTTTCCTTAGGTTCTTATAAAGCAAATGTGCTCAGCTTACCTAATTGGTATTACTTGTAGAAGCACCAAAGTAGTTCATTTTTGGGCCTCCAAGAACCCTTCAATGTTCACCTTGGGTACATGGATCTTGTGCATCTTCTACTTGCATCTGGTGAGTTTCACATACCCATCACTTAGATGTCTAGCCTTATGCACTTAGAAGTCACAAGTTCTGGACTCACCTGATTAGAATTATGCATGAAAGGAAAAAGTAGTTCATTTATGGGATTTTAGGTTCCCTTCATTTGGAACCTTATGCATAGGGTTCTGTGCACCTCTTATCTAAGTTTGATGAGTCTCAAATGCCCACCACTTAGATGTCTAGTCTCAGGCACTTAGAAAGCACAAGTGCTTTACTCACCCAGTTAGAATTATGCATGAGAGGTTAGATGAATTCACTAGAGATGGATTAAATTCACGCAACCATAACTTAGGTGTCATGGCCTCATGTGATTATAAAGCATAAATGTTTGATTCACCTAGCTGAAATTATGCATGAAGTGTTAGTAGATAAGTCATTACATTGCTTATTGCCTCTTTACACTCTATAAGGAACAAAACCAAAACAAAAAGAATGGTTTGGTTTGTGCCAAACTATATTCTAGTCAACTCAACTCAAACCATCTAGTGACCAAGAAGTCAATGTTATTATGGTGCAAGCATATTAGTGCATTTATTTGCTTTATTGCATTACTTGTATTTATTAGTTATTATTTTGGTGCACTAATTACTTATTGTAATTAGTTTATTATGTTTTTTAATTGTTTGCACTGGATAGGGTAAGCTTGCTTAGCTAGTAGTTAACTTAGACACTTATCTTGTTACAGTGGAGGTCCACTCCACTATTCAGGGTAAGATAGGATAAGATTGTTTAACTAATAATCAACTTGTGTTGATCATTTACACAAGTTGGAAAGATATTTTGTCAGTGTGGAGTTGCACTCCACTATTCATGTAAATAGATATCAATTGAACTACACGTGTTGTGTGAGTTCCCTGATCTTTATCATGCACACCTTTCTCTATATAAGCAATGTCTATTTATGTATTCTATATCAGATTAATATTGAATTATCAAAATAATTCATCATATTTGAGTTATTTATTCATTTTTTTTATTATCTCAGATATATATTTATTATTTATTACTATTAATATTTTATGTCTTATTTATGCTTTCTATTAAATTTATTAGATCCTGTAGATAATCCTAACATGGTACCAGAACTATCTTGAATCTATAGATTGCTAAATATTCAAGAGAAAAATATCCAGATATAGGATTAATTTTTTGATTTTTTATATAGATACAAATTGGAGCTTTGTGGTGAATTTTTAAGCTCACCATTGAGTTCAGAGTGCTCAAGATAGTCAAAATCATATACAATTTTGTCCAAATTGAGCACAAAGGGCAAAATTGGCAAGGGTTTGATCCAAAAGTACCACACCCAAATCTGGTGGGTACTTAAAAATCAAAGAATTTGTGAGTAAAATAAACCTCATGATTGAATTTAAAAGATGTAAAAACCTATAGATATTTATAAAATTTGTCTAATTTGGACACAGTCACCCTAAAAGACAATTTTTTTTGCTCCTAGGTACGGTCGTACGGATTGTGCAGACCCAATTTTTTTTTGGTAGGTCTCACGGATTAGTAGGCAGATTTTAAAGGACAACTTTGGGAGCCCACCATTTGAACACTTGGATGTATTTTTGAGTGAATTTTTTTTGAAATCTCTTAAAAGTTCATGTTCTTTGCTACTTTACTTTTAGTTTTTTTCCAGTTTTTTTCTAGATTTTTCTAGAATTCAGATCTTTATACATCAGTTCTCACCCATCCTCATTTTTTTAGCTTTAGAGGCTCATAAATTTCACATATGACCTCGAATTGAGGTTCCATTTATTTTTGAAATTTAATATTTTTTCGATCACAACACATTGGTGTAGAATTTTTTATAATAAAGTGAATATTGTTTGTACTTTTAGACTAGAGGGCCTAAATGAGTTTTTTATAAACTGGAAAAATTATAATCTAGCCTTGTAATTGCACTCAATTATAAAGTGCCAAAAATAATTTCTAGGTGGGATAAAACTAAGTAATTTAGGGGGGTTTTTTGGTGTGTTCTGTACTTTGATTTTTGATTTATGACAATTTATTTTTGCTTGCATCATAGGGAATCCTAAGTTACCACTATTAACAACATACAACTATAATACATGGAAATAGAATGCTTGGAATGTATTAATGATGCTAGGATATACGCCTTATATAAAAACTCTTCTTACTCCAACTACTGATGCAAAAGAGTTACACCACTTTCTGTTTGAAACTACTAAAGTAATTAGATACATTCAGTCTTACATGTCTTTAGATTTGAATTTCCATCTTGATAGATGTACAACTTGAAAGAGGCTTGGGATAAATTAGCATCATTGTTTGGAAAAATAGATTAGGTTTGTGGTTACCAAATTGATAACAAACTCATTAGTTTGGACCTTAAAAATTATGCTACAATACAAGACTACATCACTAAAGTCATAGATCTTAGAGCACAAATTTTTGATTGTAAAATTGATAAAAAGGACATTTAATTGATTTTCAGTGCCTTACACAAATTGGGTCCTGAATATTCATCATTTATCTCTAGCTTTTGGACTCATCGGCTCATATTGGGCACATCTTATCAAATGCCCACCTTCGAGGTATTCTCTAAGATTCTAATGGCTGAAGAATAAAAGTTAATAGCTATGGGTCTAATCAAGTCATCTAAATCTCAAGCTCTAGTTGCAAGTCAACCTCATCATAAACAAGTTTCAAAATTAGCATCAAATACAAGTTCAAGTAAAAAGAAGCAAAATAATTAGAATAAGTCATAGAAAGATAAGAATAAAGGGCAAAAATATTTCTCACAAGGAGATTATAAATCCACTAATAAGAAAGGGGATTCACAAAAAAGGACTAGCACTCCTTGCCCTTATTGTAAAAAGGGGTTTCATAGTGAACAAGATTGTTGGAAGAAAGAGATTGATGAACTTAAGGGTCTACTAAAAAAGAATAATATCAATTAATCCTATTTAAAGGATTCTTCCACTCCTTCAAATTTAGGGAAAGGGAAAGCTATGACACTAGTTGCACTGGAAAATTCTCCCAAGTCATGGGTCATTGACTCAGGTACTTTGCACCATATGGGTTCTGATCAAGAATAATTTTCTAGATTAGAACAAAGTTTTTTGCCTCATATTCTCATAGGTGATGATTATAAGGTAGATGTTATAGGAAAAGGTACAGTTGATGTTGATAGTGGTGTATTTGAGGATGTCCTCTATATGCCAGAGTTATCAACTAACCTTCTTTCTGTCTACCAAATCACTCACTTTGATACTGGTATAAAAGTTGAGTTCACACCCAATTCTGTATCAATTAAAAAATTAGAGGATGATGTCTTAGTTACAGTGGGAAAAGTTGACAATAATACTCAACTTTATTCATTCTCCCACTTTGTGCCTCAGTCTTCCTCTACAGCTTTGCTCTCACACACTGATTCAGTGAGCAAGTTAAGGCATGAGCGGTTTGGTTATCTAAACTACCGCTATTTAAAATAGCTTAGTCAGTAGGAAATGGTTACAAGACTTCCAAAGATTTAGTTTTTAGGGGGTGTATGTCATGGTTGTGCCTTAGGCAAACATCTAGAGGATAAGTCTGATAAAGGGAAGGCTTGGAGGGCTACAAGAGTCCTCAAACTTGTTCATAGTGATTTAGTGGGTCCATTACCTGCTTTGTCTTTTAGTAAAACCTACTATGTTCTCACATTTATTGATGACTATTCTAGATATACTTGGGTTTATTTTTTGAAGCTCAAGAGTGAAGTATTTGATAGATTTCTAGAGTTTAAATCTCTAGCAGAGAAATAATCTGGGAAGTATGTCAAGATTATTTGTATCGATAATGGGAGGGAATATGTAAACAACAAGTTTGAACAATTCTATGCTCTTGAAGGAACTTATCTTTAGCATTCAGTTGCATACACACCTTAGTAAAATGGTGTAGCAGAGAAGAAGAATAGATTCTTAAAAGAGATGGCAAGTTATATGATTTATACAAAATCATTGGTACCTAAGTACCAGGTAGAAGTGATTAATTATGTTGCATATATACAAAATAGATTTCCTCACAAAGCTTGAAAAGGGATAACACTTCTTAAAGCTTGGTGTAATAGGAAGCTAGATGTCCATCATTTTAGAGTCTTTGATATTCCATCATGGGATCACATACCTTTAGACAAACATCATGCTTTAAAACAACAAAGCTAAACTTACATATTTGTAGGATATCTTGATGGTGTTAAGGGATATCAACTCATTGATCCAGATTCACATGAGCTTATTATAATGAGAAGTGTTTACTTTGAAGAAAGTCCTTCAGACTTATCTTCTAACATTTCTCATTCTTCTTCCTTAGAAGAATTAGATAGTAGTGATGATGATATTCCTACTTCATCTACTCATAAGGATGATGAGGTAATACCTCCCCAATAGGGTTTAGCAGGTCATATTCCTCCTCCTTCTCCTCCTCCAGATCCTCACCCATTGATGCCTTTGTGGGCTAGATAGACTTTGGTAGATGTAAACCCTCTTGTTAGGGATCCATTAGATAGAAGGAGAACGTAGTCACATCATTATCTTACACATTCATACATTACCACAACTTCTGATCCATAGTCTTTTCAAGAAGCCATAGGGATAGTTGAGTGGGATTCAATGATGGAAGAAGAGTATGACTCATTGATTAGGAATAACACTTGGGATCTTATTCCTCTTCCTAACGAAAGAAAATTATTATGATGTATGTGGATATATCAGACTAAGTTTTTAGTGGATGGAAATATTGACAAGTATAAAGCATGTTTAGTGGCCAAAGGTTTTTCCCAAGTAGAAGGCATTGAATATATAGAAACCTTTGTACCTATTGCTAAGATGAATTCTATTCACTTGATACTAGCTTTTGGTGTAGTTCATGGTTGGGTTGTATATCAAATGGATGTGAAGAGCACATTTCTTCATAGGGATATTCATGAGAAGATTTATATGGAGTAGCCATAGGGGTTCATTCAGGATTCTTCACTAGTACGCTACTTGAATAAGTCTCTCTATGGTCTAAAATAAGCCCCTAGGGTTGGTATTATAAGATGGACACATTTATTCTCTCCATTGGGTTCTTGAGATGTCACTCAGATCTAAATGTCTACATTCTATGATAGGAGGATTCACTATTGTACTTGGTGCTCTATTTGATAATCTCATTATTATAAAGAACACAAAATCCATCACCAAAAGTGTTAATACTACACTTCATGACAATTTTTCTATGATAGACATGGGATTATTGCATTATTTTCTTGGGATTCAGATAGAACAGTATTCTTCTAGGATTACACTTTCATAGCCCAAGTATGCCATGGATTTATTAGCTTAGTTTCACATGGTTGATTGTAGGCCTACATCAACTCCTTTCTTATCTGGAGTCATACTTGAGGTTGATTATTCCACTCCCTTAGTTGATGCTACATTGTATCACCAGCTTGTAGGCAACCTCATCTATCTAACTCATATATGACCTAAAATTTCATATGTAGTTGGCATGGTTTCACACTTTATGTGGATACCACATGAGCTTCATTAGAGAGCTACCAAGTACATTTTGAGATAAGTTCAAGGCACTATCAGATATGAGATTCACTATATAGTAGGTATAGGTTTAGACTTGGTGGGATACATAGATTTTGATTGAGTTGGTGATTATGATGATCATAAGTTGACTTCTAGTTATAGCTTTCACTTCAGATCTAGCCCCATTTGTTAGCAGAGAAAGAAACAAAATGCTATTTCTCTTTCATCTACAGAGGCTGAGTATCATGGTGTTATTAATGCCACTATTGAGGCTATTTTACTTTAGAATATTCTCACTGAGCTTGGTGTTCCATTTTGGAAACCACCAGTCATCTACTGTGACAACCAGAGCACTATCTAGATCTCAAAGAAATTAGTTCATCATCAGAGAACCAAACTTATAGAGATCCATATGGACTTTATCAAGGAGCTAATTTAGGTAGAGATCATTGATCTTCAATATTGTCCTATAAAGGAGTAGATTTCATAGATTTTCACCAAACCTTTCACTAAGAGCAAGTATATTCACTTGCGATCTCTTTTAGGCATGTGGGACATCAGTTCTTTAAGGGACATCGATTCTTCAGGGGCCTCCTAGACCTTCATTTTGGTTTTCTCCTTTCCTCATCTATTTATATAGAGTACCTAATATGACTACACATTATCAAGACTCTTATCTGCATAGCCCTACCTAAGCTTTGCTTATGAGGGGGTGTTGGTGCATTTATTTGCTTTATTACATTTACTTGTATTTATTATTTATTATTTTGGTGTACCAATTACTTATTTTAATTAGGTTATTATGTTTTTTAATAATTTACACCAGATAGGGTAAGCTTGCTTAGCTAGTAGTTAACTTAGACACTTATCTTGTTACAATGGAGTTCCACTCCACTATTTAGGGTAAGATAGGATAAGATTGTTTAAATAATAGTCAACTTGTGTTGATCATTTATACAAGTTGGACACCTATCTTTTTAGTGTGGATTTGCACTCTACTATTCATGTAGATAGATGACAGTTGAACTACATGTGTTGTGTGAGTTCACTAATCTTTATCATGCACACCTTGCTCTATATAAGAAATGGTTATTTATGTATTCTATATTAGATTAATATTGAATTATCAGATTAATTCATCATATTTGAGTTATTTATTCATTTCTATTATTATTTTAGATATAGAGTTATTATTTATTACTATTATTTGTTTTATCTCTTATTTATGATTTCTATTAGATTCATAAGATACTATAGCTAATTCTAACAAAGAACCATCCTACTGACAATACGACTTCAATTGGTTGCCATTGAAATGCCCTAAGAGTATTTCACTAGATAATATGCATAACTTGCATGCACGTATCTGTAATATGTGGTAGATGATGTAGGGGGCCATATACATTATTTACAATTTACCTAGATGTTTAAGGTACTTGGAATCATAGAGTAGGATCAATGCTCCTTTAGTCAGTTCCTTATACTTGATATAATTGTCATGCCAGAGCTTCTAGCATGTCTTTTCGATTTGTTGAATCCATCTTTCTTGGGTGCACTTTTCATCCAGGCACTCCAAGTATTCCATCCTTGTGCTTAAATATTCTTGGTCATCTAAGTAACCAGTCCATAAAATATATAAGGGTGGCACCATGAATTATATGGGAAGAACTACTTCAATGTCAAACACTAGTTGAAATGTTGTAGCCTTATTCAAGTGCTTATATGCCATGTAGTATACCCATAGTACCATCAAAACATGATCATCCCAATCCTTATGACCAACATCACATATATTTACTAGGCACATTACCATGATCTTATTGAATACTTTAACTATGTTATTTGCCTGTGGATGATACGTGGTGGTCTTGTGGTGTACCACCATGTATTTAGTTAAGAGGATGCACACCCACCTCATTGATGAAATGAGTATCCCTATCATTAGTCAGACTTAATGGGAACCCATATGGACTTATTATGTTCTTCTAGATGAAGCACATGGATTTCATGGTTGTGTAGTCTTTTGTCAGTGTAGCCTTGGCCCACTTAGTGAAATAGTCAATGGCTACCAAAATATACCTTGTACCTATGCACCATGATGTAGGATTTATTGGTCCAACAAAATCAATTTCCCATTTCTTGAATGCATCTTAGGAAAGAATGAGGATGAGAGGAATATTATCTTGGTGGTTGGGCTTCCTAGTGCACTGGCATATATCACATGCCTTGGCACACTCCTTTGAATCTTGGAACAAGGTTGGCCACCATAAGCCTAACTACAATATCTTGTGCACCATTGTGTCTCTAGTATAATGGCTTCTTATGATTCCCTCATGCACTTATTGTAATATGGAGTCCCTTTCGTGTTTTATAAAACACCAGTGTAAGACTTCATCTCTACTTAGTTTGTACAACTCCCCCTCAGTGAGCTAGAAGGGGGTAGTGAAAACAAGTTACTTCTTCTCCTTATTTGACATGGTTTGGGGAGCAAAACTAGACATTAGGAAAGTGGAAATCTCTACCAAGTCCTTAGGGATGTGTTAGACTATGTATAGTTATGCATTTGGCATGTCATCCTCAATTGATGCCATCATGTCACCAAAATTTATGTGAGATAAATGGTCTAGCCCTAAGTTTTACTTTCCAAGTTTGACAACAACTAAGAACTAGAACTCCTAGAATATAACTATCCATTTGCATATGTGCCTATGTAAAATAGGATTATTCATGAGGTACTTGAGCACCTCATGATCAGTGAAAAATATGAATGGGGTCACCAATAGATATTTCTTAAATTTTTATAAGGCATAGACCATTGCCAATGTCTCACACTCAATGATGGTGTAATTCTATTTTGCTTGCATCAATTTCCTACTTGTGAAGGAGATGGGGTACTCCATCTTGCCCTCACCTAGTTGTGCCAATATGGTACCAATTGTAGAGCCCAAAGCATTGATATGGACATGAAAAGGAGTAGTCTAGTCTGGAAATTATAGAATTGACATGCTAGCCAATTTAAGATTCAATGTTTCAAAAACCTCCTCTTGCACCTCACCCTAATAGAACATGCCATAATTGCACAAAACCTCCTCCAAAGGCACTAAAATATTTACATAACTTCGTATAAACTTCCTATAGTAGCTATAATGGCCTAAAAAAATGTAAATGTCTTTCTTCATTAAAGGAGTTTAGAACTGAATTATGATGGATATCTTTATAGGGTCAACAAATAAACCATCCTTGTAGATGATGTGACCAAGCAATGTTCCAAAGGGGGTTGTGAAGAGGCACTTCTTTAGGTTTAAAGATATATAGAGCTACCTACACCTCTCAAACATGAGGCATAGATTATCATAATGGTCCCTTATAAGGCCATATATAATCTAGTCATCGATATAGACTTGGAGGAACCTATGGATGAAGTCCTTGAAAGCAATGATCATCACTATGGAGAATATGACTAGCACATTATTGAGCCCAAAGGGTGTCACATTATAGGAAAAACAACCCCATTCAATTGTAAAGGTTATTTTGGGCTTATCCTCTTCTTTTATCTACACTTGATGGTAACCCAAGAAATGATCAGTGAATGTATAGATTTTGTAGCCTATGACACCATCTAAGATTTCGTCAGTAAATGGGGTCAAGAATGGGTTAGTAAAGTAGGTAGCATTCAATAGCTAGTATTTGATGTAGATCTAGATGCACCCATCATTATTGATGCTTATGACCATTGATATCACCCATTTAGACTTCTGTATAGGGTAAATGATGCCCATAGGTAGCATTCCATCAATCTCCATTTTCACCTTGGCACAAAGATTGGGATTCATCCTATACAAGTGCTTATTGACAAGCCTCATGCCATCCACCAACTTGATGCTCATTTTTCCAAGGGAAGGGTGGGTTCTCTTCATATCTTGGTAGTTGCATAGGAACAAGTCCTAAAACTCTTTTAGGAGGTCTATGATTCATACCATTTCTACCTTAGACCAGTATGTGCTTAGTGTGGCAATCTTGGGCTTGCCTTCTACATTGATGTCCATTTTGGTGGTTTTGAGGGGTACATGGTAGGGTTCATTCCTCTCCTAATTAGAGTCTTCCACTTGCCTTATCCCCTTAGTTTTTCTAGTCAAAGATGCATTAGATCTTCTTCATATAGGGCACTATCATCCATGCGGTGTACAAGTTTTTAATTCTTATTAGAGCCTTCCAATTGCACTCCTTCCAAGTTTCATAATCCTCCTCATTGGAGTCATTATTGAGCACCTTTTCTTCAAATAACATTGGGAGTAATAGTCCTTTCTCATTGAACATGTCTCTAAGGAACTCTTTTAAGATGGTAGTGTCCTCAAACACTACCTTATGAATGACCTATAGTGGCTCTAGTAGCTCTAATATTTATGAAGAGAAGGATAAGGTGTGCACAAACCTCTCCTTGAGTACCTCCCAGTCTCCTATATCTTAGCACATTTCATTTACCATGTACTATACTAACACCCATGTTTTCTAAGTCCTATAAAAGTCATGCACCCATAGGATTTTGGGTGTGTTCTCTCCATAGACAATCTAGGTTTATTCACACAGGCACACATGCTTGATTAGATCAAAATTGCCTGAGTATGCAAGTATGTCTAAGTCCTCATTACTCTTTCCAAACCTTGTGCATATTACTACCTTCACATCTTGCCATGTTGGCAAGATAGGCCTTTGCACTACCCACCAATGAGCAATAGTGATCTTTAGGGTATGCCCTAGTGTACCCATTCTATCTATTTCTTTAAGAATGCATGTTTCAATGTCATAGACATAGTTCTCTATAGGTTGGCTCCATTTATATTTTAGGAGTGCTAAAAGATTCCCTTTACTCATTTAAAACACCCTTTTACCCACCTTTTTGGCATGGGGAACCTATTTCTTCTAAGTGAAATCAATTATAATCAGTCCTATTCAGGTTGGCCTTGGTTCAATTGCCTACACTAGATGGCACCTTTAGCTAGTAACTTCATAAGCCTCTTTGACCCATCAATCATAGGCTACATCAATTTTATGAGAAGTTTATTGTCCATCCTCCCATTCAAGCACTCCTTGGTTGATTGGGTTAATATTCTTGGCACCCTACACTATGATGTTCCAAATGTGGTTGATCTCATCTTCAAGATCAAAACTTTGCACATATGGATGCCCTTGACCACTTGATAGGGGGATCATCACCCTCGCTCTATTGTTCTCTAAATTCATGTAGCATTTCTTAAAGCACATGTCTATATTGTTGGTGTAACACCATGGCCTACCTAAGATCACTGGATAGTTATATGCTCTACCAACTTGATTACCTCAAAGTCAGCTTAGAATTCAATGCCCACAATATCTACAATGACACCCTTTAGGATCTTGATAGGTTATGATCAGGTTTTGTTGGCCATAAAAAACATATGAGGGGAGGGATTTAAGGGTGGTCATCCCATCTTATCCTAAGAAATTTTGGTTAGAATGTTAACCTCAGTGCCTATGTCTATAAGGACCTCACAAATAGACCACCCATAGATGGTGGCATTTATTATTAGTTCTTGGTCATACTCTATGTTATGAGTATGCCTTACTTCATGCACCTATTCTATATGTGGTGTAGCAACTTCAATCATCTGAGGCATGACCTCTTCCTTTGGTCTCTTCCTTACATGCTCTAAAAGCAAGTTTTTAGTAGGGGTAACATCTCTTTATTTTGTAGGAGGTACAATATCTTGGTCAACTCCTATACTTCAACCTCTTGACTATCTTGCTTCTTTTGTGAGGTAGTAGTTTGTGTTTCTATATCTTTGGCCAACTAGAGCTCTCCCTAAAAACTTTGTATTATGCTCATGGCTTATTTCAAGATGCCCTTCTATCATATAGGGTTAGGGTAGGGTACAACTTTTGGATTAGGTCATGATATGCACTTGACGTGGATTAACTTGATATATTCTAAGTGTAGTTCTTTTGGTGGTGTAGTAGGCGACTATATGGTGAACCCACTTTGAGTTTTGGCCTGCACCTTAAGTAACTCTTTATGAGTATACTATGGTTTGGGAGTCTATTTTTTCTCCTTTTGATCATGCTTAACCATGGTGACACCCTTATCTATGCCAGACTGACCTTGAGTCAACTTTTTATACAAGTCTAGGTAATCCTCGACTGCATATGGTCCCCAACAATACCCACACATTGGGTGCATGGGGTAGTTATGATGATAATACTCATTCAACCCACACTTATAACATGATCTTGGTGTGAATTTTCCTCAAACATGTCCTTCACCTCACCCACATGCACTTCATTAAGTTCCATAACTAGTATTTTGCTAGCCATAACCTTCATTTCCTTGGCCTGCCTACCCATCGATTATGGTTGTTTCATGTCACATGCCTTTCTCCATATTTTGGTGCATCTCATCAATGACTCAATAATCCATTATGGAATAAGTATAGGTGTCACACATCTTGCAATATATATTAGTGTTCACTTGACTGGTATGTTGTAATAGGGGATAGTTCTGAGAGTCATGTGACCCATGACAAAATTAATAATTGAGAAGTAAGGTGTGAACATTTATTCATAGGAAATTATTCTTATTATGCCCTTCCTTCTCATTTTTAATTATACTATAATCCACTATGAGTGTCATGCACTGAACTAGCAGTTAGCTTCTATAATTGAGAGGCCATTGACATGATCTACACCTCCATAAATGGCTTGATCCTAATATTGGTGCTGCCTACTACCTCAACCCAGAGCATGGATTCAAGTGCTTCATGGGGGTCTATGAAGGTCTTCATAGACAATACTATCCTAAAAGGTACCAATAGGCCCCTAATAAATCATTGCACATGTTAGGAGGGGTGGATATCATAGGGAATCTTGGAGAAGAGAGTCTTAAACCATATGTCATACAAGCACATGCTCTTGGATATCCCTTGATTGATCTCTTTAAGTGCCATAATGCTCTGTTACTCAAACTTAAGAATATCAAATTCCTTTAATAAAGCCTCCTTTAGCATATTGTAATCAACTATAGCTTAGTTCAGATTAAATTTTTGACACCAGATATGGGAATGATCCATCAAGGTGGTCATGTAATGAGTCATTTTATGCTCTAACTATATGATACCCCAAGTGCATCATTGAAGTTCACACTTGAGCACATGCTCTATGGAATTCTCTACATCGTAATACTTGGGAAAGTACATCACCATTTCATAATAAATATTCTAAGGGGGTAGTGATGGAGTCTAAGATACTTACTCCCTAGCATCTATGTTTGATGTGGTCTTCTGATGCCTCTAGTTTTAGGGTTGAGCACTAACCCTATTGTTGTATGTTAAACCGTCAAGCTCGATGGTATGGTACTGCTCACTTGTGGTACCAGGCCACTTCTTATGGGCTATTGCCCAGTTGATGTAATGAACATCCTATGAACAAGAATGATTATGCTTATGTTCTAGATTCCTAGGTTGGTGATCATTGGTTTTATGGTATTTTTATTTAATCCTTCAAAAGGAATCACATGAAGTCTTGGTTCAAATTTTGAAGTCTATCAAAATCAATGTTGATAATAGGGTTAATTATCATTCTTCTATCTTCTAGTAGAGAATCTAGTACATGAGCTTGTGCTTTAGGTTCAAAAGGGGTAGATACTTCTAGTGCATCCTCATTCACCACATCTTGTAAGAACCCAAGGAATCATATATCTAACTGCTAAGCTTGGCCTCTTACTTCTTATTCTATTCCCTCATGTGACTATAGTTCAAGGGACCCTTCCCTATACCCTTCTCACTTTTGATGGGTTCTCTTAGCATTTCTAGGTTCTAGATCCTCTATCAACCTATGCCTTCACTTGTTATAGTTCTACTTTCAAAGCTCTTGGGTGTCAGGTTGCTCATCCCTTTCCATTGCACCTCACCTACACTTCCCCTTCTCACCTTTTGTGCTTGCTCATATGCACAAAGATTTTATCCTTCTATTCTTATGGTTTCAATACCATAATCCACCAATAACTTCTTTAGTTTGTGTTGAGCCCTCGTATGAATGCACCCCTTGGTTTTCAAAAGAACTCATACTCTACTTCTTTAGGGAAATAAAAGGTTGACACTATAAATTCCAACATGTATCTATTTAGTGTGCCACTCCACCACTTATTTACAACATGCATCTAAACATTATCTAGGCTCTCAAGCCTCTCTAGATGTTCCTTTATCCATTTGAAGCATTGATCATAGCTTTATATTCTATAGGTTGTATAAGAAATCAATGTTGGGTTATTTTAGTTCATTCCTACTTTGATGCTGAAGTTTATCCTAATGGGCTATCACATTAGTCCTATCACATGAGAGTTGAGTCTCGTGTGCTCACCTAAAGTGCACAACAAAAGACCAATTTCCAAAGGTTTTATAACATAGTAATATAAGTTTGTTCGTATCTCTCTCTATGTAGTTTCAAATAAGGATCATTCAATAGCACAAATATACTACTATGATCCTTCTTGTCCTATATGCAACTATTACTATATGGATCACCATCATTATCTAACATTAGTGACTTAGAAAAGAAAAGTTACTAATAACGAGACTAAAAAATAAATCATGTCCAATTCTAGCACTTAGTATATTCCATCATTCAAGATACAAATCAAAAAAATTTAATATCTTCACATTAGATTCTTAATGAATCAAAAGGGCAAAGATTCATCATCTATCCTCCAAAAGGACCATCCTTGCAAAAGATTTTAACAATAGTATTTATACTTATTTTGCCTTGACAAAATGTTACAATCATTAATTGTTTGAGTGAATGACATAGAGACTCTCAATAGACTAAGAGTCATGGCACTTATAATAAGTTCTTCTTGAGGACCCAGGTCCTTATTACCTTAGATCCTCTCTCTATGCTATATACTGGTGGCCATGTGTTCCATTCCTTGTAGGCTAGTGTAAAATCTCTGATCAATAAGGTCAAAGTGTCCCATATGAATCACTCTTCTAACTGCTCCTACTTCCCATGCACTCTCCTAGTCTTCCACTTTAATTTTGAGTCTAATGTTTTCCATGACTTGTTCTTCTTTGACTAGGTCTTCTCATGCTAGTCCCTAATACATCGTTATCCTTTCATGTCATTGTCCTCTTGCACCCAATAGGTTCTATGCCATGGTGATTTCATGCTTGGTAATTACATGTTATGGTCTTCCCACACCATGGTCCTTACACACTGTGTTAGTTTTACAACAAAATAGGATAATACTTAGTCAAAATTTTGGGGCTAACATCACCCCACACTACACCTTTAGTCCATCCTAGACTAAGTTACGCTAGAATCTTCCAAAAATTTGGACCACTTTTGATCAAGTTCCTTTTTTAGACCGTCCTAATGGGACAATGCATTGAAGACCTTCATAGTTATTCCTTCAATGGCCTCTATCGATGCTTTTAACTCCTCAGGTTGGGCTAGAGTCTTGTTAATATTTTTCACCTATTCATCCAGGGTTGCACTAGCATCCTTCTAGACATCTTCTAGTGTGGAAACCTCCTTATCAACCTATCATTAGAGGGATAAAAAACTTGCATTTAGTTATTGATGGTGGTTATTAATATAATCCTCCATCATTTCTACATCTAAAATTGCTTTCATGTACTCAACATAGTCTTTTATTAGGATCACAACATTAATTAACTAATACCTTAGGACCTTTTTAGCTTAGATCCAAGCTTCTAAGACTTTATTAGCGTGCAGTAGGCATGTAAACATGACATCTAAAATGGGGATAACTTCCCCAACTCTCTCTAAATCATGCTTGTAGATGTCAATAGCCATGGTGAACCATTCAATAATTTATATTCCCTTATCTTTTGGCATGGGTCACTCCTTGCATTTCTTGAGTAGTAGTTCAACTAGGGTCTCTAATTTTCCAATGGTGTCCCTATCCAAAGGTACACCATCTACAAGTGCTGAATCTTCTTTCAAAATTATTTTGTAAAGGGTTAAAACCCTTAATTTTGCCTTTATGGCCTCTTAGATCTTTTATTTCATTGAGGTCACATCTTCGATGAGTGTTTGCTTCTCTATTAGTACTTTATTATACATGTTTACAACATGGGCATGTTTTTTCTCTATTTTGAATGCATCAGAGTCTAAAAAAATACTCTAGCACATTATTTCCATGCTAAGTTTCAAAAATGCAGTGATTGCTATCAAAGGGGAGAGCTTTTGTGGATCAACCCTCATTTATTCTGGTAGTGCTAAAGCATCCATGCCCAAAGAGATGCTATCTAGTGGGAGCTCAAAATTATGCTCCTCATTGTACATCTCAAGTAAGAAGGATACTTACTTCTTGGTTTTAAGAGTCACTTCCTTGGGATGTAAGTGTAGTTAAAGATAGAGTCTTTTATCCTCGATGCCAAACTAGAAATTTTTGCATGTAGTGGTCACTGTTATTTCATCTTCTTACTCTATGGACTCAATCGATGCCTTTCCCTTATCAAGATCTCATTCAAGCTCAGTATCCTCATGGCCACTAGTGGCCATCTCACTATCTTCCTCCCCATCCTCATTATACCTTATTAAATCATCAAGGAATCATCAAATGTGGTCTTCTCCTGCACTAGGGAGGGAGTTATCTTAGAATCTAACCCTGAGCTATGGATCTTCACCTGAGGAGACTCCTATTAGGGTACTTGTCTTGGAGGCTATTTTGGGGTAGCTCAAGTGGTGGTGGTACTAGGAGGAGATGGTGGTGGGGTGGAGAAGGTGGAGGTGGAGGTAGAGAAGGTGGGGGAGAAAGGGGAGGAGTAGGCTGAGGGGATGGTAGGTCAGGAATAGATGAGTGTAGAGGCATAGAGTGAGAAGGGGAAGTATGTGAAGGAGATGGAGATGGGTGGGGTGGTGAAGGTGAAAGGAAAAGTGGAGGTGGAAGAAGTGCAAAAGGATGGGAAGAAATAGGTCTATAAGGCTACACCTCTACCATATTTTGCCTCTTTTGGTGGGCCTGGTGCCCACTTGAACTTACACCCATATCTGGTCACTTCTTCTTTAGTTATAATGCTTGGGGGAGTATTTCCTTGGGGTTTCCATCTTATGGATTCTTGTGGGGGAAAAACATGCATAATAACCTATGAGGTTGCTCCCTGATCAAGGTCTGATTGACTTTTATGTTATTCAAGTCCATCTCTAACCTCTCCACATAGGCCTTCTTACCTAGATAGACATAAATTTTTCAAAGGGTGTGAAGCTCTACATCAATCCTTTCTACCTACAAAATGATAGGCTATGCATCATATATCTGATTAATAAAATCTATGAAGTACCACACAAAGAAGGCATAGGGCAACTTGAGCCATGCTGAAAGCTCTCTTAGAATGCAGATCTGTGTGAGCGAGAAATGTTGCTTTATAGTAAATTGTGCTTGGTCTGCATCTAGGGTGGACAAGTCCTTCAAAATGTGCCACTCATTTTTGAATGTTGACTTCATCCTATCAAACCAATACCTCATCTTTATCTTGTATGAGGGGGTGATATGTTAGGGGTAAGTAAATGCTTTATAGTGCTCAATAGGGGACTTGTGAGTGGGAGGGTACACCCTCTTTAATGTACCTAAACTATAATATGGTACTCCAATCTCATTGAAAACCAACAAAAAGAGGATTAATCCCTAAGGGAACTTATACTTGGGAATTTGATGAGCCCTCTCTACATCTTACATTATTTTTTGGATAAAGTATAGGGCCCAATTGTGCTTTAGTCCTTGTGAGACTTTGTGAGCAATATAAAGGTGTGTCATATCCAACTCCTTCTAATGATCAGTCCCTCTGATCTTGGTGGAAATTATCCATGTTATGACTTAGAGATCAAAATATTTTAGGTTCTTTATGTGCATCATATGCCCCTACTTTTGATACATTAACATCATGGTAGTTTTTTGTATCTCTTTTGTATCGACCAAGTCATTAATCACACTCAACCCTGAGCATTGTAGTCCCATGAATATTTTAATTATCTCAAGGGTGATCTTCATGTTACACCTAGTGAATTAGATATAGTCCTCATGGACATGCAAGAGGAGGAACTACACTACCTTCATAGGTTTACCAAAATATGGCAACTTAAAGAGTTGGAAGAGCCCTGTGGCATCCAACTAGTTTTTGATGGTTAAGTCATAGACCACTTGATTTATTGTATTGGTGGTCTTGACCTAGTAATCATTCTAGATCTTGACTTCATTTCCTAGTTGGTGGTGGTTGTAATCAAAGATGGTGGTTATTGATACTTTAGAGACCTAATTCTCTGTGCATAAAACTAAATCTAGGTATTGCATCTATTCGATCAATAGAGATGGAGGTAGAGATGTTGGGGCCTTTTACATCACTAATGTTTGCACTTGATTTCCTTTTTTCACCATACTTTTCCCTTATACTTATACACATTTTCCCTTTTCTCCTTCTGTACTCTATACTTTTTCTTTTGGACACTACTCTTGTTCTTATAGAATCTCTTCTCTAATGGGAAACCAATCTCCTCTACTTACCTATTCTTATTCTGGTATAGTTGGTAATTTTTCTAGTCTCTTATCCTTTTTCTTAGGCCACATTACCCTTTGAGGAGCCTAAATTTTAATGCATGACCATCCCAAATTCCCAAATGAATACATAGTTGTAAACTAATTACTTTAGATTTTTAAGCTTAAGAACTTTGTTAATGGAGGCCCTACAACTTGTAACTTCAAATATTATTACTTATTTCCACCAATATAGACTTAGAATATCTCTCTTTGATTGGGTAACAACCTATGTGTCTCACCAAGGATATAAAAACTCTTCTCTACTTAGGATTTGGTTAGTTTGGCTCTAGTGTGGTTGCTTACTCTTCGATTCTAGTTCATCATTCATTTTTGGCTCTTGGTAATTCAAGAATAAACACAATGTAAAGTGTAAAATGAATTTGAATTACCTATTTATAAGCTCCATGGGGGGTTTATCCTCATTTATTATTTCCTTTTCCCTGTCACTTCATAGCATAAATGCATATCTTTTAATGGCCATCGTATTTCAAACCTTACCTTATGTAATTAACACCCTAATGATTTTTTCCCATCACACCTTTAACACATTTTATACCATAACTAACCTCATAATGTTAATGGCATATCCCTTCTCATGTATTTTATTGGAAGTGGGTGATAGATGTATCCCACCATTTTAGTGTGGTGGAAGAAAACTACCCCATTTTAAGTTTCTAACATATGGTAGGAATCTTACCCCTTAGTGCCTTAAATGAATCTTGTGCCACTAATAACTTTCATGACTTTATGACTTACATGCTGATATATCTCACATGCCAAATTTTTATTTTTAACCTTTCATGTGACTTCTTATCCCATACTAAAATGGTTCATGGTCCTCCACAAAATAACAAAAATAAAAAAAAATTAAAAATAAAGAAAGAGTTACACACAACAAAGGTAACACTTTTATTGAAAGCTGTAAATCCTAATATAATGGCTTAAGCCTTATTGATTACATAACTTTAACTATTTTAAAATGAAATATGGTCAAAGCCAATTTTCATTATAGTGCCCTCGGAGGAACTGACCATCCATTTTTTGTAACCAAATGCCTCAGTTGATCGAATGTTATATATGATAAATGAGCCATCCTAGTGTATGTAGAGCTTTATAAGGTGGTGTGAAAACTTAGAGTCATACAATAATGCCTTCATGCCTAGAGAAAAAGTCTTGTTCTTGATATGGTGATCATGCCATGCCTTCTACTTATGTTTCTCTACATCTTGGCTCTAATGAGTGAGGAATCGGTATCATCTAATTATATTAAAATATTCAAGTGTACTTTCAAGGATGCCTCATCATCTAGTTGTGTTATGTGCATAATATAGAGGGATGACACCAATAACTCTACTAGCATCACTACTTCTTTTCCATACACCAAGTTTAATGGTGTGATTTTATTTAGGTGCTTATAGGTAGTTCGAAAGGCCCAAAGTACTGTAAACAAGCTATCATCCTAGTCAGTGTGGCCAACATTAGATATTTTTGTTAAAGTGGTACCTAAGATATTATTAAAAGCTTCAATAGTTCTATTGGCTTGTAGGTGGTATGATGTTGTCTTGTGGTACATGATCATGAACTTAGCCAGTAAGATGCAAATTATTTTAATCAAAAAATGTGTACCATGATCATTGGTGAAACTAAAGGGGAACCCAAACTGAGTTATTATGTTCTCCCAAATAAACCACATAGTAGTATCAATAGTATGATCCTTTGTTGGTACTGCTTCAACCTAGTGCATAAGGTAGTTGGTTACTATAATGATCTATAAAGAACCCATTCATTATCTTGTTAGAGTGATGGGCCCCATGAAATCAATAACCCACTTTTGAAAAGGTCTTTAAGAAGGGATGGGTCACAAATGCTTAAAATCTCACTTTTTAGGTTTACCCACATGCTAAAAGATGTCACATTACCTAACATATGCCTTAACATCTTGGAATAGAGTTGGCCACCATAGCCCAGCTAGTAAAAACTTGCATGATGTAGCCTCTCCAACACAATGTTTGTCTGCTATACCTTCATGAAGTACCTCAAGGTGCTCATGTTGCATTACAAAATGAAAAATCACCTCATCATGATCCATTTTGTAAAGATTACTTACTATGAGCTGAAAGGGTGTGACATAAACTACAAATTGCTTTTTCTTCTATGAGGTGAGAAACTTGGGCATAGAGCCAGTGTTTAAAAAATGTTGCAATATTGTCTAGTTCTTTAGGTACTTGTTGTTTCCAAATATTGCACCCTAGAAGAGAGTGCTCAATCCACTTCTATATTTGGGCAATGTTGGGACAATTTTAGGCATGTGGGTATACCTATAGAGGAAATGAACCTCTAGATTTAAAGGGATAGCTCCCTGAATATATCTCTAAAAAACATTCTCTATCTAAAATAGTTTGATTAAAGGGAAAATAGTTATAAATTACATAAATAAAACCTATTCTAAGAATGGTAATGCACCAAGGTTATCTTCCACATGAATTCCATACCCTAATGCATGATACAACAAAATACACAGACTATTTTCAAGCTCTAAAGATTCTAACATAAGTATTTCAATATATAGATGAGATGTATGAAATGACACAAGGTAAATGAACTGAAAAACAACTTATAAATTCTAAGAAAAATTATACACATGAAAAAATTCAACACACTTGGATGCACTCTATATGACCTATTAGACCCAAAAATCTTATTTAGGCATGAAGGACAAAATACAGAAGGATGAAAATCATCACTTATTGTTACTATACATCACATATACACTCTGGTAATTGCTTAAAACTTCAAAAGAAATAGACTTGTACTATGCTTAAAGGTAAGATATTATTCCAACAAGGCTTTTTCATGCACTCTATGTTGTCTTTTACAATAGCCTAAGGGTTGTATATATAGCAGGGAAGAAGTGGGAGGAGAAGCCCTTGGGTGCTAGAAAGGGGGAATCATTTTATTAAAGGTCTCTCTCTTTAGATATAAAAATCTTTGAAAAGGATGCTCATTTGGGCCATTTGATTGATCCATGTCATTTCAAGTGGTTATACAACAAGCTTGATCTCCCAAAGATGTTTCCCATCATTTTCACTAATAGAATTAGGGTATTCTTGGGCTGAGCCATGGCATCAAAGTGGTTATCCACCTATTGTAGATTTGTCATTTTCATTCTATTGGCCTTGTCCTCCTTCTTTAATTGGTCAATAAGAAATGACTCAGATCTTGATTGATCAATGGTGATATGGGCCCTCTCACTGCTTTGATGGATGAAGAATGTGAGCCCTTGGATCCTTGAGCATTTGAATGAGGACCATCAAGTTGCTTGGGGATCCACTATTTTTAATGCCAATGGCTATTTGCTAAGGCAGAAGTTTGACATTCATACAACCATATTTCTATGAACTCCCTTTTATTCTCTTTGGACCCATATTTTTATGGACTCTCTACAAGTGTCTAAACCCTTTAAACTGATCAAACATGCCCTTTAATAATACTTCTACAGATTTTGCATAAGTGTCTATACCCTTCAAACTTTTTTTAAGGAAATTTTTTTTGAGAATTCTCCTTTAGGACCTTAGTTTTAGGGCATTTTGCTTGAAAGGGGACCCTTCAGAGCTTTTGAAAAGGCCCTTCAGACTTTTTCCAAGTGTCCCTTTAGACCTTTGGAAGTAGACCAATTGCACTTTTCTAAAGGACACTTTTGAAGACTAAAGACCCTTCAAACTTTTTGTAGGGTACTTGCATGAGGAAAAATTTCTTTCAAAAAGATTGAAGTGTCCAATTCTTTCAAAAAAGTTGGAAGGACAAATTCTCTTAGATAAATGAAAGGGACACTTTCCTTCAGATTGGTTGAAAAGACCCTTCAAAAAAGTGTAAAGTTTCCCTTCATAAAAATTGAGGTGGACCAATTTTTGAGAAAGACCCTTCAAAAATATTGTAAGTGTCCCTTTCAATTTTTTGCAAGTGACCCTTCAAAAATATTGTTTCAGACAAAAAGTCCAAAATGAATCCTTCAAAAATCTTTTTGATGCCCTTTGAAAACTCAAAATGTGCCCTTCGAAAAAGTTGAACATGTCCCTTCGCAAGATAAAAAGACCCTTCAGTAGAATAGAAATGTCCCTTTGGAAAAGTGCAAAGTGTCCCTTCACTTTAGAAATGATCCTTCAACATTACTAAAATGTACCCTTCAAAAAACCTTTTATATGCCCTTTAAAATAATGTAAAGGACACTTCCATGAGAAAAGACCCTTTGGCAATCTGTAATGTACCCTTTGAAAAGATTATTTCAAACAAAAAGTCTGAAACAATTCCTTCAAAAAAGTTACAAGAGACATTTCCTTCAGAAAAATTACAAAGGAGAATTCTTTTGAAAAAGTTTCAAAGGAGAATTCATTCAGATTTTTTGTTTGAAGCAAAAAGTTTGAAAGAATTCCTTCAAGACTTGGACAAAAAAAACCCAAGGAAAAATTCAACAAAATAAACAAACAAATACAAAAAGAGACCAAAATAACACTTACAAAAATACTGAACCAAAGGCTTTGAAGGGAAAAAAACATTTGATTTTTTTGTTATGGGGATAAACAAATAGAATGTTGCACCTAGCCAAAACAAAAGATGCAAAACTTGGGAGTGAAAAATGGCTAACATTCTTGGTGATTCCAAGGGGAGGCATATCTACTATGCCTAAGACCAATTTCCTAAATCTTTTTATTGGGCATGAAGTCATGCATATAGGAACTCAAAAATGACTTGAATAGACATTTGGCCCAAAAACATAGGTTGGATTGATTCACGTGCACAAGGAAAAGACACACACCAAAAAAAAAAGGAAACACACTTGTGCTACAAATCACTTAGGGAACATAATAGCAAACCAAATGAAACACACACCTAAACTACTATTTACAAAATAGACTTGTAAGGACTAATAGCAAAACTTTAGATGTGTCCCATTCACAGGGATAGGCAATTCTTATCCATTCATCTTGGTCAGCTGAAAGGAGTTACTTTGCTTGAACTAGCTAATAATGTAAGGGCCACTCCATAAAGTGTCAAACTTTATATGTCTACCTAGTTTTTCTCTATCCTCATCCCATTTCAAAACCAATTCACCCTCCTTAAACACTCTTTCACTTGATCTCTTGTCAAAAGACTTCTTCACAAGCACTTAGTGGTGTTCCATGGTCTTGTGTGCATTATCTCTTGACTCTTGTAGCTACATTAGTTCTATCAATTTTACTTCCATTGAAGTATTCTCAAGTAGTTCTAGTTGATATGCAAGTTATAGAGTAGGGAGTTCTTGAGATATGGACAACCTAGCCTCTCTCCCATAAATAAGCACAAAGGGAGAATTACCAATTGATCTCTTAAGAGTAATCCTATCAACCCATAAGGTTGTCTTCAACTTGATGTGTCATGCTCTTTAATTATTCTCCAGTGTCCTCTTGATCATAGATTCTTGTTAGTAGACTCAACCAATCCATTACCTTGAGGGTAATAGTTAGATGAGGTATTCAAGTAAACCCCATTCCTATTTTCCCAATCAAAAGTTTTAGCATTTATGAAAGTGCATTATCAAAAATGATAACATGGAAAATTCTAAACCTTGTTATAATGCTCTCATATAACTCCAAGATATAATTTTCACTTGCCTCCTTTAATGCAATAGCCTCTACCCACCTTATGAAGTAGTCAGTAGCAGTCAATATCCATTTATGTCCAACACTTGATGGAGGATTCATCATACCAATAAAATAAAGGCCCCATTGCATGAAAGGCTAGTCTACTTAGATAGGATTTAATAGAAGGGCTTCAAGCTTCTGTTTACCTACAAAGAAGGCACATTGAGGGCAATTTTTAGCCTAGTGGTAACAGTCCTTAAAAAGACTAGGCCAATAGTAACTAGCTCTCATTATCTTTATAGAAATTGTCCTAGGAGAGAAATGACCTCCATATATACCATTGTGAAAATTTTCTAGTAGTATATCGAACTGATCATTGTTAACACACCTTAACATCACACCATTCACATCTTTTCTAAAGAGAACACATTCTACAATATAATAAGGAATGGTATGTAATCTAAAACACCTCCTTTGAGACTTGTTCAAACCATTGGGGCACTCACCATTTTGAAGAAAACTAATGATGTCTTGTGTCCAACTTTGAACTTGTACATGATCAGTTGGTTAGGGTTAAACCTGGTTAGTCAATACTTCCTCCTTTGATTCTTGGAAATCTGAATCTAAATGCTCACATATCCTTTTTCCTCTTACCAAGTTTGTAACCTTAATATCTACATCATACTCCATCACCTTTATAATCCAACCAACTCTCTTTTCATTAAGGTCTTTGCTTCGGAGAAACTCCTTGGTGCTAAGATGAGAAACAATGACATATATCTTGTTGTTTGATACGATGTGTCTAAATTTATTCAATCCTCTTATCACTATTAGAGCTTGCTTCTCAATAAATGTGTACCTGACCTCATAATCTTCCAATACTTGGCTGAAGAATGCAATTGGTTTTTCTACCTCTTCATCATTATTTTGCATCAGTATAGTTGAGATTATATCAAGGTTAGAAAAGTTATAGAGTATGAAATCTTTGGAAAAGTTTAGGTTCAAGAGAGTAGGAGATTCTGCAATTGCTTACTTGATTACCTTAAAACTACTCTTTCCTTCCTTTGTCCAAATAAAAGCTTGGTTCTTCTTAAGTATGGTTGTGATAGGATTTACCATAGTTGCAAAGCCTAGAATAAACCTTCTTACAAATTTTATTTTCCATAAGAAGCTTTGAAGTCCTTTCTTATGTTGAGGAAAAGACAATTCTAGAATAGCCTCAATCCTCTCAGGGTCAATAGATAAGCCTTATTTCAAGACAATATGATCCAATAGCTTACCTTAATGGACAATAAAGTGTTGGAATAATTTCTTGTGTCCCCCTTCAGGATTTGTGACATGGACTAATAGCCTCCCGTGGGTACTTATCTGGTGTTTGTATCAATTTTTAATAGGTCAATATTTTGGCGTAATGACAAGCATTCCTTTCTAAGAATTGGTATCAAAGCCATGGTCATGGGTTCAAATCCCCTTGGTTAATTCTCAAGGGGGGATTGTTAGACTAATAGCTAGCATCCCCCTTTGGGATTTGTGACATGGACTAATAACCTCTCGTGGGTACTTATCTGGTGTTTGTATCAGGTGTTAACAGGTCGATCTTTTGGCATAATGGCAAGCATTACTTTCTAACATAAAGATGAACTTTTTGGATTAAGGAATATTCCATACTCCCTAAACTTTTCAAACACCTACCTTAGATGTTCATATGATCAGTAGCATCTTTCCAAAAAATGGATATATCATTAAGATACACAAGTAGAAACTTATTGATCAAACCTTTAAAAGCCATGTCCATTTCCCTTTGAAATGTATCTCCAGATTTGGATAAACCAAAGGGAATATTAATATAGACAAAAGTTCCCCATTTTTTAGTGAAGGCTATCTTGAATTGATCCTCTTCATTCACTAGTATTTGATTGTAACCTGAATAAACATCAAGGAGTGAGAAGCGTTGAGAACCTGAAATAACTTGAAAAATTTGTTCCATGGAAGGTAGTTGATAATGATCCTTGAGATACACTTTATTAAGATCTTGAAAATCCACACAAAGTCTGATCTCTCCATTCTTCTTTCTGATAGGTACAATATTAGCCACCCAAGTTGAGTGTTTGATAGGAAAAATAATCCTAGACTCAATCAACTTGGTCAGCTCTTTCTTCACGAGTTCCTTTATCTTGGGATTGATAAGCCTTTGATTTTGCCTAATTGGTTTAGCTTTAGGTTATAACTCAATGGTGTGATGAGATAAACTTAGAAGAAACCCTTTCAAGTATTTGTATTCTCAATCAAAGATGTCATGGAACTCTTTGCATAATTCAATAAAGCTTGCCTCTCAGATAAATAACATACCTTACCAATTTTTAGGAGCTTATCCTTGTAAATCATGACTCTCTCATAGTTATCTTCTTTTGTGGACATTCTCACTCTTTCCTTCTTATTTTTATCATATTCATTGAAAACACTCTCCAAAGTAATCAGCCCCTTAGGTATCTTGTTTGTCTTGAGCTAAATAACTTATTCTTCATATTGATAATGCAGTCTATTTTGGTTCCTTGAGGAGAATCCTACCTAATTTTATAAGAAGTGTGCAATGTGTTAATCACTTTTAAACACTTTCCATGACACTTCATTATCTAGAATATAAGGCCTCGTAATGAGCTTGATATGGCATTGATCCTTCTCCTTGCTTACATCAGTAATTATGTCAAACTATGCTCTTATAGTAGCTAATCTATCAACATGTTTATTTGAATCCCTTAGTATGGGTTGTATGTTGAAGGTATCAAAGTCATCAAGTAGTTCCCATACCCTATGATTGTAATATTTAATCAAGGGATTCTTGTCTATAGCTTGATTTCTCACTTGGTGGATGACCAACTCACTATCCTCATAAAATTTCAAATTTTTGATCCCTCTCTTCTTTGCCCATTGGAGGCCATGAACTAGGCCTTCATATTCTGCCACATTGTAAGTGAAGCTAAAGTGGAATATTTATGAGGAGTATTATTGATTATTTGATGGGAAAACTAACATAACACTAGATTTTACACCTACTTTGCTTCTTGAGCTGTCAAAAAACATTTCCCATATTCCTTTAAGTTCATAGTCTTCATTAGTGAGTGAAGGAATGGAAACACCTTTTTCATGTATACAATAAACTCCTAAATCAATCTCTTCTATGAACATATATGGATCAATTCCATGCATTTCAATGTTGTACTTATCAAGGAAAAATTCAAAAATACCTTCAAGGGGGGAGGATGCTTCACCATCCATGAGACCTTCCTCTTCCCTACTAATTAGACAATTTTGACTTGAATTTGTCTCCATGTATGGCTTAATATGAAACCTTGCTAAGGGCTGAGTCCTTAAAGTCACCTTGGTTCCATATATTATTTTAAAATCTAAAAAATACCATTCAGTAGAAAGGTAACCTCCTATCTTAGTCATGAAGTCCCTTGACAAGCAGATAGCAAAATAAGTTGGAAGGTCTACCACCATAATGTCTTGTAAAATGGGGAAACTTGGGCAATCATGTAGGAAAAATTTTAGACCTATGACCAATCCAACTATCTTGGTTAGAGTCCCATCAATCTATAACACAACTTTACTATGGGTTCATATTTCAATCCCAATTTATCAGCCACCACCTTAGGCATGATAGTGGTACTAGCTCCACCATCTACAATACAATTGTGAACTAATTTGTCTCCCATAATGAGTGTGAGGTAGAAGGGTGGAGGATTTTTAGATTTGGTGGAGGGCTCTAAGACATGACTTGGATAATTGGTAAGGGCCACACTATTGTGCTTATATGTTTGAGGGGCTACATAAATGTTTGCTAGCTATTCTTGTAAGAGTTCCTTTTGACTAGGTATATGCAAGACTTGCTAAAGAGATATGCTTGTCTTGGTAGTCTTCAAAGAATAAACAATGTTTAGAGGGGAATTATTCACCTTTTATTACATTCTTGAAGGTAGTGAGGGTATCTAAACCTACTACATATTAGGCTTGACAACCCTACTTGTATTCTAACTTTGTTGATGGGCATGACTAGTAGTAGGTATTATACTAAGATTCATAATTTGTGACCTTGGAGAGGCATCACTTAGAGTCACATGTACTCTTGGAACATATCCTAGAGATATCTTCTTGTCTCTTATGTTGGATGTGATTGATGTGCTTTGATTCAACACATAATCATCCTTAGCTTAAAAGTTCATCATATGTACACTCTGACTACTACCTTCTTCATGAATATCCCTTTGTCTTGGATTTGCTTCTTCTTATGTCATGTAAGGAGTGGTTTCTTATTGTACCACCAAATGTTGGATGTCTTCTCCACCATCATGCATAAAATAAACTTGAGGTTGTCCCCATTGGTCCAAGTGATTCTCTCCTTAGACCAAATTAGCATGTACTAAAATAATAACCTTCATGGAAGGAGTGGGATTAGGATTATAGGCATTGGTCTGCCTATTGAAACCTTACTGACCCTATCCTCTTCCTTGGTAGTTATATTGGGGTGGAGTTATATAGACTTGTTGAGGATAGTATTGATGGTTAGGTGGAGCACTTCTTGGAACTGTGCTTGCTTGAGCTGATCTTGTAATGATTGAATCTCTTTATCTTTATCCACAAAATTATCCATCTTCTTGGGAAAGGTTCTCAGCTTGACATTGGCATAAGGAACTTTTTCTATGCTTGGAGCTTCAATTGAACTATGAGATAACAAAGGCATGGAAATGCTTCAAGGTAGCTTTTTAGCATGTATTAAGCTATTATCATCTTCACTAGATATCTTATATGCGTCTAGCAGAGTGAATCCTCCTATTGACTAAAAAATCACTACCACATCAATACCAATACCCTTGACATAAGTGGGGATCACAAAGCTAGAAAGAGGTCTCATGACTGGTGGTAACCTATGCCAAGTCCTTTGAAATATTTCATTAAAATCTCCCATGGATTAGTTAGGACCTCTCTTTATCACATTCAACTGATGGATCAATGAAGTCTGGTCACTCTTATTCTCAAATCTAGTCACTAGAAATTCCCCAAAGCCGTCCCAACTTATAATGTAACCACCTTCCAAATTCCTATACCAATCAAGTGCCTTGATTTTTAGAGACATAACAAGCAATCTAATATCTAAGTTGGCTCAGGTGACATTATGGAAGTTATAGAAATTCAAAATTTACCTAATATGATTAGATGGGGTAATAGGACCCTCTCCATTGAAACTAGGGAGACTCTTGGTAGGATTGGGAGGAATAGGGTAATATGCAGGAAGGTTAATTGGATTTTGGGTGTTAAAGGTTAGGGAAGGTTACTGCCTATCCATTTCTCTTTTTTCCTCTTGATCCCTTATTTCTCCAACTTCCTCAACTTCTTATTCTTCTCCAAAAGCTCCTTGCCAAGGATCTATAAGTGTTGGGAATGGTTCAGGGCATTATTCTTCAAGAAGAGCTTCAGCTAGAGGGGCTTGATCAGAAGTCCTAGATGACCTAGTGAGGACCATGAAGTATAATGTGGTAAACTTGATCTACAACCAAAGATTCTCACCTTTTGGAGTCACCAAATACTAGATTAAGGATACTTCTACAACCCTAGTCTTGTCAAGACCAACATTCACCTTGAAATGTAAATAATTAGTCCCACCAGGTGTGCCAAAACTGTTGTCTCCAAATCTTGCACCTTAGAAGAGAGTGCTCAATCCTCTTCCAGATTTGGGAAATGTTAGGACATTTCTAGGCATGTGGATATACCTATAGAGGAAATGAACCTCTAGATTTAAAGGGATAGCTCCCTAAATATATCTTTGCAAAAAAACCTCTATCTAAACTAGTTTGATTGAAGGGGAAAGAGTTAGAAATTACATAAATAAAACCTATTCTAATAATGGTGATGCACCAAGGTTATCTTCCACATGAATGCCATACCCTAATCCATGATACAACAAAATATATAGACTATTTTCAAGCTCTAAAGATTCCAACATAATTATTTTAGTATAGAGACAAGATGTATGAAATGATGTAAGGTAAATGAAATAGAAGACAACCTATACATTCCAAGAATAGTTATACACATGCAAAAATTCAACACACTTGGATGCACTCTATATTACCTATTAGACCCAAAACTCTTGCTCAGGCATGAAGGACAAAAGATATAAGGATGAAAATCATCACTTTTTGTCACTATACATAACATACACACTCATGTAAATGCTCAAAACTTCAAAATAAATAGACTTGTAATAATGCTTAAAGGCAGGATATCATTCCAATAGGGGTTCACCGTGTACTCTATGTTGTCTTTTACACTAGCCTAAGGGCTGTATATATAGTAGGGAGGAAGTGGGAGGAGAATCCCTTTGGCATCAAAAATGGGAATCATTAAATTAGAGTTCTCTATCTTTAGTTGCAACCATATTTGTAAAGGATGAGTGTTCAGGCCATCTGATTGATCCATGTCATTTCAAGTGGTTATACAACAAGCTTGCTCTCCCAAAGATGTTTCCCATCATTTTTACTATTAAAATTAGGGTATTCTTGGGCTGATTAATGGCATCAAAGTGGTTATCCACCTATTCTAGATTTGTCAATTTCATTTTATTGGCCTTGTCCTCCTCTTTTGATTGGTCATTAAGAAATGAGTCAGATCCTGATTGATCAATGGTGATATGGGCCCTCTCACTTATTCAATGGATGAAGAACATGATCCCTTAGATCCTTGAGTGTTTGAATGAGGACCATTAAGTTGCCTATGGATCCACTATTTTGAATTCCAATAGCTATTTGCTAAGGTAGAAGTTTGATGTTCATGCAACCATATTTATATAGACTCCCTTCTATTCTCATCTTTCTATGGATCTCTACAAGTGTTTATACCCTTTGGACTACTCAAACATGCCCTTTGGCAATCATTTTATGGACTCTACACAAGTGTATGTACCCTTCAGACTTTTTTTAAAGGACATTTTGTTGAGAATGCTCCTTTGGGACCTTGGTTTTAGGCCATTTTATTTGAAAGGGGACCCTTTAGAGCTTTTGAAAAATCCCTTTAGACTTTTCCCAAGTGTCCTTTCAGACCTTTAGAAGTGGACTAGTTTCACTTTTTTGAAGGACACTTTTGAAGACAAAATACCCCTTAAAATTTTTGAAGGGCATTTTCTAAGGAACAATTTCCTTCAGAAAGCTTGAAGTGTCCAATTCTTTCAAAAAATTTGGAAGGATGAATTCCTTCAGAGAAACTACAAGGGACACTTTCCTTCACATTGGTTGAAAATACCCTTCAAAAAAGTACAAAGTGTCCCTTCAAAAAATTTGAAGTGGACTAATTTCTAAGAAAGACCCTTCAAAAATCTTGCAAGTGTCCCTTCAGATTTTTTGAAAGTGACCCTTCAAAAATATTGTTTCAAACAAAAAGTCTGAAATGAATATTTCAAAGATCTTTCTGATGCCCTTCAAAAATTAGAAATGTGCCCTTCAAAAACTCAAAATGTGCCCTTTGGAAAATTTGAACATGTCCCTTTGTAAGAGAAAAAGACCCTTTGTTAGAATGGAAATGTCCCTTCAAAAAAGTGAAAAGTATCCCTTCACTTTAGAAATGATCCTTCGGCTTTCCTGAAATGTACCCTTCAAAAAACCTGTTATATACCCTTCAAAAAATGCAAAGGAAACTTCCATGAGAAAATACCCTTCGGTAATTTGTAATGTACCCTTTGGAAAGATTTTTTTGGACAAAAAGTCTGAAATAATTGCTTTGGAAAAGTTACAAGAGACATTTCATTCAAAAAAGTTACAAAGGAGAATTCTTTCAAAAAAGTTACAAAGGAGAACTCTTTCAGACTTTTTATCTGAATCAAAAAATTTGAAAGAATTCTTTTGAGACTTGGATAAAAAAATTAGAAGAAAACTTCAATGAAAGAAATAAACTAATGTGAAAAGAGACCAAAATAACACTTACAAAAAGACTAAACCAAAGGCTTTGAAGGGAAAAAACATTTGACATTTTTTTTGTGGGGATAAACAAATAAAATGTTGCACCTAGCCAAAATAAAAGATGCAAAACCTGGGAGTGAAAAATGGCTAATAGTACCCATGTAACTTAGAAGAGTTGTATGTTAAGAAGATCATCTTCTATGGCACACAGGGGTTCTCTATTCCCAATTCAAGATAGGTGGTCAGTTCTACAGTTATCCTTTCCAGGTTTCACCATTACATAAAATTTAGAATTATTAAAACAACACAATCCATTGGCAAATCCTTCCATGCAACACTAGTTTGTTAACTAGGTACTTTAAAGCCTCATGATCTATATAAAAAATAAATAGAGTGGATAAAAGGTACTATCAAAATTTTTGTAAGGCATAAACCATTAACAAGGCTTCATGTTCTATGGTGGTATAGTTTCATTCAGTTGGTGTGAGATTTTTGCTCGAAAATTAAATGAGGTGATCTTGGTGATCATCACCTGGTTATGCAAGGATTGCACCAATAACCATGCTAGATGCATCCACATGGACATGAAATGGATTTGTCCAATTAAGGAACTATAGAATGGGAGTAGTGACCAATTTTTCTTTTAGTGCTTCAAAATCTTCCCTACAATAACTAGTCCTTATGAGCTACTCATTGTGCTTTAAAAGTTCTTCCATGGGTGAAACAATATTAGCATAAACACAAATGAAATTTATGTAATAACATGTATACCCTAGGAAGGCACACACCTTGTACTGAGTCTTGGGTGCTTACAGGCAAAGAATCATAGATACCTTTGCTAGGTCCACTAGGAGTCCTTCCTTATAAATAATATGTCTTAGGAACACACCAAAAGGGGTTGTAAATAAGCACTTCTTCAAGTTTAAGGATATTTTTAGCACTCAACAATGCTTAAGCATGAGTCTAGGATTAACACAATGGTCCTTAACAAACCATATACCATCCAATCATCTAAATAGACTTGGAGGAACTTGTGAATGAAGTCCTTAAAGGCCTCAACTGCTATGTGTAAGAATACTACTAGAGCATATTTCAATATGAAGGGTAGAACCATATATACAAATGATCCCCTTTCAGTGGCAAATGCTATCTTAGGTTGGTCTTCCTTAGCTATTTGGACTTGATGCTACCTCAAGAATCCATCTATAAAGGAGTATACTTCATAACCAAGAACACCTTCAAGGATTTCCTTTGTGAATGGCATTGGAAAAGGATCTATCACACAAGATGCATTAAGCACTTGATATTCCACACAGATAAAAATACACCCATCCTTTTCAATACTTATCACCATGGGATTGACCTAATCATATTTGGAAATAAGATTTATTACTCCAGTGCAGAGCATATTATCAATCTCTTCTTTAACATGTGCCTAGAGATTATGATTCATTTTGTATGGTCATTATTTTACTGGTCGAGCATCATCGACTAGCTTCATGTGCATTTCCCCTAAAGATGGGTGGACTCCCTTCATTTAAATATAGTTCCTTAGGAAAAAATCTTGATATTATTTTATCAAATCATTTTTTTTTGTAATCTCTATATCAGTTCAATAGTTTCTAATAGTGATCATCTTTGGTTCTTGTTTAGTGCCAATGTTGCATTGAATAGTCTAAATAGGCCCCTGATAAGGGTTTTCCATTTGGGGTATTATATCCTGAATAGTTCATGTACAAGTGTTTGTAGAAAAATCTAAATGGTTGGTAAGGGGGTTGAGTGAAGTAGACCCTTCACCTTCATCTACTTGGAATATGAGATTTTGCTTTCCCAGGTGAATCTCTTCTTGTCATTATTCATTAGGAACTGGAGTAAGCACAGGAACTAGATTTGCTAAAGGCTCAGTGAAAAAGTGTAAAGGTTATTCAAGTTCTTGATGGATATTCTAAAAGTGATCTTCCACATGACTTAGGTCTTCAAGAACTACTTCATGCATGTCATAGAGTGTGAGGTGCAAGTCTATCCTTGGTGAGGAAAAGGAGAGTGTTGATGTCATGTTTTATTTCAATAACTATCAAAACCTGGTTTCCTTGTGTTTCTCTTCATGAATGTACTAGGCTTATGCCCATGTGTGTAATGTCCCATATAATGCATGCGCCCATGGGCACTCTGGTAAGTATATTTCCTCATTTCTCCATATTTTCTCACAAGCTTCAATGTGAGGTTCAAGTGATTTCCCACCATTATAACTAATTGTTCCCTTGACCTTATTATCATAATGGAATATATGGTGTAGAGTAGAACATAATTGATTCTAGTATATAAGTCACTCTTTATGGGTACACCACCATCTTGTGGTAGTGCTATCAAAAAGGTGATCTAATGACCTCATTCGATCATTTTTGATATCATATAATTCTTAGAGATGCTAAATAAAGTCATGTACCTGTATTTTTACTTAGAATCATGTGGATTCATCAAGTCTTTCCAATGATGGTCCTATGAGTGGCCCTCTCATTTCTAAACTTGTGAGGTAAACAAACTTGTGGCATTTATGGAGTGGGCATGGGAGATTCTCATGATTGTTGATGGTGCTATATACTCTCCCAATGAGATCATAGTCACCATGTGCCCAACAATTAAAAGCATTACTTATAGTGTTAGAAATAGATTAGGTATTTGTCCATCATAGAACACCATTTAGGTTTGGATCACATTGCTCATCATTCTAGGTAGTGATATTGTATAAGTGGTTGATGTCTTCATCAACATTGATGGCCTCTATATAAGGGGCTCCTTGTGCTTAATCTAGTGGTATTACTATGTGTTGATCATTGTTATCAAAACTAATGTAGCATTTTTAAATCTCAAGTTTGCATTGCTTTCATAGCACCAAGGACTTCTCAATAGGGATGGGTAATCATCCACTTTATCTAACTCCAAATCCTCAAAATATGCTTTGAATGGTACTCCAAGTATGTCGACCATGGAATTCTTAATGACCCCAATAGGATGAGCACAAGTCTTATTTGCCATGAATAAAACATGAGGTGAAGTCTATAACATTGAACTAGACATTTTTTTTCAAGTGTCCTTGGTGAGGACATTAACTTCTACACTAGTATCTACCAAAATTTCCTTGATTACCCATTCGTCAATGGTAGTGTTAACCAATATTACTCTATCTTCTGGGGGAGTAGATGAACTAGAAGTGTCATGATATCAAGCATGATTTAAATAATGGTCTTAACTTTGTCAAATGATGTGAGGGTGAAATCCATTTGGTATTTAGGCTTGACTCTTAATCCAAGTGTTGAGCTATGGGATAATATCTACATCTTGCATTTGCTTACATGGTTCTTAAATGTCATCCTGTGCCACAGGTCAGAGTCCAACATCCCTTTACACAAAAACATGTTGTGTTACATCTTTATATTTAAGGAAATAAATATTAAACTAAAGTTTTCATATGAGTACCATCATATCTTTGAGGACATCCTTTTGTTTTTGAACATTAGGGTACTTTCTAGCTTATGGTTCTTCCCATTATACCTTCTCGATCAAATTAGTTATTAACTAGGTTTGTCCACCATTATAGGTGGTAATGTTTAATTGTTTAAATATAGGGATGGTTAGGTGTAAACACCATTTTGGTTTATCAATTCAAATTATACTAGTGCCCTTTTCATTTTACTCCTTGGTGATAGCCACATATAGATCAAGACACTCTTCTAATCGATGGTCCTTTTTGCAAAATGCACACATTGGGTACTCTAGGTAATACCTTTGATAGTGGTCTAGAGATCCACATTTGTAATAGGTTTTGGGTGGGAACTAACCACCTCCTCATCCTCATCCTCTCCCTCATCTATGGTAACCATTGTTATCTTGAGTATTAGTGACTGAGGTTTGATGCATGTTATGCCCTCAAGCTTCATGGATATCACTAATCAATCGATAGTCATTAGTGTTATGAGTGTAGGCATCACAAATTTTACAATACTCAGACACTGTAGTGTGTATAACCTAATATAGAATAGGACAAGAGTAGACATCATGCTCCTTATGGAAGATTTCACATGTTTGTTTAAGTACCACATGGATGTTCTTGCATAAGTAGTTGTTCCTTGTATGTCTTTTAGTTTCACAGTCGGTACACCAAACACTACTATGTGTTTCATGTGCATTATTAGATGCTAAATTTTCTAGTTGTGATGACACTAAGGATCTTTTGGCTTCCATAAAGGGACTAATCTTGGTATTGATACTTCTAATTGCTTCAATGTGGAGAGCAACTCCTAAGGCCTCACATGGGTTAGTGAACGTTTGTTGTGACAAGGTTCACTAAAAAAGTAGTAACAATCCTCCCATAAACCATTGTACATGTTGGGAAACATTAATTTCAAAGGATAGTTTAGATAACAAGGTATTAAACCTTGCATCATACTCATGTATGCTCTCTGTAATTCTTTGCTTTATGTCCTTCAACATTTCTATACTCTATTGCTCAAATTTAGGAATGTCAAACTTTTGGTACCACTTATGCATACATTCTAAGAGTGTAGTTGAAATTTTTGTGGCCTTACATTTAGAAGATGTGATACCTCATGACCTCCAAATTAGTTTTCACTTGTGGACATGCTCAACTACATTCTCCACCCCTTGATATTCAAGTAAGTGTAATGTCATCTCATAGTAGACCATGGTCAGTTTAGGTATTTTGGTAGGTGGTTGATGGGAACCTCTAGCCCTAGTCTTATGAGGAGGGAGTCTACTTATTCCTATGCCACCACTTAGTCCTCTTCCAACACCTCTAGTAGTAGTTCCCATGGTATGAGGTGTGGTATCTAATTGGTTAACTAAGGTTGGGTTTGTATTATGTCTTTGAAGACCAGGTCCACTAGGCATCCCAAGTTGTGCCATAGAATTCCATTAACGATCTAAAGATAGTGTTAAATATAAATGAGTCTCAATTGGCTTAGTTTCAATATTCCTTATCAGTTCAAATTTTGACTCTGAACTATCTATATCCTAGTTTTGATTATATACTCCATTTTACTCAAAGGCATGAGCATGCATGATGTTGGGGGAGCCAGGTTGGTTCAAACCTAGTTCTTTAATTCTTGCCATCTAGATTGTTTCTCCTTCATAAAATAGAAGTGTCATAAAATGTGGGTTGAGAGTGATGGGATCCTCATGATTTTTTTCTTCCCTATGGTTCCTAACAACACTTCGTGAGTCCTCCTAATCTCTCTCTACATTGCTAACTCTCATTATTGTATACCTAGATTCACCATACTTCTATTTTTGTAGTGCATGCTAGTTGGATACCATTTCAAACCCATAATATTAAATCTATACCCTCCCCTTCCAAATGTGTAGCTCATGCACAAGAGGATTTAGCTGTCCATTGGTATGGTTTTCAGTCCAAGGTCAAGAATTAATTTCTTAATTTTGAAAGCAAAAAGCATTAGAAAGTGACCCTAAGGCTCTCAAAGGAATTATAATTTGGCTTATTTAGGACATGAATAAGTGGTCAAAACATACTCTAGAATGTAGTTTTTTTTAACTCCTCTCCACCAAAATTTGACTATTTGCATCCATGAGACTCCAAGTCGTGCTAGAGCCCTTTATCATTCTAGTGTCTAAGACTACCTCCTTCTAAGATTCCTTGATCATCCTTGAGCATATTATAGTATCTAAGCATGTAAAAGAATCAAGAGATCTAAAAATAAGGTTTCATACAAAGGATTTTAGAGATTCTACTCCACCCACTATCGAGCAAAAATTATTGGTCTAAGATACAAAACTACAAACTTATCTTCAATACTAATAACCCATTATTCTATATTTTCCAATGTAATATGCTCAAATATTTTCCCATGAATATGCTTTAAGTGCTTCAAGTCTTGATAATGAAACCAAAATGTTGGGTTATTTTAGTTAATTCCTACTATGGCATTGAAGTTTATCCCAACGAGCTAGCATGCTAGCCCTATCATGTGAGAGTTCAATCTCACGTGCTCACCTAAAGCACACAATGAAAGACCAATTTTTGAAGGTTTTGTAGCATAGTAATATATGTTTGTTCATATCTCTCTTTATGTAGTTCCAAACAAGGATTATTTAATAACACAAATATACTACTATGATCCTTCTAATTCCATATGAAACTATTACTATTACTACATGGATCACCATCATTATCTAAAATTAGTGACTTGGAAAAGAAAAGATACCAATAATGAGACTAATAAATAAATCATGTCCAAATCTAGCACTTAGTATATTCCATCATTCAAGACACAAATCGACAAAACATGATATATTCACATTAGATGATTAATGAGTCAAAATGACAAAGCTTCATCATATATCCTCCAAAAAGATCATCCTCACAATAGATTTTAATAGGGGTATTTATACTTATTTTTCCCTAACCAAGTGTTACAATCATTAATGGTTTGAGTGAATGGTGCATAAACTCTCAATAAATTGAGAGTCATGTCACTTACAATAAGTTCTTTGTAAGGACCCATGTCCTTGTTCCCATAGATCATCACTCTATGTTATATATTGGTGGCCATGTGTTTTATTCCTTATAAGATGGTGTAAACCCTTTGATCAATAAGGTCGAAGTGTCCCATATGAATCACTCATTTAAATACTCCAACTTCCCACGTCCTCCCCTAATCTTATGCTTTTGTTTTGATTCCAATGTTCTTGAGTTCTTTGTGACTTGTTCTTCTTTGACTGGGTCTTCTTGCACTGGTCCCTTATGCACCATTATCATTTCATGCCATTATCCTCTTGCACCTAATAGGTTCCGTGTCATGATGATTCTACGCCTTGTAGTTATGCACCATGGTCTTCTTGTACCATAATACTTGCATGCCATGCCAGTTTTGTGCCAAAATAGGACAATACTTAGTCAAAATTTTGGGGCTAAAAACCAACCATTAGTACACATGCATAGGTAGTTCACAAATGAACACCTCATATAAAACATCATATAGGCTATTTTTCACCCATTCTCTTGGATTATATCCTTGGTATGTCAGATGACTCTATGCAAAACTATCTTCCACTTACTTTATCCAACACTCTATGTTCTTAAGTGAAAGCTAGAGCATAATTTTGTTGCACCATTGTAGTAAAAAAATTCAACACAGGTTTGATAAATGGAACCAAAATGTTGTAGAAAAGATTCTTTGTTTAGCTCATGTTTTTAGTCACGCGCTTATAAATAAATCCAAATCAGTTATGTACTTGATACAACTAGGTGGAAGCATAGTAAAAGTCTATGGTGCACAACATTTAAATGCACTACTATGCTAACATCAATTTCACACAAGGCACAAGCCTTTTTTTCTCACCTAAAGTGCAACAGTGAAGGGACTAGGGCACATGTTGGGCTATTTGAAACATGGAACAACCTTAGTCTCAATGGGACTTAGTCATTTAAAAAATGGGCTTAGGTAGTCTATCAACACATATCATTTTGGATAAGATCAAGAGGTGAAAAATGATTCAAGGGAACTAGTCTCAGTCATGGTGGCACAAGTTTGTATTGGACTAGTTACACAAATTTCAAGGGCACAAGTCTTTTGGTGCAAGTTCATGTCTAGCTAGCTATAGCTCTTAATGGTGTAAGTTTTATGGATAAAAATTTAAGTGTCATTCAATCACATAGTCAAATTAAGGGAATGGCTTATGCTCAGGTGCTCATTCTTCAAGTTAGCACTCTCTAAGTGTAGTTACTAGGGCTTTGGCACATGTTGGTTTCCACACTTAGTCAATTTTACAAGTATACTAAAGTTTTTATATGGCATAATGATGCCATTTATGAAGTGGAATATACCTTTACATTGTAATACATTCAAAAATGAAAATTATGCCATTATTCATACATAACTTAAGTCACAATCATAAAACAGTGCTAAAATATATAAAATGGATCAACAACCAAGTAAATATGCAATTCCATTTCCATTAATAAAAGTTCATCAATATAGTATAGTTCATAACATAAAGAGAGTGTCAGCTCATTTCCTTCTTACTCATGCCCAATGACTCATAGACAAGCTTGGGTGCTATAATGAATATTCTTCTCATTATCCATACTAACACAAACTATATCAATGTCATTCTCAATTTTTATAGAGCTTTTCTAATTTAATTCATCCTTCCTTCTTCATCAGGTTTAAGCTTGTTTTTATAGGTAGGGTAGCATCTTTGAGCCAGGTCAGATGGGTGTAAACTGAGTGATAAGCTATTATTGGGGGTAATTATTCTACCAGATCCACTACTCTAACACCCATGCTCTCCAACCACCACATTTAGTACTCAAAGGGATGTCCCTTAAAACCTGGGTGCTAAGAAACTGCCTGCTAGTTGGTGCAAGATCTTGAAATATTCTTCTAATTGGCACCAAAAGTACCACAAGAGTAATCATTTGAAATGTTTTCCTCACACTGAGATGTGGTGAGTTGGCATGGACCACTAGGTAATATAAAAAGGGGCCTAATACCTATGTCATAACAACTTAAACAAACTATTTCTTTTGAAGAAGACTCACCTTGCCTTACCTTATTTGGACACTTCTTATCAAAGTGTCTCTCATTAAGAGAGTTGAAACACTTTAATTTTTTCACACCTTTTAATTGATAACCCCCATCATAGTTCCATGAAAACTCATTTCTAATAGGTCTATTGCATTTTCTAGCTCTATGCCCAAACTAATTACATGTGTAATAGTAACAATTGAAACATGCATACCTCATGGAATTTGGTTGTTTGATCTAATTTGTCTTTAGTCGACTAGAATATTCAATCTTTGTCTAATGATATGTCTTCAAAGTTAGATTTTTCTTGTTCACATTAGTCTTCATCTTGTCTTGAGTTGCATTCTTTGGTTCTTCTATGTATCTAAGACTATTTCTATTACTTGCATGATTTTGATCAATTAGAATATTGTCTAGATCACTTAACCTCTTTTCAAATCTCAAAAATGACTTCACCTTACTAGATGTCTTCTCTAACTCAGATTTTAATGACTCATTTTCAATTACATACCTTAAACATTCATCTTATTTAGATTTCAGGCTTGTAAACAAGATTTCCAATTGACAACTAAAATGCTTGACTATATCTTCATGCTCCTCGGTGTCTTCATTCATTCTTGCCTTATATACAATGAATTTCTCCTCATAGTATTTGAGTTAAGACTTCATATTCTTGTTAATCTTATTATCAATCTTCAGTTCTTCAAGAGCATTTATCAATGCAGTCTCATAGTCCACCTCATCTTCATCATCATATAAATCACTCCAGGAAGATTCTTTTTGTTGTGAGCAACTTCCTTCCTTATCCATGAAGAGGGTTTCATATTTAATAGGACCATAATCCTCATTATCACACTTTGAGTCATTGTCTTCACTCTCATCTGATGAGTTGTCATCTTTATTGGTGTAGAGACTCTTCTTGTTCTTGTAGAACTTCTTGTTATCATACTTTATGAAACATTTCTTCCTCTTATCAGACCTGTATGTCTTCTTGTCTTCATCTTGGTATTCATCATGCTCATCATCATCATTATTATTATACTTATGATGACTCTTGTTAACAAAATGTCCTATCTCACCATAACTAAAGTATTTAAGGGGTAGTTTACCCTTATACTTTCCTGACCCTATTTTCAATTTCCTTGTGAATAAAGAAATTAGTTCATCTTCATCAATATCAGATGTGTCATCCTCCTTGGGTTTATTACCTAATAATTTCTTCTTTGGATTCATTTTTGTCTTAAATGTTGTTTCCTTCTTTGGTGGTATTTCATCAATCTTCCTCATCTCATAGGTAGTAAGGATGCCATGCAATTCATCCAACATCAATTGAGTAAGATCATGAATTTCTTTTAAAATAGATACTTTAGGATCAAACTTAATAAAGAGGGACCTTAATACATTTTAAACTATAGTATCTTCTTTAAGGTTCTTTCTAAGACCTCTGATGATGTTCACAATCTCATCAACTCTATGTAGAAAAGATGCCATAGAATCTTCTTCCTTCATTTTGAGACTCTCAAATTGTCTTCAGTGAGTTTGTAACTTTGCCAACTTAACTTTTTAGTATTATTCATAAATAGTGTTCAATTTATCCCACATTTCCTTAGTAGATGTACAATATATTATCTTGGTGGATCCAAATTATAAAAGACCACAAGTGATAGAATTCATTGAATTAGAATTATTCTCAAATAAATTCTTATCTGTAACACTAGATGGAGGAATAGTAGGTACATAATAACCATCCACAAAAAATTTCCAAGTGTCAAACCCTAGGGACATAATATAGGTCCTCATTCTTGTACTTGAAAAACCAGAATTAGATCTATTGAACATTGATTCTTACTTAGTAAAGAAACCTCCTTGATTACTACACATATTGTACCTTGGATAACCTTCAAGTTATCAAGCCTTTACCAAAGGACCTATTCTAATACAAATTTTTAGAGGTATAATCACTAAGAGGGGTGAATTAGTAAGCCTAGATGTTTCAATTTCAATTCCAATCTTTTCAAAATATTAAACAATCAGCATATATCAACTTGATCAAGAAACATTAACAAGAGAGATCATTCATTCAATGCATACACAAGATCAAACACACAACACATAGTTCCTATGGGAAACACTCATGGGGAATAAAAACCATTCTCAATCTTGCAACATATGGAATACTTGTCCTATACGAGATTACAAACAAGAGACTGATCAAGTCTTTTTTACTAGGATTTAGTGAAACATCAATTTCACAAGGAGCACTTACCCATAAGATGATCAAGTCTGGACAAAAAACCTTAGTCAAGTGCTTCTAACATAAGGCCTTTAGTGAAACACTTGTTTCACAACGATCACCTACTCCTAAGGAAGATCAAGTCCTTCTAACCTCCTATGAAATGAACACTTCCACCTTTGAACTAATGTATTTAACACCTAATGGTGGAGCTTTGATAACACATCCTCCTTCACTTATTCACACACTCATAATGTATCTAAAAACCATCTTCTAGATCAATTCACACTTATAATTCTCATCAACCTATAAGAGTTCTGTCATAATACCAACAACATGACCAAATGATCATACACATAATCCTCACTCTGACCTATGTCTTTCCTCTATATTTTGAAATATTAAACAAATTATCTACTCACACCTGTATCTTCTTTACTATAATATAATATGTCTCTATTACACTCTTAACACATACTCCACAAGTCTACACAAGCCTCTACTTCAAGCACCTACTCACAAGTCTCTCATATATGTCTTCTAAAAGTGATAAAAATACCATCTTCAATTTTACCTTTTATAGAGCCTTCATGAATTATCAAGTCCACAATATTTAATTTTTAGACACAATACATTACTTCACCCTTAATTCATCTAACATGGGTCACACTTAAGCACAACTCTTTCAAATAAGCCTAAGTCACTTTTTAGGTCCTTTGGAGACCCATTCACCTCTTTGATACTTCTCTGAGAAAAATAAGAACACAAGAACACTTTAAAAGTACATGTACCCATGAAACATGATATATATGTCCTTATTAAGTTTCCATATCCATCACAACACCCTTATGTTAACACTCACTTAGCTCAAACACCTTTTTATACACATAATCATTATGAATAAAGACACAGTTAAATTTTAACCCTTTGATCATACTAGATATGATTGGTAAAAAATTCATAATACACATATATGGTCCTCATGGAGTCTATAACATAATCCAATATATATCCCACCTTTAAACATTGATATACCAATAAGCACAACTCAATTACCCTTCTTGGGTTACTTGCAGATCAAACACAAAAACATAGTCAACTTTTAACCTTCATAAATTTAATTGTACACACTTTCAAACCTTAAAATATATATTTACAAATTTTCCTTGGAGTACTCTATAAATTAACTTTCAACACCATGAGCAAATTCTACCTATATCAAAAGATATGGCCCAAAAACCAGACACTAGTCTTTCTTTTGTTAAATTCAAATATTTGAATTCAAATGATCATAATTTAAATTTAGTCACTTAAAATGCATCTTGTGCCCTCACATATTATATTAAATACACATCATCAATATTATTTTAACTTTAAATCATAGTGCACCACTGACCAAACATTAAACTTGGAACAATGGAGCTCATCTCTTACAATCTTATAATCTTGACCACATATGCACCATCTATCTCTACGAATTAGCTTGATCTTTAGCTTATAGTGCTCACCATTAAATTTTACTATGAACCCCTATGATCATGACACTTAGCACAATATTATGCCTTTTTATCACTTTTAATGTTAAACATCAAGAACTTGTCATCATCTTGATACTTTTTGACACTTTGGAATAAATATGCTTCATCGATCTCTTCAAAATAGCTTGATGTTTACCTTTGTAAACCATCGAACACTTTGACCTATTTGGCTCAATGCATGCCATTGATCTCTAATTTATTAACTCCCATGAAACATTGGATCTCCATTTGTTCTTGATCTTTACCTTATGCAAAAATGACTAAGTATGGGAACCATTTCAATCTACCTAGAAGGCCAAATTTGCATAGTTATATCTTTCACTTTGCTCAATCACATGTTATCAAATTTGAACCATATAAACTAATAATAATACTAAACAAACCCATATTACCATTTTCTCCTAAAACCTTCATTCATGAAAGATATTCCATCATCAAACTACTTACTAAACTCTTTATTTAACTTAGATAAATAACATAGTTGAGCTCAGATTCATTTCATGTCATTGATCTTCAATGTAATTAAACGTAGACCATTAAATCGACCTTGAAAATTTAGGTAAGTGTTGGAGCTTAGTGAACTTATATATGAGGGACCAACTTTTTAACTTAATAAATTTTATTATGATTAGTCACATCACCTTAAACTTAGACTATATGATCTCTTCACATAGGGAAATCTATCCATATATCACGCTACTCTTGGAACCTTCACATGTGTGAAATATGATCTCATCAAGATGCTTACTCAATTTTTTTTGCCATAGACCCAATTATGTCTAGATGAAAAAAATGAATAAGAAGATGAATTCCACTCATGCAAACAAGCACTCAAATCATATAAGACCTCTTATGGGACCTCTTTCACATCCTCAAATAACCACACTCATCTTTAAAAATATTTAACTAAGCAAACTTTGAAGAATAACCAAGACTTCTTTAAGCATATTAGGACAATCACTTTGCAAACTTTGTCATTGACACATATAATATCAAGACACTTCATCCACTCACCCGAACACCTCCATGACATCATTATGACATCATTAAAAACTCTCTAACAAAGAATGCCTAGTTCCCAACCACAATATGTTACTTCCACTCCTCAACCAATTAATTCTTCAATAATTTAACAACAAGGGATAAGTAATCAAGCATTACCTAATGTTTGACCACAACAAGTGGTGAATATCACTTGACCTAATAGGTGATGGATAATATTTCAAGGCCATAGATATAGACCAATTTACCACCTCAATAGGTAGTAACAAATGTTCCACCATAAAAAATGTAGACCAAGGTACCTCAAGGATTGCAAACATTATCTAATCAAGAATGCATTCTTATTGGTTAATGATAAATACCAAAAACCCAACAAGCATCTAATGGATAATAGGCATTTGGTCAAAAAAGAGGTGCCAACATCCAATAAGTACCTATTTGGTAATTTTTTTTACCCAACATGTGCCACATATTCAAACAAAGGGCCTTAGTCAATAGTATCATTTATACCATTGATTTCAACTAGTCAACAACAAGTTCTTACATAAAATTAGTAGGAACAATACCTTCCACAAGGCCACATACTTCCATCACAATCCCAATTCCCTTAGAATCAAAGCCATATTCCAAATCCAAACCAAAATATTTACCAATAATGCATGTAGTATCAACAACTAAATCCCAATACATGAATGCATATTCTTAATCGATTGGTCCATCAAACCAACATTCCATAATACTCCATTCCTCCACTATACCTCAGTCAAGGTAATCCACCTTTAATCACGTAGAAACAACCAAAACAAACTATGCCATCAAGTTTCTTAGCCCAAAAAATCCAACAGATGAAATATGTATTCATAACCACTCAAATGGGAAAATAGACTAAGAAGTTGAAATTATATGACATGTGTTCATATCCATTTAATGCAGAGTATCTAAAAATACTATTCCATCTAAGTTATGAGCCACCAAAATTTGACAAATCCAAGGGTAAAAGAGACTGTAGGGAGCATGTTAAAGAGTTTTTTATCACTTTCTAGATAGTGGCCTATAGTGATATTTATATGCTTAGTTTTCCTCGAAGTCTAGCTGGACAGGCTTTGGAGTGGCTTCTTAAGTTACCAAAGAACTTGGTATCTAACTTTGATGATATTTTAGATAAGTTTGTACAACATTTATCCTAAAATATTGAGCATGAAATTTTGGTAGTTGATTTGAGTCAAGCCAAGAAAAGAGTTGGTGAGAGCTTTGTGAGTTACTTACAATGATGAAGAGTGTTTGCTAGTTGCTTCATCCAAAGTATAATAGACAAATAATTGGCTGTTGTGTTTACTAAAACTTTTCACATTGAAATATATTATCATTTAAGCTTTAATGTGCTCACACATTCAAGGATATCATTGATAAAGGTATATAGATTTAAATAACCATTATTAATAAATGGATTATTAAGTTATACTATTCAAACCAAAACCAACATTTAGACCCAAAACAAAACCCTAGCCTAGTCTAAACACATATGTCTACAACTGATCAAGCTAATCATTATGAAAACCTAAGCCATAAAATTGCAACAATAATGTTGTCAGTAATGGAGTCATTGAGTCATGTCATGTTCAAATGGTGCAAACACCATCTACTCAGATTCTCCTATAAATGCAATTTATTCCACAAATGCATCCTATTTAATAAGTATAGTCTATGCCTCAACCTAGGCCAACTCTTCTAATGATATATCCACCACCTTTGTAAACCCTCTTCCAAGAAGAAGACCCACTGTTAGAGTCTTTAGTGACCTTGGTAAGCCTATTAAAGAAAGTTTTTCACAAATTGGTCATGGCCAATATGATTAATTAGCCGATTCCAAAACACTTTTATGAGGGAATACCTTATCTATATTGGTATAAAGAACATGAATTATATGAATACCATCATGTTCATGGGCATTCTATATGCCATTGTGTGTAGTTGAATAATTTCATTGAGAATATGTTGGAAAATGGAGAGATCTAGTTGGATAGTAGAACATCTATTTTTGTAGATGCTAAAAAATTGCACACTTATAGTTTTTGATAACTAAATGCCTCAGGACCCCCTAAAAAACCCTTAAACCTTATTAAGCCTTAATCAACCCCTCTTAACCTAACCAAATCACTATTCTCCTATTCACATAATAATATTCAAAAATACTATTTGAAAGTACTATTCAAAAATACTTTTCACTATCACTATTCACTATGGGACCCAATATCACTATTAATGATGACATGGAAAGTGACATGGAAGGTTATTTTGGAGGTGATATGGCAAGTGACATGGCTTAAAAGTGAGGTGGCTTGATGTGGGACATCATACCCCACTTGGGACCCTTTCCTAAGGTACTTAATGACCTCATTTAAGCATCATAAGGGTTCCCCCTTAAAATATGGTGAATTTACCCTTAAAGGGACATCATTCAACATATATTTTATCTTCACACATGAAAGTGGCCTTAAAAATGGGATACCTACCTCTTTAGTGCTTTGGAAAATACAAAGGGCACTGTATCCATCCATTTTTGACTATTTAACCCAAATGGGAGACCCATGATCAAGGTGGGAATCCTACCACCCTCATATTTTGACTCATTAATGAACTCACATGGAAAATGGTGACACATTTTGTGGGGAATCTCTTTAAATGCTTGGATGAAGACAAGAAAGGGTGGTGAAAAATATTTTGGCCTCATTTAGACCCATGTACATGATTCCCATTTAAAATTGGACTCATGTGCAAGGTGGGAGACACACCAACCCAAATGGGAGACCCATGATCAAGGTGGTAATCCCACCATCCTAATTTTTTGACCCATTCATTCACCACATGGGAAATGGTGCCATACTTTTACTATTCCCTTTTTTGGCATGGTTTTTGACAAGAAATGCTATAAATATCCTCCTCCCCCCCCCTCCTTCACCCAAGGCTAAGTTGGAATTTAGTTTTTGGTTATTAACATCTTGTTTCAGGTATTTGAAATAAGTCATAATTTTGGAGGTCATCCACATCTTGGAGGAAAATAATTCAAAGCAATGAAGTTCTGCCAAAATTTCCACTAGATTCCTTCATCACATCATCAACAACATCAACCACATTAACAAGCCTCAAGGAAATCTTATTTGTTTTTTATATTTCAGTTATTTACTTAATTAATTCCTTTTCTTACCTTTACCTTTACCCCTTAATCCAATTTCTATATTAATTCATTGACCTCCTTTACCACCTTTACCCTCTTTACACCTTTGCCACCTTCACCCTCTTTGTTCCCTCATCCTTTTGCTACCCTAGTTATTTAATGTTTTATCTTTTTCAAAAATACATCCCTCTCATTTTATTATTTAAATCAGCCCAAACCAAACCATTATTTTTACCCTCATCAAATTACCAAACCCAAGACCACAACCTTGCCTTAACCAATTTTCAGCATTAGTATAATCAAACTAGTTGCTTCATTTTGGTTAACTTAGTAAAGTATCTAATTTTCTCAATTAATTTACTATAATTTGTTGTATTTTATTTTATTTTTATACTCATTTAATAAAAATATTTTTTTTTTCTCATTTCCACTTAAGTGTTTTAAAGAAGGTGGATTGGCAGCCTCCTAGAAAGCTTTCACTTCTAGGATCTAGCTCATGCTAGGAAATCCACCCATTTACATATCTAATAAAAAAGTTTATTTTAGTGTTTTATTATTTTCATGTAATATTCCTAAGCCAAAGAGGATCTATCCATAATCATTTAGATTCAATGCGTGCACATTCAATAGGTATTCTTCCATACCCTTCTTAACTAGTTTCTTCTTTTCACATATAAGAAAAAAACAAAAAATAGACAGAAACATTTTGGCATACTTGATGGGACCCTTGAGTTTCCTTGGGTTCTTAGATGTTTTAAGACACTTATAATTGCATTAGTGAAATTAATTTAGCTTAACTCTTAGAAAATTAAGATTATTTCTTTACAAAAAAGAAAAAAAGAGTTTTAGTTGCATTTTTAGAAAAAATTAAATTTTATTGCATTTCTAAAAAGAAAAAAAGAGCATTCATCCTAGGATTAGGATTGCATTTTCATGTTTCATTTAGGTGAATTTTATTTGTTATTTTATTCATTCAAAGAAATTTTTTAATTTTATTTTGGTGAAAATTAAGTTCCTCTATTGATTGCTTACTTGAATTTAGTTCACCTAGTTTAATTAAAAGCATTATGAATTAATCGTAGTTCACAAATGTTACACAAACCAAAACACTTACATAAAAAAACATAAAAACACACTTGAGACAATTCCCAAATAGGATTTCATCACCTAATGGATCACCTTACCCTTTCCTAATTATCTTACTTGAATTTAATCATCGAGGGGATAACCAACTTAGTTCTCTGGTTGAGTATAAACTCTAGAAAATTGGTACATATCAACTAAGTACCGACATTGGCTGTGGGATTATGATGTGATGGGAGCAAGACCTAAGTACTAGGCCATGTACTTGGACCAATATATACTTCTATTGAGTGCATAAACATAACCCAAAACCAAACATAACTACCTTGTTAAGGACCTATTCAAACCAATTTCTTCTTCACACTTTTTTAAGGCATAAGCTAAAAGAAAGATTAAAAAGAATCTTAAGATTTAATGAAATCTTAGTGAATGCATTTTTTCCTTGAGTATTTTTATTATTTCCCTTTGTTTGAGGTGTGAGAATGTATCATCCTTTTCTTATTTTATCGTATGGTTCTCACTCACCAACAATAACAAGACCTTGAGGAACAAAACCCACAACCAAATCAACCATCACCAACTTCTACCTCATCATCCATGGAACACATTTTCAAACCCACAAACTCCCCTCACTCTTTAGGAATTCCTACTTATATAGTCTTAGGAGATACAAATTTTGTGACTTTCCTAAACAACAATCATGCAGCGTTACAACACTACCTAAGAACCATGTCTTATCAAATCTTAGTTTTGAACCCACTCATAGATCCACATTATGGCATGCCTCTCCACCTCATGGGGAATAAATCCACTACCATGGGAACCATTCAAAATTTATTTTTCCAAATATTATCATTAACCAACAACTCCCTTAAAACTAATCCACCAACCCAAACTACCACTATCCTTATACCTCTTACTAATCACTCCCCTAAAATAGGAGTGCCTACCTATAACGCTACTCATATTCCTCTAGTTACCTCTAATAAATAAAAACTACTCTAATTTCAAGCCTTGTGGTGTCCATTCCATCCATGTTACTACCAATCAACACAAGAGTCATCACCCTTCCATCGACCACTAACCCAACCACCACTCTGATCCAACACATAACCTTTAGTTATGTTCATAACCCACAAAGGTATATGCCTGCTATCTAACCACCCACCTCTATCCAACCATTAACATCCACATACTGATATATATCTTCCACCCAACCTCCAAAGACCATATACCAATACATGGAGTCATCTCAACCATCTACTAGCTATTCACACATTGCCCCACTTCAACAAAACATACCATATAACTACACATCCCAATAACCTCAAGTAGATTTCATAAAGTTGATCATGGACAAGATGAATACCCTTGAGTCATCCATCTCTAGAGCCAATAATCTCTTATCCTATGATCAAATTTGTGATGAGCTTATTCACCCTTTAGTCCACATCAGACCTTATCCGGTCTAGTGGGAACTTCTAAAATTTACCAAGTTTAATAGTAAAGAAGACCCTTAAAAATATTTAAGATAATTTAGGCATTCATGCTACTTGATTACCTATGATGATGCTCTTCTCCTTTGTACCTTTCCTATGTCATTATTCAAACTAACATTAGATTTTTATAGTGCCATACCCAAACATTCCATCATCTCTTTCACCCAATTATCCCAAAGCTTCTTGGATCACTTTTTGATCTATATATCCAAGAAAGTTTCTATTACCAACCTCTACTTCATTCGAAAATTCAAAGATGAATCTATTGCTACTTTTGTAGCTCATTGGAGGAGCCTAATCCACCAACTTTCCTTTTAATTTCCTCAACTTGAACTTATAGAGCTCTTCACCCAAGCATGTACAAAACATATTTCATCCACATTGCATGTCCAGAGCTTTTGGACCTTTGATAAAGCTTTTAACATTGCTCGTAAACTAGAGAATAGATCCATTGATGAAGGAAGGTTAAAGTTGAAGAGCAAGAACTGAACTTACAAACCTAATGAGCCCTTTTCTTCTAAACCAAATAACCAAACCAATCCCAACACTAAAAACAAAGAAACTAATAATGCCATTATCCTTAAAACCACACCACTACCATCTACCAACCAACAAAACCTAAAGAACTAGACCTTTAACTCCTCTAATTATTCAAACCAAAACCAAAGAACCAAACTTGGAATAATCATAAGAAATTAACTCCACTTTAGGAGCTCTATCCTTCTATTTTTGAAAAGTTACTAAAAGCCAATATCATCCAACTTCCACCAATTAAACCACCCCAATAATTTTATGCTTCTTACCCCATAATGGGTTGGTATAATGAGAATTACCATTGTGCCTTTCATCAAGTCATAGGACATGACATCAATAGGTGCATCACCTTCAAATACCTTGTCTAATCCCTCATTGAAAAGGGGGAGCTTATGTTGGGCAATCCTAATGCACCATCAAACTAGGCCCTTGACATATTTTGCAAGCCTTTTCCTAATCATGCTCCTTCTACTCCTTATCATGAAAATAAACTAGAACCATCCCATGAGGCACATACTATTATTATGGTTACTAATGAACCCATTATTGAAGAAAACATTATCTCAACTACCTCTTTCCCCATCCCACTAATTAAAGGGGAGAAACTACCTTTTATTCCTTTAGACACCCAAACAAAGGAAGCCACTATACCCACACCTCCATTAGAGGATGCTACACCTACCTCCCCTATCATAGAACCATCCACTCCCTCTTTGGAAGCTAGCTCACAAGAGAAGATAACTTCATACACCCAACCTCTAATTTCAGAACCTTCTATCAAAAACTAAGACAAAGATAAAAGAACCATTCCTTCTCCTCCACCTAAGGGATTAACCATTAAAAATAATACCCAAGTAACCAAACCCCCTTCAAAATTGGAAACCAAAATAACCAAAGAGGTAAAACCACCAAAAGTCCCAAAACCCTAAATTTTAACTCCCTCAAACTTGCCCTCCATTTTGGGTCCTCATCCCTCTACCTTTAGCATGAAGCCCATTATTTTTACTAAAATCCCATCACCTTTGTTGGTCAAACCTTCATACTTGCTTTCTAAGACACGTCTTCTCACTACACCGATGATTCCTAAGTTACCTATCTTACCATCCTCTACCTTCAATACATCAACCATCTTGCCTATACCAAAACCATCAAAGCATACCAACTTATGTAATACACCTATCACCAAACCCACATCCAAATAACCTTCTACCTTAACACCCAAAGAAAAATCATTAAATATTTACCACTTTTAGTTGAGTCTTATTCAGCCATTCTATAAAGGCTGTTGTAAAACTCTTCCTTAGCCTTACTGCCCATAAAACCTTTTGACTCTTCACATCCTAAACCATCATAGTTCAATGAAAATTTGATTTGCCTATATCATAAGACACTTGGCCATGATATGGATAAATGTAAAGCTCTCCAAACTCTTATCTGTTAGCTTTATGATGAGGATGATTTGTTAACAGATGAACCTCCTATGCCACCCCTATCGACCCAAATAATAACCATACCTACCCACTCCTCCACCTTCACCTAAGAATAAAGGTGAGTCAGATAACTCCACTACCACAACCTCTCCTATTATCCATATAATCAATGTGATTAGAAGATCACAATAAAAGGATAAAGGGAAGGCTAAGGCATCCATTCCTTGGACTTATCCCTCCCCAAAATCCCAAGCTAACAATACCCAACCATATCCATCATCAAACAAACACAAGGTATCTATCTTAGGTGCCTTCTCATCTAACCCTCCATACCCTAACCCATATGCAATATCTATCTAAAAATCTATCCTCAAATAACTTCACCAAACTCTAGCAAAAATGAGCTTGTATGAGTTAGTCTTTACCTCTCCCCATCACTGCCAAGCACTCGTAGAAGCCTTAAAATCCATCAAGGTCCAAGCCAATGACCCTCAACCTCTAGCCACCTTTGTTAGTACCCTTCAAACTTACAACCTAGTCACCTTAAAAAATTTAGAAATACCTTCTATTCATTTGGAGGATCCTGATCCCCCCTCTTCATAACGACATACATTAATCAAACCTGCATCAAAAGGGTGATGATTGATGGAGGAGCCAACATTAATATTATCTCCTCCCATGCCTATGACAAGATGCACTTACCCATGAAAATCATATCTAAAAGAACAATGGTCCTTTGTTCTTTCAATGATACCATGGCTACTACCTTGGGCATAGTTGTCTTCCATATCAGTATAGGACCTTTTACCATTCCCAAACTTTTTTATGTTATAGAAGAAGAATTCCAATATAATGTTTTACTCGAGCACCATTTGATTCATTCCATGAATTGTGTCCCTTCCACCTTACATTTATGTGTCAAATTTGAGCATGAAGTGTAAGTTGTGACTATCGAGGTTAACCTTAGCCCTGTCACATCTTGCAATATGACATATCAACCTAATGACATCCTTCTTCCTCCATCCACCTCATAACCATCTTCTAATGACACAACCCCACCAACCAAAACCCATGACACTTTTAGACCAAATGTTGATGAATATTCTACTATCTCATCTATCCCTTTTTCCCATATTCTTGTAGAGGACCCCATGGTAACCACATTCCAATGTCTTTCCCTTAGGGAATATAGAATCTTAGCCTTGGATGCCTCTTCTACTCTCTAAGAATATGGAAATATTAGACATGAACCTTCCTACAACCCTAACATTAGAACCATCATCCCCTTTGGGATCCCTAACCATTAAACAAATTTCATTTATGGGGGACTTGATCAGCCACTTTTAGCCCCTACCACTACATCTATCCAACCATTTACCTCTAACTTTTCCTATCTTAGCAAAGTAGAGTTTGCTAACTTATATCTTCATAGATGTGCTTGGAAAGATTTGGCTTTGGTCGCTATGAACAAGGGCCTCATGAGTTACCCTATATCAAAACTTTGTAACCTTATAAGTTATTTAGCCTTGGGTATGAACCACTTGAAGAACCCACCAATTCACCCAAACCCATTGCCACTATGGAAGAAGATATCCCATCCTTATCAACCCAACCACTTTCCCCACCTGAAGATCATGACATAATCCCCCCTAAATTTTTTTTCTAGTCAATGTTATTAGTTTGAGCCCTCTCATCTTCCAAAAGGGTGGCCAAACCAAAGTCCTACTTGTACACACTAAAATGGTAGAGAATGATTTTCCTACCATTAACACTATCCAACATCAAGACAAAGATTCCATTATTACCTACCTCGATGTGGGGGATTATTCTATCCATAAATCCCTTCCTCCTAAGGCCTCAACCATGTTGAATGAGTCCACCATGAATATCAACTTGGGCACTTTGGACAACCCCTACATTTTTAAATTGTGCCAATCACTGAATACTAAAGAACTTCGAGACTTATCCTCTTTCTTCCAACACCTCAACATAGCATTCAATTGGTCTTATAGTGATATTCTTGGGATTGACCCCACCATTTCTACCCATAACATAGTCACTCATCATGATGCCAAGCCTGTTAAATAGAAACTTTGATGCATGCATCCTCACATAGCCCTTCTCATCAAAGAAGAGCTTTGATATATCCTATCTATAAGCTTCATTCAACACATTGACTACCCCCAATGGGTCTCAAATATCATACCTATCACCAAAGTCACCAGGGGTCTACACATTTATGTGGAATTTCATGACCTTAACCTCACTTGCCCCAAGGATGACTTTCCTCTACCTAGCACTGACTAGCTTGTTGACCTTACAGCTGCCCATGAGATGTTATCTCTCATGGATGGGTTTTTAGGTTATAATCAAATCTTGATTTCTCCTGAATATCAACATAAAATTACATTTACCACCCCTTAGGGAACTTTTTACTATAGACTCATGCCTTTCAGGTTAAAAAATATTGGTGCAACCTACCAATGTGTCATGACTTATATCTTCTATGATATCATCCATAAGATTATAAAAGACTATGGATGACCTTCTTGAGAACTCTAAACTCTAAAAAGATCACTTAACTATTCTTATGATCATATTTGAACACCTCATTTGTTATCATGTTTACCTTAATCCCAAGAAATTCATATTTGGGGTCCTTTTAGGAAAGCTTCTTAGCTTTATTGTCTCTCTTCATGAAATCAAAGTAGACCCTAAAAAATTTAGAGAAATTTTGGACATGCTTCCTCTAACCAACCTTAAGCAGCTTTGTAACCTATAGGAAAAACTTTAATCCATTCACCATTTCATTTCCCAACTTTCAGATCAGTGGCAACCCTTTCATTACCTTCTAAAGAAGGAGGTCTCTTTCAAATGGAATAGTGATTATAAAAATGCCTTTGATTCACTCAAATGGTACCTTTTGACACCACCTATCCTCACCCCTCTAAGGATGACCACGCCTTTTACCTATATATCTCTACCACTGACCATTCTCTAGGGGCAATGTTGGTTCACTGAGATGAACAACATAAAGAGCAAGCTGTATGCTACATTAACTGCTCACTTGTAAAATATAAAACTCGATATACACATACCAAGAAACTATACTTAGCATTAACCTTTGTGGCCACTAAACTCTAACACTAACTTCTTAACCATAAAACCTATGTCATAACTAATACTGACCTATTCAAGTACATGCGATCTAAACAATACTAAAATCAATGTATGGCTAAGTGGCTCATGCTCCTAGCTAAATTCAACTTTGAATTTCTCCAACAAAATTTGATTAAAGGGTAGATCATTGAAAACCAATTGTTCTAAACTCATTTACCAAACAACCAACCACCTCCTCTTGCCTTTCTAGATGAGTCTATCACGACTCTTTTTCAAGAGGATAGCATAACCTACCAAATGACCATGTTCTTTAATGGCTCAAAGTGTTAATAATGAGTGGGTGCTAGAGTTATTCTCATTATTATCGATGACAAACCTCTTCCTCTCTCTTTCAAAATTGAATTTGAATGTACCAATAATATGGCTGAGTATGAAGCCCTAGTGATAGGTCTTCAAACTGATCTAACTTTGGTAATTAAGACAATCCATGTCTTTGGTAATTCCCAACTTGTGGTTAACCAAGTCAATGGATCTTATCAATGTAAGAATGATGTCTTAAAAAATATAAAATTTTAGTTGACAAACTCTTAACATCATTTGAACATTACCTAGTCTAATCCATTCCCTAATCTACCAATAAATTCATAGATATAATGACTTTCCTTGCTTTTTAGATCCATCATCAACCTTCCAATTCCAAAATATTTTCCACCATTTATCATTTTACCACACCATATTATATCCAATATGACCTCCCTTCCATTTATAATGTGGAGGAATCCCCATCCAATATTTAGTATGACCAAACTTTCAACTACCTCAGCCTAGGCATCATTCCTCCTAACGTCTCTAAGAACATCCACATAAACTTTATTCAGAGTACATCTTGTTACATCATACTAGGGGGAATCCTTTACAAATGTGGTTTTGATGGTCTCCTTCTTCATTGACTATGTAACCATGAAGGTTCCCATGCCATCAGGGTAATGCATGATGGGATATGTGGGGGACACTTTAACGATCTAGTAGTCACTAAATGTATCCTTCACCTCGGTTACTATTGTCCCACCCTCAACCAAGACTATTGTGATTATGCAAAAAAGTGTGTTAAATGTCAATAACATACTAATTTACATCACATGCCAGCTAATGGCCTCTAAGTATCTAATAAATTTTAGCCTTTCTCATAATGGGGGCTCAATCTCATTTGGGAAATCAACCCCCATTCTTTGTAGTGGCATAATTCCATCATCCTAGCCATCGAATACTTCACCAAGTGGGTGGAAGCTATTCCTCTTATCTCGACCAAGCAGAGAAGATTATCAATTTTATCAACCATCATATCATTTGTTGCTTTGGTATTCCTCATAAGATCGTCACTGATAATAGAAAATCCATAAAAAAGAAGTAAGTCCAAGGTTTATGTGATGCATTTGGCATAAATTTAAGATTTTCCTTGCCTTACTGACCACAAGAAAATGAACAAGTATAAGCCTCTAATAAAATCCTTAAAAAATACTAACCAAAGTTATCAATGCTTTAGGTTGGGATTGGCATTTGCACATCTCATTCACCTTATGGGCCTATTGTACTAGCATTTGAACCTCTACGGGTGCTACTCCCATCTCTCTAGTCTTCAGAACAGAGGTAGTCTTGCCTCTTGAAGTCCAAATTCCCTATCTTTGCATATCTTTACAAGATCTTATTTCTAAAGAAGATTATCACCAACACCATTTAGCTCAGCTTGAGCTACTTCATGAGCATCGTTTAACAACCCTTACCCACCTCTATACCTATTAAGAGCGTATAAAATTTGCTTATAACAAGCATCTCAAACAACAAGACTTTAATATCAAAGACCTTGTCTTAAACTAAAACCAACACGTGACTAACATGGAGAAGAGTAAATGAGGCAAGTTTTCTTTTAATTATCTTGGACCCTACATCATTACCCATAAGTATGGATTAGGAACTTATCATTTATCCTCTCTCAAAGGTAAACCAGAACTTGAGCCTCTCAATTGTTCGTATTTACATATATTTTTTTGTTAAAGAAGGATCAAGCTCACTCATTTTGTCTAACTTAAGCTCATCCCTTGATTATAATATTTTAACCTTCACCCATCTTTCTCCTCTCCTTTTGAGGATAATTGATTACAACATAGAACCATGCGATTAACCGTCATGGTCATAGCCTAATCCTAAATGTGGGTACCATAGCTCTACCTCTAGTATGGTTCTCATGGATACTTTTTGTCTATAACAAGATGGAATCCCATGGTCATTTTCTCTCAAAAACCACACCTTTTCATTTCATTAACCTTCTTGTGTTAAAATTTTGTCTTCATAAAGGTAAACCTCTGAACCTAATTAAACTTATCCATATCTAAAAACATTGCATCCAAAAATAATTTGGATACTAAAATACAACTTGGGTCAATATCTTAAGCATTACAGACTATTCCCTCAAAGGACATCTACCTAAAAACAAAATTAAAACTACCAAATATAAGGTAGACTTCTCCCTTGAAGGATAGCTATAAAGATAATTAAACAAATCCAATAAGCTTAGACCACTCCCTTAGAGGATGGATAAGTTAACTTTGCCAAAAGTAGAGTAATTTATTGGAAGTTTACTGCATTGATTAGCTTCCCATATATAACAATAAATCAAAAGATCCACTATCACAACAAAATCTAAAGCCATAATCAACTCTCAAGTAGTATAATAAGTTGGAAGTAGTAATCAACTTTCACATGTAGACTTATTACATTGATCAGTCTACATCTAACATATGACATGAACTTGTCTATTATCATTATTAGGCCACCTATAAAAGTGGGAAACTAATTCACATGAGGTTATCATACATATCACCTATTACCCTTCACACCACCTATCACTCATCTTCCCTTTAGACTATCTATAAATCAAGGGATTTAGAGCTTATTTGATACCCTGTGATCAAGAAACCTTTTTTAATCAAATCACGACTACTCATGCACAACATATTAAGGGCTTATATTCATTAAGTTGATACCACTTTGGGTCTATTTTTAGTCCTTGTCAAAAATAAAACATCATGCCCTATTCTTATCTTAATGTGCTTGGTTGATGTTTTCATCATGACTTTTACCATCTTGTGTTGTAATAACAATAATCATTATTTTTACATTAAGTGAGATTACAACAACAATAACCATACCAATCATAACCATAACCATAAAATTAATAAGTATCCACATAACCTTAAGCATGATAACATTCGACCAACAACATCCAACACATTTTGTACATGTTTACATCAAACTATGCAGTATTTGATTTAGGGTGTGAGGAGTCACACAACACATACAAAGTTATCAGACTATCTATACTTCACCTAAGGCCCCTACATACATTATTTTCTTACCTAAACACTAGGTTGATTGTATAGTAACTCTAGATTTATGTTCAACCATTCTTCTACTTGATTGCTTCCTGAACTAACATCCATAACATTCCCTAGCTTAGCAGTTGCTAAAGGGTGTACTTTATTCTCCTTTTCCACATTCATCCCCATAGGATGAGAATAATATTCCTCTCTAGGTATTTCACCCTACTCACTTGTTGTATACATTGCATCCCTCTACTCTAGTTATTCTCTCATAGGTACCACCAATTGTTTCCTCAGTGTACATACCCTTGGATAGTGAGGGTTCCCTCCATAGATAGGCCAATGGTCATGTTCTCTATCCTAGTGAAATTCTCACTTTCTTCACATAGTGAAATTCTCACTTTCTTCACATAGTGAAATTCTCACTTTCTATACATAGTGAAATTCTCACTTTCTTCACTATTGTAGAGGTAAGACTTTAGGCTCAAGCTTGGGCTGTGGGTGCCTTTCCTCTTGTTGTTGATCTAATAGTACTTCCATTATTTCCATTACATGTTGCAGTATCTGGTAGATCCCCACATTCATGATATTGATTATTTTGGGTCATGGGGGTTGATGATTATCTCCACCATTATTTCCATTGTTCATCATCTTCAACCTTGTGTAGTTTTTTGCACTCTTTATACTCTAAAAAACTAAATAATTCAATGATAGACATTCATCCTTATGATTTTTTAAATAGAATACTTGACCATTCTTCCTCATCAACATGATTCTTCATTCCACTGATGAGAAAGGTCATATGATGTCATTGATTACCTTGAATAGTCTTCCCAATTGAAATGGTCATGTCTACTTGCCTTTTTGTGTAGACATGTACCCCTTGATCCACCTAGCCATTTTGATAAATTTATCATGTGCCATCATGATTTCCCTTTGTCACCCTTGTCATCCAATTCACATCTGATGTCTTTGATTATTTTTCATCTTGCGATCCTTGTGGGCCTGATTATTATCACCTTTACCTTGATTGATGTAAATTAGATTTTAACCATGTGCTACTTTAACGGTCACACCTCTAAAATTACCACTATTACTAGTAATGGTAGCTTATAAATACTTGCCACTATAGAAACTCTTCCATCAAAGGTAGGCCATAATGAATTCACAATAATACATTCACATTACTATCCCCTTAACCCTCCTATTACTACTAGCCCATTACCATAGGCTCTAAACATCAAACCCCAACCATTGATAGTGTCTACTCAAACATGATAATCTTTTCTTTTGTGCTATTTGAATGTTCATCCATAGCAGGGGAATGATCACCTTCTCCAACTGTATAAATAATATCCTAGGCCATGTAGATTCTTTTTGGTTAGGCCAAACGTAACATAACCAATAAGTCATTGGTTTTGGGGTATTGTGATAGAGGATGCAGACATGGACAACTTTTCCCAACATGGTTATGTAGCTCCTGAGATAGGCACAACCCATCCTCTATCACTCACCACACTATTACATTTATACCATGTGGAATCTACTATACCTTTAAATAAAATATTTGTAGGTTGTCACTTCACTACTACCCATAAAAATTGGCTCATAGCGATGATGAACTTTTTCCAAACTGACTATGCAGATCTTGATAGAAAACCATCTTCTAAAACTTGGCTCGTAGTGAAAATATGATTATACCTTCATACAATTTTAGAAGGTAAAAACTCCTTACAAAGGCACCTCTTATTTGGATTAGCTCTATTAAAGGTCATTTGTGGTGCTTAACATTATGTTCCCTTCTAATTTATCCTACCTTGCCCATCCGTGTCTCTCATCCTACTAAATGTGGGATCATTATGGTAACTATTCCTTAATTTACACCATGCACCTTCACCATCACCTTCACCAAAAACTAAAACCTCTATTTTATAAAACCTTCTTCATCATCCCAAATAAACCCATGTGGTTCATCAAACTGGGGTAGACAATTTGAGCACCCTTTTCCAACCCTAGTTGAACTACATTGGCCTGATGTCTACAGACTATGTAGTTGTTGCTTCACTTTTAAGGGTAGCTCAGCCACTAACAACTAATTCACATCCCCTTTTTATTCTCACTTATTTTCATCACTAACAACACCCTCTTACTTAGGGTGTCCTAAATCGAGGAAGCTTTGAATTATTTCTTAAGTGTCCTCATGTTTTAACACCATCTAATACTTCCTCTTAGTTTTCCCCTCATTACTAGGATAACTACATTGGCCTGAGGTTTTTTTGGACTATGTCAGTAGTGATCATTTATTGAGGTCAGATCGACCACATCCTTTACTTTATTTTCCCTTCTCACCTAATATCTTTTCCTCCACCCCTCTACCTATCTCCTCACCACCTCTCTCCCTTTAGCTTGTCAATCTCTTTTAACCACTTTTCTAGCTTGTCAGTCTCTTTTAACACAAGGATTGACAACCTTCCTCATTAGCCCATCTTATCTCCCATAAAGCTACTACCTACTTTGCTTTTTTGGCCTCCCCTACACCTTTCCTTGTGCATGCTTCATGAGTCACTTCTTCACCCACTTTTTGCATTTTTTGCCTCTCTCTCCACTTTTTAACAACCTTGCCCTATCTCATTTGTATTATTTTTCCATCCTCATCATTTTACCTTATCCTTAGAAATTTTTCACACCCTTTTTATCACTCTTATTTCCTCACCAATTCTACATCATACTATGCATCTTAAAAAATTTATATTTCTTCTATTGTTGCACTTTTTATTTATGTGTACCACCATTCTTTGTAATTTCACCACTCTTCCACCTTTTCTATTTTCCATTCTTCTTGTTTTATTTATTTTCATCCTTTCATCCCTTTTGTCTTCTTTTTTTCCTCCACAACTAGTTTATACCTGGGTATTTATCCTTTAAAAAACCTTCCATGATTGACCCTTTTCTTCTGATCAGTTCTTGCCTTTTTCCTTTTACATTCCCCTTTTCCTCTTTCCATCTCGGTACTCACTTATCTTTTACATCTATATGAGTTTCCATGCTTTATATCCCTACTTCAATTCTTCCTTTTCCTTCTTATCATCCCTAATCTTCATCCCTTATTTTCATCTCATTCCCTTTCATTATGTTCCCCTATTTCTTCACCACCTCACCACTTTTCAGCTTGTCAATCTCTTCTAATCACCCCTTTAACTTGTCAATATTTTCTAACACCTTGATTGATACATACCTCATCTCTTCAGCTTCTTATTCACTCATCCTTCACTTCCCTTTGTTTTTCTTAACCCCTTTCCCATTTTCCATCCTATTCTCATCTCCAAAACTACCATCTACTTTGATTCATTATTAATCTCCTTAACTATCATCATCCATGCTTATTTGATCAAGATACCACCTACTTTTTCACTCTCCTATCATCCTTTTTGTGTCCTCATTTCATTCCTTTTCCCTCATGTTTCTTTTTCTTCCACTTATTTCCTTGTTTTTCATTTTCATCACCAAATTGTTTTTTCTTTGGTCTTTTTTTAGACTTATTTTCAAACCTTTCATGGCCTCCCATATTTCCCATCTTTCACTTACTCTTCATGATTGTTACACTTCTCTCCCCATCCTTTTCAATTCTCCAATCTATCATTCTTTAGTGCATCCCTCACCCCCATCTTCTACCTTTTATTTTTCTTCTCTTTTCTCCATTTAATTTCATGTTTTTCATCTCCCTTGATGACATTCTTTATTCTTCTTGACCTTTTTTTTCCTCTTATATGTCCATGCTTGGCTCCTTCCATCATTCTCTACCTTCATCTTTATCTACAACCTCATATTTTCTCTACGTATCTCTTCATCCATCTCTTGGTCTACCTTCACATCATCCCTTGTTGGATCTCCATTATTTTCTCCCATTAAACCTCTAGCTCCTCAGAGTGTGATCACCAATTATACCAATTTTACGTACATCTCTTTGTCTGCTTCCTCGTGTCCTCTACATCTTTGCTATAATGCATGAAATCTAGTCAAGTTTGTTACTTCAAGTGCATCCCTTTCTTCCTTTAATGAATTTGCATGTTGATCTTGGATATTTTTTTTGTCCCTCTCTAGCTACTCCCTTCACCCTACCTATCACCTTTTTCCATTTTAAACCCTCTACCCATTTTTCTCTTATATGATCACAATATATAACATGTTATGACCTCAAAGGTCTTCCATTCAACTTTAATTTACTATGAGATATATACCAATCCTATGGCTTTATAACACAATTATCCAAGCTCATATATTCATACAACCAATAAATGAGCTTAAGCACCGCTAAGCTATTGAGATGAATATTTCTTCCCCACCCCCTATATTCTTGCCTATTTCAAACCCCTTTTACTCTGACCTTTGGAGATGTTATAATCAAAACTAAAACCACCTTCAACTAGAATATTTGGGTCACCCACGTGTGGATGATAGCTATACCCTCTCACATGACCTACTTCCCAACCAATAATTTCCCTTGATTCTCCCTACCTGGCCTACATCCTTCTATGCATCATAATTTATAGATCAAAGGTATAAATTATATCTTATGTGGAAACCTTTTATGCATCATTATTTATAGATCAAAGGTATAATTTATGCATCATAATAGCCCTATTCTTTAATCACATGCCACCTAGTAACCTTTTACAAAATTTGCCTCTTCCACCAAACTATTTTCTCCTTAAACCTATTTCTCCCACCTTCCTTTTCAACTCCCCAATTTGTCTAACTTGGTACATTCTTCTTCTATTTTTCCTCTCATTTTTCCATTTATACCATTTATTTTCATTCCTATTTCAACCTGGTCCCTCATTTAATTAATATTATTATTCACCTCACTCCATATTCTAGAACCCCTTAGAGTTTTTATTTAAATTCCCTCAAAACTTAACACTTACTTATTTTGGGGCCCCAATAGCTCTAGGGTCAAGGGTTCAAATCTTTTCCACTTCTCATTTACCCACTCTGCTATTTTTCTTCCCTAAATCATTGAATAATAACCTTTCATATCCTATTAATGACATTGTTATGGAGTGTGCATAATGTTAGCTTAATTGGATGGTGATGAAAGAACCCATTGGGTCACTATGGTAATTGGAGTAGTTCCATATTTTATAAATCTTGGTAAAACATATTTCTCCCCTTTTTAACAAATGGTGGCAAAAATTTCATGCTTGAACCTTCTTATCCATGGATATAGATTTATTTTGCATAGTTGAAGTGGTCATCTAATTACATCCTAGGTAATCTCATCCACCATTTATACCAAACCAATCAGACAACTATTTGATAGACATATTTTCCACCCTTTGGTGCTTCCCTTTCTCCAATATCCTTCAACTAGACCTAACTGCATGATACATCAAATTAGGGAAACTAAGTTAACCAACACTCCCCACCTTAGAAGAGCTACATTAGGCTTGAATTTCATTTTGGACATTATGTCCATGGAACTATGTAGGTAGCATCCACTTGCTTAGTGCATATGGAGTCTACTCGGCCACCCCATTCCAACCAACCAACCCACTTACCCATGTCCACCTTGAAATTGGCCATTTTTTACCTAACCTCTTTGCATGTTTTACGATGACCTTGCCTTGGTCTTTTTTACTGCATTGACTATGCTTGTTGTGTTTTAGTTTTTATGCCCCCCCTCATGTATAACTAGATCATTTGTATTATTTTACAAGAGCACTTCCTACCCTAAATACCTGTGAACAACACTGACCTTTTTTAGATGACTCAATAAGCTTAATATGATTAATTATGACTAATGTTGTGGATCATTTACCCTATCGAATGTCCATCTAGAACCTGACCTTCTTTTTATCAACATTGGTAGCTTTAGTCTCTATGCAATCTTGACTATCACACTTAGTTGTATTTTTATGAACTCATTATCATTTCACATACCCAATGACCTTATGGCACTACCTAGTGCCTCCCCACCAACTACTTATCAAACCTATACCTGATTCAACCTTTCCTCATCAACTCTTGGTTTGAGGGGGGAACACCTCCTCCCATACTCAAGGCACTTGACCTTTGACTAAGTCATTCATTTTTGTTTTGTCACCTATTAATTTAAAGTTGCATAACAAAAAGGGGAAAAATGTAGACACTAAAAAACTACAAACTTACAATTTTTGATGACTAAATTTCTCAAAACCCCTAAAGACCCCCTAAACCTTCTTAAACCTAACCAAATCACTATTCTCATAATCACATATTACTATTCAAAAATACTATTTGAAAGTTCTATTCAAAAAAACTATTCACTATGGGATCCACTATCACTATTCATGATGACATGACATGTGACATGGCAAGTGATATGGAAGGTGATTTGGGAGGTGATATGGCAAGTGACATGGCCTTAAAGTGAGGTGGCTTTATGTGGGACATCATACCCCACTGAGGACCCTTTCCCAAGGTGCTTAATGACCTCATTTAAGCATCACCAGGGTCCCCCCTTGAAATATGGTGAATTTACCCTTAAGGGGTCACCATTCAACATATATTTTTTCTTCACACATGAAATTGGCCTTCAAAATGGGATACCACCTATTTAGTGCTTTGTAAAATTCAAAGGGCACTATATCTATCCATTTTTGACTTTTAACTCAAATGGGAGACCCATGATCAAGGTGGGAATCCCAACACCATCATATTTTGACTAATTCATGAAACTAAATAAAAAAGAGAACCGCATTTTTTTGGGAATCTATTTAAGTGCTTGGATAAAGATAAGAAAGGGTGGTGAAAAGTCTTTTGGCCTCATTTAGACCTATGTGCATGATTCTCATTCAAAATTGGACTCATGTGCAAGGTGGGAGACACACCAACCTAAATTGAAGACCCATGATCAAGGTGGGAATCCCACCACCCTAATATTTTGATTCATTCATGCACCATATGGGAAATGGCATCATACTTTTACTATTCCCTTTTTTGGCATGGTTCTTGATAATAAATGCTATAAATACCCCTCTCTCCTTCACCCAAAGTTAAGTTGGAAGTTAGTCTTTGGTTATTAACATATTGTTTTAGGTATTTGAAGGAGATCATAATTTTTGAGGTTATTCACATCTTGGAGAAAAATAATTCAAAGTAATGAAGCACTGCTAAAATTACCATGGGATTCCTTCATCACATCATCAATAACATCAACCACATCAACAAGCCTCAAGGTAACCTTATTTGTTTTTTTTATTTTAGTTATTTATTTAATTATTTAATTTTATTACCTTTACCTTTACCCCTTAATCCACTTTCCATATTAATCCATTGACCTCCTTTACCACATTTGCCATTGAAATTCTATTTACCTCCTTTGCCCTCTTTGCACCTTTTCCACCTTCACCCTCTTTGCTCCCTCATCCTTTTGCTAACCTAGTTACTTGTTGCTTTATATTTTTCAACCATCCCTATTATTTTATTATCTTAATCAACCCAAAAAAAATCATTCTTTTTACCCTCATCAAATTACCAAACCTAAAACCACAACCTTGCCTTAACCAATTTTCATCATTAGTATAATCAAACTAGTTGCTTCATTTTGGTTAACTTAGAAAAGCATCTAAATTTATCAATTAATTTACTATAATTTGATGCATTTTATTTTATATTTATATTCATTTAAGGAAAATATATTTATTTTATCATTTCCACTTAAGTGTTTTAAAGAAGATGGATTGACAGCCTCCTAGAAAGCTTTTGCTTCTAGGATCTAGCTCATGTTAGGTAATCCACCCATCTACTTGTCTAACAAACAAGTTTCTTTTAGTGTTTTATTATTTTAAGGTCATCCTCTCGAGTGAAAGATGATTTATATACAATCACTTAGATTCAATGCATGCACATTCAATAGGTATTCTTCCACACCCTTCTTAACTAGTTTCTTCTTTTCACACTTAAAAAAAAGCAAAAAATAGACATAAATAACTTCCAATCAAAACTTGGGTATTTACCAAAAACATAATAATAAAAATAAACAACAATAATGAATAACATATCCAAATCAACAAAAATAACATAAAAAACAATAATGTCAACCAAAAAATGGATGGAACCAAGGCCAAAATGACCCTAATAACAATTAAGATGATAAAAATGAGAAGAAAGGATACTTGAATTCAATGATATGAAAGTAAATAAATGCAAGAAAGAGAAAAGTAAATGATTGTTTAAAAAAATAAACAAATAGAAAAAGTGGGTCAATACTTATGCTAAAATGGTCAGAGTCTAGTTCAAAAAATAAAAATGGTTACTATTATTAGGTAGAAATAGAGAAAATTGGGTTTGGTTGAGGGTAATGGGCTCAAAAAAGCTTGCTAGATTTTTGTGTCATAGCGATCGACAATGGTTAGGTTAATTAGATACAGTTGGTGTAATTGGTGATGGTTGGGTAAATGAAGATGGTTGAGGTAACTGTATGTGGTTGGGATAACCATCAATGGTTGCCTATGTGTTCTGGGAGGATATTGAAGTGGAGTTTTAAAATGATGAATAACTAGGTGGGGGTTTTGATATAGGTCTATGGGAGGGAGAATAAGATGTCAAGGGGGTCTATTTGGGGTAGGAAGGTTAGAAATAAGATGAATCAATGAAAATAAGTACAAGATACCAATAACTTGATGGTGGAGGGTTGAGGCAGTTTGGCTAGAGTGATGATACTTCAGCTTTTGAAAGTGATGTGGATAGAGGTTTGGGTCTCTAATGCTAATGCTTGCTTATTGAAGGGATGATAGATACTTGCACAAGAAAATAAAATAACCTAGACATAAATTCATTTATGGATCCATTTCACTTCCTCGTATTCTCCTTTTGTAGGATGAAGTTGATAATTAGGATTGAGGAAGTTTCTAATTTGATGGGGGGAAATAAAGCTACCAATTCATGATGTTTTAAAGCTAGTTTTAAAAGAAATATTTTGTATAGGGAAATGCTTATCTCACCCAAAGATATTAATGATTTAGTGCTTTAAAATAGGTTTGGGGGCCTAACATAGATGATTAACCTAACTATAGATGGTTAGGCTAGCCATCAACAGTCAAGGGGTTAGAGGAAAATGGGTTAAAGCAAGGTGGATTAAGTGCTATAGTTAAATGTTTTAATTCAGGGGTCAGGTAAGTAAGTGAGTCTAGTTGACTAGGTGGTCCCCTAGACATAGGGTCAGATGAGGGTTAAAGAGGTAGTTTTGACATTGAAAGCTATCATGTACAAATTTTGAGTGTCTAAATTTTTCCCTATTTTTTGTGTAGTTTTGATCTAACAAGCTATATAACTAAAAAAAATGGCTGGTCAAGGTCTGGTTTCCCTAAATATAGGAGGAGGTGTTCCCCCTCAAACTAGGAGTTGATAAGGTAAAAGTAAAATTAGAACAAGGTTTGATAAATGATAAATTGGTAGTCACAAGGTTGGTGATAGAAAAAGGTTGAGAATTTGAGATGCAAACATGCACATAAAATAAGACCAAGAGTGATAGTCAAAATCATGCAAAGACTAAATTTGACAATGTTGGTAAAAATAAGGGCAATATTAGAAGGATGTGGGACAAGGGTGACTAGTCCATAATGTTAGGTATAGTTGATCAAGTTAGGCCTATCAAGCCATCTAGATATGGTCAATTTTGGTCATAAGTATCTAGGGTAGGAAGTGCTCCCATGAAACAACATAATAGGTTGAGTTATGCATGAGGTGGTACAAAGTTCAAAAGTTTAACATAGTAACATTGGTCGATGCAATCAAGATGACCATGGAAAAGTCATTACAAAGCATGTAAATGATCTGGGTTAAAAAGACCAATGCTAAGGTGTAATAATTAGGTTGTTGGGTATGGGTAGGGAGGGGATGGCTGAGTTGACTCTATATGCTCTAGGCAAGTGGATGCTATCTACATAGCTCTAGGGATACAAAACCCCAAAATAACTTTAGGCTAAATGTAGTTCTTATAAAAAGGTTAGATTTTAAGTTAGGGGTTTTGGTGAGAAAGTGGGCTAAAAGATAAGGGACCTAATTGGTGATGGTCATGGTGGCCCTTAGGATCGATCGATGATGGTTACCCCTAACCAGTGATGGTTAGAAAAAACCCTAATTTGAGATGTAAAAAGAAATTGGTAAATCATTTTTACCATTTTGACATGTGATTATGGATTTTGTACTCTAAATATTTTGTCATGTTAGTGACTTGGCATGGATTGTGTCGAGGTGGAGAATTGTGAATGGGTGAGTGGTCTAGTTGAATGGAACATTGTCCATATGGAGGGTGGATGATGATATGACTTAGTAGTAGCACATGGACTTTAACCATGCTAGTGATCACAAAATGAGGTAGGGGTTGTTTTAAAATTGATAATATAGATAAATTTGTGAGTGTAGAATTTCATTTAAGTAGGATAGAGTATTCAAGATTGGGGTAGGGTTTAGGGAAATAGCCCTGGGCCAAGATGCCATAGTTTTTAGGTGTGGAGAAAATTGGCCAAATTAGTTAGGTATAGTTGTGGGGAAAGAGTTTGTTTTAGTGGAGATGGACTATACGATAGTATTAGGTGGTGTGATTTTACCATTAGGTGAGTTTAGTGGTGTTAGGGAAGAAGAAAGTGATAGGGTTTCACCATCGATGGTCACACATAGTGACCGGTGGTGGTTTGACCTAATCGCTGATGGTCAACCATTGATGGGAAACAACCCCCAAGGGACCATCTATGGTTTAAGGAACTATTGGTGGTCAAATGGATTAGGTGGATGTGTGTTAAAAAAGGTTGAGGTAAAGGAATGTTTTGAAATGTTTGAAAGTTTTGTTGTTAAATGAAAATGGTGAAAAGAAGTGAAAATGTGGATGTAAATGAAGTGGTTTGGGGTGAGTTAGAAAAAGTGTTAAGTAGGAATAGAGTGATTTGTTGGTGATGGAGGTTTAAGTAGGGTATTGATATTATGTGAATAAGGTAAATGTTTATGATAGAATAATTAGATGTTATTAGGATATGATAGGGTAGAGATGAAATAGGTGTGAAAGATTTAAGTGCAGGTTGATAAATTAGGTGGATTTGGGAATAAAAAATGGTGATATGTGCTAACTATGGTTTTATAGGCCTATGATCAAATTCATATGAGGGATCAAGTCCCTAGGATATTTATTGAAGTTCAAGATGAGATGACAATATAAGAGTGGAGGTATATAGAGATGGTTGGGCTAGGAGTGATGACACATTATCAACACCTACCATGGGATGTGGCTATGATCATCACACTCATTGAGAGATGAGACCCAGTGATGAACACCTTTATGTTATCAATTGGTGAGATGACCATCTTATTGGAAGATGTGACTAGGATCACATGGTTACCCATCTAGGGGGAGCCCATTTATCATATTGAGAGCAAAGATAGAGACTATTATATGGATCTTATATATAGAGCTGATTGGGATCATGTTTAGTGGCATGTAGGTGGGTTTGGGATCAAGTCGATGTACTAGAGGGCCCTAGAGGATAGATGCCTTCAGATGATGATGGTAGTGATGTGCTTTACTTTTCCATATTTGAGCCACAAATTATTTCCATACCTGCTTCTATGGGTATTAGTGGAGATTCTACTTGGGGGGACTATATTTATATGGGGCCCAATGCTAATGGTCTAGATATATAGGGAGCTCTAGGCCTTTCAAGCACATAGATATTATGGTATTAGTGTCAATTTTGTGTTTCACTACTAGGCATTTGAGCACATTCATGTTGTGATACCATTGGGGGTACCATGGTAGGGATTCACTTAGGTAGCCTTTTTAGTGGGTTTCACGTGATGGAGATATATTGATACATTTACAAGTGTTGGTGGAGGAGCCAAAGACATTGGTTGGTTTAGGGATGATTTGGAGGGCTTGATGGTAGGTGATGTTGTATGGAGGCCATATGTAGATTGCTCTATATAGCTCGAGTATAGGTACCACACATTATCACACCAAAGCTGACAATAGATATATGGGAGGTAGGATGGGGAGACTGAGCTAATCTTATTTGATTGAGTGTAGAGATAGTGTGGATTGGTATAGGGGATCCCACTTGATTTTTCATGATGTAGGAGAGAGGATGCAAAGTCCTCACTCCTAGAGCCATAACCATATGAGGTTTTTTTGGATTTTAAGGAGCTCTTAATGAGGGTGGACATAAATGATGCAAGGATTGTCAATGGTTATGCAGTGTAATTCTAGGCTAGGTATGCAACAATTTTTTTTAGATGGGGTAATAGGCACTAGTAGTCGATGGACATGGATCTTACATAGGTTCAAGGTGGAGGGTAGGATGTACAAATATCAACAACAATTGTAATAGCTTAGGCCTAAGTGATTAGATTACAGGGATAGGTTACTACTTTATAGGAATAGATAGTCACTTTAAAGGGATAGGTTATCACTTTGATTAGTGAGCATATTCAGGTGAGGATCACTCTTGGGTTAGTGATATAGGAGAGAGACTCACTAAGATAGAGAACAGGGGCATTCATAACAAGCGTAGGAGGACCACCTAACATATTTTTAAGGACATGATACCTAGCCACTGTCGAGGAGTTTAGATATTATGAGGTGATGGTGTTATCCCAACTACCAGAGGTGATGCATTATGGGAAGTATAAAGAAATCTTGGTGGGGGGTCCATTGATAAATACTCTAGGTTAGTGGGCCTTGAAAATTGGATAGATAGGTGGTAGTGTAGGTCCAAGTCTAAATGGTTTAGGTGGTAGTGGTCCTGGTTCCCCAGGGGCTTGATAAATGAGATTTTATGATGTACACATGATTTGTATTTTGATACTAGCTTGGTTATCAATGATGTGAGATGTATATGAGAGAGATATTGATATATTATGACATATATTATCATATTAATGTATATGATGATTATGTTGAGTATATTAATGTTATATGATTACATTGATGATGATATCATATGATGGTTTTTTTATGTTCATGATGATTATGTATGGGTGTATTGAGGTATTTTGATTCTGATGTAATTAATGACATATATGGTTTTGCATGCTTATGGCTAATGTAGATGCTTTCGTTAGATAGTGGGTGGTTGATATGATGTTTAAAACACGCTTTTGATTTAGGTATTGGTTTGTGATTTGTTTTAGTTTGCATTTGATCATGAGTATTTTATAGATAGATATGGATTATTGTTTACTTAGATTAGATGATGTTTTATAGAAATGATATTGATGATGATATAATAATGTTATAATTACATGTTATGAATGGATATAATGTTATGGTTCCTGATGTTTTGTTTATGGATAGATTAGATATTTGTTTTATATTTGCCTTATTCTTGGGGATAATGTTATGATGGAAACACATAGAGTAGGTGTAGATAAAAAAATAAATGTGAGAAAGAGACAAATTAGGAGACATATGAACACATGAACTAACGAATAGGGGAAATAAAAAGGCATGATGTTTTGATTTGATAAGGATGTATCAACAAGAAATCATATTTGGATTGACTTAGGGAACATAAACATATAAAATTATTTGTAAAATCATTCTTTGATTGAGAAAGAGGGGGTCTTAATCACATTGTATCAAGTAAGCTTACAGTCCCTTGAGTAGAGGTGTGAAAGGAAAGTAGGTGATAAGTAGATAGTTAAATGAGAAATAGGTGAAATGGTAACCTAATGTGGGATAGTTTGTTGCTTCTATAGGTGACCAAAGAACCATAATAGACAAGTCCATGCCTTAATATGAGATGTAGACTGATCAATGTAGGAAGTCTACCAAATAACACTTATAAGAGCTGATTGTGGTTTACTTTAATTTTTACATAGGATTATTTGTTGTTTTTGTTATTTTGATAAGTTATTGAAGCTGATCGATGTGAGAAGCTTCAAATTATTATTCTATAGCCATCCTTTAAGGGAGTGGTCTAGAATTGGATTTTATAACTGTCCTTCAAGGGAGCAGTCTATTTTTAAGCAACTTTTAATTATTGGGTACCTATCCTTCAAGGGAGCAATCTAAAATGCAACTAATATTTGGAATACATGTTAGACATAGATAAGTCTATTTAGGATTCAAAATTTTACCTTTATCAAGTCAAAACTTGAGCACAAAAGGTTAGTGTTAAATTGGGGAAGTAGTTTGAGAGATAATTGACCATGGGATTCCATCTAATTAAAGATGAAAATTATGCATGAGAATCATTCCATGGGTAGAGATGTGGTGCCCATACTTAGGATTAGGTCATAACTGTGATGGATAATCACATGGTTCTATGTTGTAATCAATTATTCCCAAAGGATTTAGGGATGCAAAAGGTAGTGAAAATCTTGTAAACTAAGGGATGAGCTTAAGTTAGATATAAAAATGAGTTTGATCCCTACTTCAACAATAGAAAGGACACAAATCTGAAGCATTGAGAGGCTCATGTTATAACTTACCCTTAAGAGAGGACAAATGAAAATATCTTGATCCATACTTATAGGTTAAGATGTAGGGTCCAAGCTAATTAAAATCAAACTTTCCCTTTTTGCTTTTCTCCATATTAGTTACATGTTGGTTATCTTTAAGGATGGGGTCTCCAATGTTGAACTCTCACTCTTTTAGGTGTTTTTTAATGCATGCTTGATTTGTTCTTGATAGAAATGAATATGATTAAGCACGACAAGGTGATGCTCATCAATAAGTTTAAGATGTTTGAGGCATTCTTGATGATATTCATTTTCAAAAAAGATTTCATGTAATGATATGTAAAGATATGGAATTTGTAATTCAAGGGGAAAGACTACCTTAGCTCAAAAAATGAGAGAGAAAGGTGTAACACCTATAGAGGTTCAAATGCTAGTGCGATAGGCCCATAAAGTGAAAGGGATGTGTAAGTGCCAATCTTGACCTGAAGCACTAACTACCTTAGTGAGCATTTTGATGAGGGTCTTGTTTGAGGCTTCCACCTATATATTGGCTTATGGATGATAAGGTGAGGAAAAACTTAAATTTATGATAAAATAATCACAAATATCTTGGACTTTTCAATTTTTAAAAGATTTACCATTATCGGTGATGATCTTATGGGGAACACCAAAGTGGTGGATGATATGGTGATTGATGAAGTTAATATTTTTTTTAGCTTTTGTGGATATAGGGGGATGTATTCCACCCATTTAGTGAAATATTCAATGTTATTAATGATTTATTGATGTCATTTTAAAGAATGAGGATTGATTTCCCTAATAAGGTCAAGACCCCTTTGTGAGAAGGACCAATAATCGATAGATACTTGAAGGTCATGAGGAGGAACATGATGTAGATTATGTTGTTGACATTTTACACACTTTTTTACATAATCACAACAATCCTTATTGAGGGTGGGCCAATATTAACCAAGGTGAAGGATACGTTTGGTGACAACTAGGCCACTAAAGTGTCCCCCAAAAATTTCATCATGCATTTCTTTAATGACATAGGAAGCTTCTTGGTTACACATGCAATGGAAAAGGAGGCCATCAAAGCCAAATTTGTAAAGTATTCCCCTTAGTATGGTGTAATGAGAGGTACTTTGAACAAAGGCTCTTCAAGCATTCTTTGAAAGGTTGGGAGAAATGGTGCCAAGGTTAAGGTAGTCAAAAGCTTGATGGTACCCAATGTTAGAATGAGACATCTCCACACTAAAAATGGTAGGGAGATCATAACTAATATACAAGGGTGTGATAAATCAATGGATAGTGATGAATAGTATAGATTTAGTAGGTTGAGATAGAATTTGGGAAGCAAGGGAGGCCATTGTGTTTGCAAATTTATTGTTAGATCGAGAAACATATTGGATAATGTAATGATCAAATGATACTAAGAGTATATCCATGAGTTGTTTATATTTTAAGAGGGCATCATTTTTACATTGATAAGATCCATTGACTTGGTTGATGACCAACTGGGAGTCACCAAAGATACTGATTATTTTGACTTCAAGGCTAGAGTAGTTTGGAGACCTATAACTAGGGCTTCATATTCAGCTATATTGTTGGTGCACTCATAGTCAACTTTAAAGGAGAGGGAAAGAGGTTAACCATTAAGGGGAATGAGAATAACTCTAAAACCTCACCTATTTGGCATTTAGAGCCATCAAAAAACATGGTCATTTGGTAGGTGGGATTTTCCTCTTGGAAAAGGGTTGCAATGGATTCATCTAGAAAGGTAAGAGGAAGTGGTTGATTATTTGGTAGAGGCACTTTAACCTACCCTTTAATAGAATTTTTCATAAGGAACTCAAGATCAAACTTAACTAAAAACATGAGCCACTTAGCCATACATTGGTTTTGATATGGCTTAGAGTGCATGAACTTGAGGGGGATAGTGTTAGTGATAAAATATGTTTTATGACTAAGAATATAATGATAGAGTTTAGAGGCCATGAAAACTAAGGTGAGGGAGAGTTTTTTAAGAAGGGTATATTGAATTTCATAGTTGATAAGTGTGTGGTTGATGTAATAGACAAATTGATCTTTATTATGTTCATCATTATGAGAGAGCATGGCCTCTATGGAATGATCAATGTTATATATATAGGTAAAAGGGTTGGTATTCCTTAGGAGGGATGAGGATAGGTGGAGAGAGAAGATATTCCCTTATTAAATTGAAGGCTTATCGACATTCCTTGGTACGCTTAAAGGAGGTATATTTCTTTAGGAGCATGTGGAAGGGATAGCATTTGTTAGATAGTTGGGAGATGAAGTGATAGATGGATTGAATTTTTCCCTATAAGCTATAAAGTTGCTTTATGTTGGTAGAAGGCATTTCCAATATTGATCTAACTTTATCATGGTCTAATTTTATTCCATGTAGAGAGATGATGAACCCAAGAAGCTTACCTAATAAGACCACAAAAATGCACTTTTTAGGGTTGAGCCTGACATGATAATGAACTATGTGGTTGAAGATGATGGAAAGAACATCTCAGTGATCCTTGTAGTGTTTGGATTTCCCAAGGAGATCATCCACATAGTCCTTTATGATTTTATGGATGATATCATGAAATATATAGGTCATGGCCTGTTGATAGGTTGATCTAGTGTTCTTTAGTTTAAAGGGCATGACTCTGTAATAGAAGGTTCCCCATGGGGTGATAAAGGAAGTTTTATGCTAGTCTTTTGGGGTAATCAAGATCTGATTATATCTTGAGAAACTATCCATGAGAGATATCATTTCATGGCCAAATGTAAAATCAACAAGTTGGTCAATGTTGGGTAGAGGAAAGTCATCCTTTATGCAAGCAAGGTTGAGGTCATGAAAGTTGATGTAGAGGCAAAGTCCACCTATGGGTTTGGTGATAGGAATGATGTTAGAAACCCATTATGGGTGGTCAATGGGTTAGATGAAGTCGATGGATAAGAGATGTTGAAGCTCTTCTTTGACTAGGAGGGATATGAAAGGATGTATTCTATGAAGCTTTTACCAAATTGGCTTTGCCTCAAGATAAGTGACAATGTTATGGAGGGTGATAGAGGGGTCAATTTTAAGCATGTCCTAATAGGACCAAGTAAATGTTATGCTACGGTCACAAAGGAAAAAAGGGTAATCTTGTTGCTCCATGAAATTTAAGGATTGGCCAATTTTAATGATGTGGGGGTTATCCTTAGTTCCCAAGTTAACATCAATGGTTGATTCATTTAGCATGTTTTGGTTCTTAGGAGGTAGATATTTATGGATATCAGAATCCCTAGCACCAATGTAGGTGAGAATGGAATCATCATCTTGGCATTGGATGGTTTTAATGGTATGGGAATCACATTCGATCATTTTAGGATGGATGAGAGGAAGGGTCTTAGTTTGGTTTTATTTTCATAGGTTAGGGAGCATAAACTAATAGTATTGATAAAAAAAATTAGATGGGATGATATAAGAGTCTTCTAACTTTAGGGGAAGTGGGTTTGATTAGGATGGAAGATCTTCATCGATGGTAGCGATAGGTTTTGGTGAGGTGGGTTCTTCTGGTGGTATGAACCCAAAGCCAAAAAACTCATGAGGTTTTTGAGTTTTTATGGTGGTAAATTCATGAGGTCCTTGTTCATAAAGGCCATGACCAAACCCTTTCCCAACATACCTATAAAGGTAAGCTTTAACAAAGGTTGGTTTGTCTAGGTAGGGGAAATCAGAAGTGAATGGTGTAGTGGTGGGAGTGAGAAGTGGATGATCGAGTCCCCCATAGTTGAAATTTGTTTTATTTTTGGGGAAACCAAAAGGGACAATAGTTTTGATGTTGGGATTGTAGGAAGGGTCATATTTAAGATTATCATACTCATGTAGAGTAGGGAAAACATCTAAGGCTAAAAGTCAATATTCCCCCAAAGAGAGATGTTGAAATGTAGATTGTAAAGGGTCCTCAACTAGAATTTGGGATGATGAAATAGTTGAGCTAGTTGATGCTTCATCATTGTTATAAGTGGAAGTGTTGATGGTTTTGATTGGTGGGGTGGTTTCATCAAAAGTTGATTGTGAGGCAGATAAGGAGGAATGAGAACATCATTAGGCTAGTATGTCATATTACAAGAGGTAAAGGGACTACGATCAGCTTTGATGGTAACAACTTGTCCCTCATGCTCAAATTTGACACATCAGTGTAGAGTGGAAGGGACACAACTCATAACACATATATCCAAAGGCGTTTGAGTAACACATTATATTGGAACTCACCCTCTATAACATAAATAGTTAGGTAATGTTGTGAGGCCCCAAATGGATATGGAGGATAATGGTCCCTAAAGTAGTGGCCATGTTATTATTGAAGGAATAAAGGATCACCATGCTTTCTAACAAGATATTTTTGGGCAGCTAAAGTTGGTCATATGCATGGGAGGGGATAATGTTGATGATAGCTCCTCCATAAATCATTATTCTTTTGATGTAGGTTTGATTGATGTATGTGGTGATAAAAAAGGGAGGATCAAAGTCCTCAAGATTGGCAAGTGAGATTTCAAAATCTTGAAAGGTGATGAGAGAAAAAATTTGGAGGGCTCCAACCAAGGGTGCAAGAGGTTGAGGATCATCTAGCTAAACTTCAATAGATTTTAGAGCCTCAATCAATGCCTGATAATGGTGGGGCAAAGTGTTGATTAATTCATAGAGGTTCATTTTCATCAATGTTTGGTGAAGTTGTTTCAACACTAACCTTTGTATGAATGTAGAAGGGTTGGAGGGAGAAGCACCCAAAATGGATAATTTAAGTTTTGGTGGTTATGAAGGTGAAGGTGAATATGTTTGGTTTTGGTTGGTAGTTTTAGGGGTTGATGGGTAGGTCCATGGAATAGAGGCTTTGTATTTTCTATTATCTTTTTATTGGGCTTGGGAACGTGTTACCACATGAATAATATGAATAAGTGGGTTTGTTGGGTTTGATGCTTGCTTCAGTTCTTCCTTCTCATCCTTAGGTTGTGTGGGTTAGGTTGATCAAAAGATTGGTAATGGGGGTATGAAGGCTTTATTTGATAATAGATCATCTTCATCATATAAGCTATGAACAAGTGCCTAAAGAGCTTTTTAGTTCTCCATGTCATGTCTTAGTGCCCTATGGTATGCACAAATCAAGTTATCATTGAACTAGGAGGGTTTAGGGTGTGAAGGGTCATAAGGTTTGATTAGGGGTAAGCTAATGGAAGAGGTTTTCAACAACCTTTACAAAATGGTTGAATAGGATTCAAGAAAATGTGTTGGAGGTAATGGGTTTTTGGTTTTAGGAGTGGTAACCTTCTCGAGCATAGGTTTTAAAGTAGAATTTGGAGTTGGGGGAATGATTTTGGTTAGCGGTTTTGGTTGGGTTTGCTTGGTTACAGTTGGTTTAGAGGTTAGATATTTTAATGTGGAAGTCTTGGATGATGAATTTTTAGCTATAGGTGGGAAAGTAAAGGTAGATAGGTTGGTTAAAAATTATGGATAACTAGAGGGTTTGATGGGTGTAGGTGGAGAAAAAGGGGATGGTTTTTTGGATCAAGAATAGGTAACTTGTATGGTAAAAGGATGGGGTTCTAAGATGGAAGGTAAGTGGGAAGGAGGTGGTATGGGTCTAGTTTGAGGTAGAGGTTTGGGTACTTTCTTAGGTAGTTTAGTTGGATTTGCCTTTGGTGGACTAGATGGAGTTAAATCCAACCTTATAGGAGGATGAGAATGACTAGGTGTGGGAAGAATTCCTAAGTTCTTGATTGGCCTAATGAGAGAGGTGTAAGGTGATTTGGTAATTTTAGGTGGAGGTGGTTTGGATGGTTCACTTATGGTTTTGGAAGAGATATTCAATGAAGAGGAAATAATGGGTTTAAGGGTGGATTCGAGTGAAGTTGAGGATTAATATTTTTTTTTGGTAAGGGAGTCCAAGATGATGTCAAAAGGTGTCTCTATCAAATTTTGGTTGAGAAGTGAATTCTAGGATTTTGACTAGTCTAAAAAAGGGCTTGTAGATGGGTTTAGTTCCTTGGTTATTGGTTTCAAAACTTAATCCCTTTGGTGGAGAAGAAGGAATGGTTTTTTCATTGTTGACTTGGATGGAAGGATTCAAAATTGATTGATGGATAAATGAGGTAATCTCCACTCTTAGGATGGTTTTTGAAGGGAGAGCAGAGGGTTCTATGATAGGGGAGGCTGGGGTGGTATCATCAAGTGAAATAATGGACATGGTTACTTCCTTCGTTTAGGTATCAAAAGGGATGGAAGGTAGTTCTACCACTTGAATAAATGAAAGGGAAGAAGATGGCATGATTAAAGTAGTGGTTTCCTCCTTTAGTGTTCCAACAAAGGAGAGGTAGATAAATCTAAGGTTTCATTAAGGGAAGAGAGAGGGGGGATGACTCTTTCATCTAGGTATCTGAAAGAATAGAATGTGAGTTTACTATTTCCATTTAGGTGATTGAGATAATGGTTTCTTCAACAATTAGATTATTACTAATAACATTAATTATGTGTGCCTTACGAGAATAGGATGATTTAGATTTATTATCATGGGGTTAGGTAGAAGGAGCATGATTGGGAAAAGGTTTACAGAAGATGTTAAGGGACTAATTAGGAGGTGCATTGGGATTATCAAATTTAATTTATCCACTATCAATCAAATTTTGGACAATATTTTTGAAGGTATTACATCTATTAATGTCATGTCCTATAACATAGTGGAAGGCACAATGGTCATTTTCATTATACCACCTAGGTACAAGGTGAGAAGAATCAAATTGATAGGGTGGTTTAATTGGTAGAAGTTGGATGAGGTTGGTTTGGAGAAATTTATCTAAAAATGATGCATACAATTCTCCAATGGGAGTATATTATCTTGGAGAAGCTTAGTTTTAGTTTTGGTTTTGTTGCTGAGGAGAGTTTGAAGAATTGGTTTGAGGTGGTTGGTTGATATTTGGAGGTGGAGAAATTTTTAGAACAACCAAGTTTGTGGATGCTTTTGCCTTGGTATTGGATTGGTTAGTGGTTTGGTAGAGGAAGGGTCATTGGATTTAAAACTAGAATTTTTGTTTTGTAATTTCAATTTCCCTTCATCAATGGCCAAGTTTTCAAGTTTCTATGCCATGGTGAATGCCTCATCAAAAGTTTGGAAGGTCTGAAATTCAAGAGTTGGGGTGATATGTTTGGCACAACCCCAAAAGAAGAGTTCAATCAATTCAGGTTGGGGAAAAGAAAAATAAAGTTGGTTGATGAGACCTCTCCATTTAGCAATAAAATCAACAATTGACTCATCATTGAATTGTTTAATGGAATAGAGATCAATGATAGAAACCTATTTAGATATATTTACCAAAATGTGTTCTAAAAATATGGGGCCAATTGAGAAAAAGAAAAGGATGGAGTGCATGGGAAGAGCACTATACCAATCAAGGGTAGGTTTGGATAAGGACATGAGGAAGGTTCGAAGAAGGAGATCATCATTATATGTGATTAATCAACAAGAATGATAGAATGATCTCAAATGATGTTGGGGGTCCTCCTTACCTTAAAATTTAGAGAACTTGGGCAATTCCCATTGAGGAGGATAAACATAGATAGGGACAGACGGATGAATGGGTTCATTACAAATCTGATCATAGGATAAAAGGTTATGGTACCTAAAGATAGATGACTCTGATTTGGTCATTTTGTCCATTAAAATCTTGATCAAGTTTGGTTGGGGTTGAGAAGCTACATAATTAAGGGGCACATTATGTTAAGGTTAGGTGGTAGTTATGTTTGGAGAAGTGATAGAAGGTGTTAAAGAAGATGCATATTGGTAAGTGGTCATAAAAGGTTGAGATGGTGTCACATAGGGGTTAATTGACATAAATGGTTGGGTGGAAGGTGTTATATATGCTTGTGGATTAGAGACATATTGATAGGTTGTCATGGGCACTTGTTGAGGAATGGAGGTGGGTTGAGTTAAAGGTATGGCTGAGGTAGTGGGTTGAGCTTGGGTAAGTTGAGGTTGAGTGGTGACTCTAGTGGTAATGGGTGGAAGCATTTGAGGTATAGAGAGTACTAAGTTCTAAAATGGGGTAGAAGTTGATGGGTTGGTTGAGACATAGGGAAGGGTGGAAATAGGGGAAGAAGACAACCCCATGGTAGGTGGAGTATAAGTAATTAGAGGTAAAGTTGAACCTATATGGGAAGTGTGGGGTGTGGTATGAGGTGTTTGGTTAGAGGTTAGAATATTGGATTGGGTTTGGGCAATGGTGTAGATGGGATGTTGGAAGAAGAGGAGGCTTGGGTCAACAAGGGTTAGGTTGAGGTGGTACCCACCATAAGGTGGGAAGGCATACCTTAAGGAGGATATATAGGAGGAACTGAAGAAATAGAGGTACAGTTGGGTAAGTTGTTAAGGTAGTGTTGAAGAGAAACTATATTGTTTCAATGAAGGCAGAAAAGTTTGCATCACCTTTAGATACAATTGTGATTTTGGTAGGAGGGGGAGAAAAATAAGGTGAACTCTCATCATTAGAATTATACTCCATGGAGGAAGAGGAAGAAGGTGGTGGTTGATCAGTTTGGTTTGTCAACTATTGTCTAGTAAAGACCATATGTGAAGATAGGAAATATAATGAAACTCACACCTCAAACAAAGAGCAATCAAATTAAAATAATTTAAGGTAAACAATGCATACACTAAAGGTGCATAAAATCCTATAATTATTTTTAGATCACTTTTGGCTTATGCCTTATAAAGTGTGAAGAGGGAATATGACTTATAGATCAAGTACTAAAGAGGCAATCTAAGGTTTGTTTTAGGTTATTTAGGTTCTCTATAGGAAAATTTGTGTTGAACTTTAGTAAATGGCTTGGTATTGGGGCCTACCCCCTCACTTCATGGTCTCATAGTGGTTAGAGTGTTGGGTGCTTAGCCAAAATATATTGAGTTCAAAGTTTATACTCAACCATAGAGCTGAGTTGGTTCTCCCCTTGGTGGTGAAATCCAAGTCAGATAGCCAGGAAGGGGTAAGGTTTCCATTAGGTGATGAAGTCTTAGTCAGGACTTATCTCAGGTATGTTTTGATGTGCTAATTATTTTGTGGTTTGGCTTGGTGTGTGATAACAATTGAAAAAAATACAATTTATTATTTTTCCCTCTAAGTTACTAGATGAACTAATATAAGCAGACAATCGATGTATCCAAGGGGTTAATTTTAAGCCCAAAAAGAAATTTTTATATTTAATTTGATGATCAAATAATAAGGAAGAAAAAGGGAAGTATGTCCCATTGAGCATGCCAAAATGTTTCATTAATTTACTCATTTCTTAATTTATAAGTAAAGTAATGAAACTAGTAATAGGGTGTGTAGAAAGATATCTGGTAAAGTGCACGTGTGAATCTAGATGATAGTGGGAACTCCTCTTTGGCTAGGAAGGGATAACCTATATATAATAAAAACACTCAAAAAAGAGGTTTGTTAGATGGATGGTTGAGTGGACTGCCTAGCGTGAGCTAGATCCAAGAAGTGTAGTGCTTACTAGGAGGCTATCAATCCACTATTATAAAAATTAAGTTGATAAAAATGAGAAGAAAGGATACTTGCATTCACTTATATGAAAGTAAATACATGCAAGAAAGAGAGCAAATTCTTGTTTAAAGAAAACAACCAAAATAGCAAAAGTGGGCCAATACTTATGCTAAAATGGTCAGAGTCTAGATCAAAAAATTAGAAAGGTTACTATTATTAGGTAGAAATAGAGAAAAGTGGGTTTGGTTGAGGTTAAGGGGCTCAAAATAGCTTATTGGATTTTTATGCCATAATGACCAGTGATGGTCAGGTTAACTAGTTGTAGTTAGTGTAACTAGTGATGATTAGGTAATCGATGATATTTGAGGTAATCGTCTACAGTTGGGCTAACCATTAGTGATTGCCTATGTGTTCTGGAAGGATATTGAAGTGGAGTTATAGAATGATGAATAAGCAGGTGGGGATTTTGATATTGGTCTATGAGAGGGAGAATAAGATGTCAAGGGGGTCTGGTTGGGGTAAGGAGGTTAGAAATAATATGAATCTATGACAACAAGCACAAGATACCTATAACTTGATGGTGGAGGGTTGAGGCAATTTGGTTAGAGTGATAGTACTTCCACTTTTGAAAGTGATGTGGATAGAGGTTCAGGTCTCCAATGCTACTACTTGCTTACTGAAGGGATGTTGGATACCTACATAAGAAAATACAATAGCCTAGACACACTTTCATTTATGGATCCATTTCACTTCCTCCTCTTCTCCTTTTATAGGATGAAGTTTCTAATTGGGATGGAGGAAGTTTTCAATTTGATGGGAGGAAATAAAGCTACTAATTCACAATGTTTTAAATCTAGTTTTAAAATCAAGCTTCCATTCAGGGAAATCACCCAAATATGTTAATGCCTTAGTAATTTAAACCAAGTTTGGGGGCCTAACTATTGACGATTAGGCCAACCATCAATAGTTGAGGGGTTAGAGGAAAATAGGTTAAAGTGAGGTGGATTAAGTGGTCTAGTTATATTTTTTAAGTTAGGGCTCAGGTAAGTTAGTCAGTCTACTTGATTAGGTACTCCCCCAGATGTGGGGTTGGATGAGGGTCAAAGAGGCAGTTTTGACATTGAAATCTATTATGTGAAGATTTTGATTGTCTACAACAACAACAACAACCAAGAATTACTATATTAGGACCTTATGATGGCAATCCTTCATTCCCCTGACTATATCTAAGTGTACTGATAATCAAGAATTACCCTCTCTAGACTATCTCCATCATTTATAGTTATGATGGTCCTATATCCAATCTGGCTTATACAATAGTAACTTGGTGGTCTAAAGTCATCATTTTAAGCCTCTAATCCCATACCAATGAGCCAATTTAACCCACTATGTCAGCTAAGAGTAAGCCAATTAACACTATTAAGGAAAAACCATATGATATTGTAGAATAACTCTAAAATACACTTGCACAAATCTCTATTCTATATTTGTTGCATATGTATACCATCCATAAGAATATCCTTACTGAATTCCTCGACCAGTCCCAAGTGACATTAACAATACACCAAGAAAATTTAAAGATTTGGTTGGACACCTAGCCTCAGGGTAATGGTTGACCTTCGACCAAAGTGATATGTCATCCCTTGGCCCTCTGCATAATAACCCATTATATATTGAAGTTGTTATAATGTGGAAAAAATTTAAATGTGTCCTCATAGACAATGGATCAGGCTTGAATATTATGTCAATGAATTTGATCAAGCATCTTGGATATTTATTAGCTAACCTTCAGCCAAATACTATTACTATCAAGGCCTATCATAATGAAGAGTGGGAATCACAAGGAACCATTAGTTTGCTAGACCTAGATTTATCATATAATTTTCTTTTGGGTAGACCATGGATACACAAAATCCATGTAATACCTTTAACATTATACTAGTGTATCAAGTTTCCTCACTTTATGATGTAGGTAACTATCCATGGAGACTAACCACCATATGAACAATACAATCATTTGGAGGCTAAATATGAAAGCTACAATTATTATTTTGGCCTATACCTAGTACCAAATAAGGACGAAGATAAGGAGATACTTGTTGAACTGTCAGGGACTAATTACATACACCTTAATAGCCTTACCTACATTTCAAATATGCCTCATGTTGAAATTTCTAATCATTTTATCATTTTTTCCAATGGTTAAAGAGAGTATTTTACCCATGATACACTCCATATAGCCAATATTCCATAGAACCCCAAGTCTTATGGAAGGCTCAAAGCTAAGACAATTTGTATAGCATGATGATGAAGGTAGAGGCTTGAGGGAAAATTAATAGGGTACTATTGAGCCCATTTCTATGACTAAATATAAAGGAGCTCATGGTCTTGGATTTAAACTACCTAGGGGTGACCTCACATATCTTATTCATTATCCTATACCAATGAATAATAATGATGATGCTAGTAATGAAGTAGAGTCTGATCATAACATATATGAATACCTAACCAATACCAACTTGTTTAATCCATATACTATTTATACCATCATTCCAATAATGTGACATTCTCCACTTACACTTTATCATCCTCAGCTAATAGACTAGGACCAACAAGAATCCATAGTACCTATAGACAAGTTTGAGAATGATGAGGGATTTTATGATTTTTTGGGCCTAAGAGATGATGTTTCTTTGGGAGACCATAAATAAGGGCCATCTATCAAAATAGATCTTAGAAGATGGCTCGAATCTCCTTGTAGAGGATACTATAGAAGTTAACATTAGGATGCTAGAGGGCCCAAAGTAAATCAAATTAGGCACATCCCTCACTAAGGAGGAATGTGAAGTTTTTAAAACCCTTTTGAGGGATTTTGTTGACATATTTACATGGGACTATATGGACATGATAGGTTTAGACCCCACATTGGTTGTACACCATCTTGTTGTACATCCTGATGCCAAACCTGTTAAGTAGAAACTATGTAAAATGCATCCTTGCATTATTGTATTAATCAAGAAAGAGTTGGAAAAACTCTTAGAAGTGAGATTCATCAAACCAATTGACTATTTAGAGTGGATCTACAACATTTTACCCATCAATAAAAATCCATAAGGGATCAAAACATGCACTAATTTATGAGACATCAAGAAGGCCTACCTAAAGGATGAATTTCCTCTAATGAATATTGACATGATAATTGAATCCATAGCTGAGTATAAAATATTTTCATTCATGGATGGATTTTTAGGATATAACTATATTAGGATCTCACCAGAGGACCAACACAAAATAACATTCACCACTCCTTGGGGAATGTTTTTCTATCAAGTCATGTCATCTGGCCTCAAGAATGTTGGGACAACATACCAAAGGGCCATGACTATTATATTTCATAATATGATGCATGATATTATCGAAGACTATGTCAATGATATACTAGGTAAATTCAAAACTTGTGTAGATTATCTATCCATACTATGAAAAATATTTAAAAGGCTTTATGAGTAAAAGGTTTGACTTAATCCCAAGAAGTGCATCTTTGATTTCAATTCAGGCAAACTATTAGGATTTATTGTCTCTCATCAAGGCATTGAAGTTTATCCTACCAAGGTTTAATCCATTATCAAGATGATTCCACCTTCTACTTTGAAGCAACTACAGAGTAATTTTTTACTCTACGTCGTATTTAATTATTTTTGATCCAAGTGTTGCAATTTTGGTTCCTGCGCACCTTGGACATGGCGGCAAAATTTTAAAGTAGAGGGCTAGTTCATTTTGTCTAAGTGTTGAGATGCAGTGGAAGTTTCCAAGTGTCACCCTCTGAGCATAGGTCTTTTTCCCCTTCTTATTTCCTTCATCTCATTTTTGCCCGAGTATAAGTTCAAGCAGATGTTGCCAAGTGCCAGTTTTCAAGAGATAAAGCCTTCAGTTGGCATCTTTTGAGTCCCCTTTTTGTAACTTTTGAGAACCACAGACCGTGCCACATACCCAGTAGTAGCTGTGAAAGCCTCCACATGTCAACGCTCGAGAGAATCATCATCAAGATCTATTGACAAATATAAAATGGTGGTGGGTCTCGGGTGTTACTTCAAAAGTCTACAGAAGCTTCCAAGTGTCACCAGTCATAAAAGTTTAATATGTGTCCTGAATACATCTATAGCACAACCAAAGAGAAGTGGAGGGAGCCGTGTGTCTTCGATGAATTAGGTAGAAGGTGCCAAGTGTCATTCTCTGGTTCCTCCTAGACCGTAAAGAGAATTTTCATGAAATTGCTAAGTGTCCTCTTCCGTTTCAAAGTGCCCGCCTACCTGTTAAAGCGAAATGAAGGGAAAATCGGCTGGAGTTAATTCAATTAGATGAAATAATTCATCAGGTAGATTTTTGGAGCCCCCTACAGCATTGAAGGCACCGTCTTTTTGTCCCCTAATAGCGAGGGTAGAATAGACAGTTGGGTGGCCAAGGATGTGAAGGACGGAGAAGATTGTGTGGGAAAAGAAGTGATCTAAAGAGACATCCAAGGCTATATAAGCAGGATTGTAAAATCTAAAAGAGGGAATTCTCATAGTTTTAGACTTTTTGAGGTTTGTGACCAGTAATATCATTTGCCCTTGTCTCAATTTTCTTGAGTTGTAAGGTTGATATAATCATGCATGTTTTTGTGCCCTTTATGTGGTTGAATGAATTAAGGAAATTTGAGCTCCATGCCTTGGTTGGTGTTGTCTGTGTCATTTGTAAAGTAGTCTATACTGTATATTTTCTAGTGTTGTGATTAGAAATGTTATTTGCTTTTGTCTCATTTTCTGGAGTCTGAAGTTAAACATAACTGTGTGTGACTTCTGCACCTCTTATGTGATTGGAGGATTCTACTAAGAAGATAGAACACTATGCCTTTGTTGATAATTATTATATCTCAGCAAAAGACTCCCTTATTGTGAGCCTTTTGTTTCTGTTATTCTAATATTTTACATTGATCATGCACTTGTCTAATCTTAAATGTAATAGAATCTTATAATAGTCACTTTGTGCTCAGGTTAGGATTAGGATTATGCTTAGGTGCATCGCCATAGATAGGTTTTAATTCTTGCATTTTGCGTTTCTACTAATTTCCTATCCCTTTTCCCCAAAACCTATAAATAGAAGAGACCAGCTTCTTTAAAACCTAGAGGTTGTTTCAAGATGCATCATCCCATAGCTTGAAACTTCCCATTATTGATTGGCTAGGATCTAACACAATTTTACACCATCAATAGTTTCTGGCATGCCCAGTGGGACCAATCTTGAAGTCTCTTTCAAGACTGCATGAACTAGAGAGCTACGAGGAGTTGTAGCTATACCTGTACCAAATATGGGAGCCCTTGCAACCCCAATAAATTATGCAAGCTGGAATGCTGATGAAGAGGAAATAATCTCAGACTTTCTTCTCACTTTGCAAGATAGATATGAATTGGTTACAGATGAACAAAACAACATTAAGCCTCAGTTATATGTGCAAAATTATTGAGCTCTTTCAAGATTATCCTTTCAAGAGGATAAAGTCATGAAAGAGGAAGATAATACAACAAAGGATGAGTTTGACATGGTCTGCCACAAAGCAGAAAGAAATGGGTCAAGCCATGATGCACTGCTGAGGGAATGTGCAGAACAAAGGGCTAACGGTGATAAACTAGTAGCCACTAATTTCTTGGTGAAGAGTACCAGTTTGAGGGATCAACATTCAACAAGCTTCCAAGGAAAAGCAAAGTACGTATATGTCAGAAGCATGTTTGATTCTGATCCACTCGGATATAAGCCAAGTAAGGTGATAGGCAAGAGGAGTAGGTCACAAAATCTCCTTCCCATTTAGCTATTTGTCTGGCACCATAAGTCTTCTCACCATAAAGGAGACTTCAAAAATGTTCCTTTTGATCTAAGAGGGAGGCAAATATACCTGGTTAGCTATACATAGTAGTTTGCTTTCAATATTGTTGCTCAGTTTTCCCATTTTTTCTTTTAAATAAGTGTTCTTTGAGCACGTGGCCACATAGCAGGAGTCAGGTTCTTTTTGAGTAGGCTCAAAAGTCCTAGTGGTCACCAATAACTATAGAGTAATTTTTTACTCTAAATCATATTTAATTATTTTTGATCCAAGCACTGCAATTTTGGTTCCTGCGCACCTTGGACATGGCGGCAGAATTTTAAAGCAGAGGGCTAGTTCATTTTGCCTAAGTGTTGAGATGTAGCGGAAGTTGCCAAGTGTCGTCCTTTGAGCACAGGTCTTTTTCCCCTTCTTATTTCCTTCATCTCATTTTTTCACGAGTATAAGTTCAAGTAGATGCTGCCAAGTGCCACTTTTTGGGAGACAAAACCATCAGTTGGTGTGCTCCGAGTCCCCTTTTTGTAACTTTCAAAAATTGTAGACCGTGCCACATACCTAGTAGTAGTTGTAGAAGCCTCCACGTGTCGACACCTGAGAGAATCATCATAAATCTCTATTGACAAATATAAAATAGTGGTGGGTCACAGGTGTTACTTCAAAAATATACAGAAGCTGCCAAGTGTCACCAGCTGTAAAATTCTAATATGTGTCCCAAATAAATCTACAACACAGCCAAAGAGAAGTGGAAGGAGCCGCGTGTCTTCGATGAATCAAGTGGAAGGTGCCAAGTGTCATTCTCCAGTGCTTCCTATACTGTAAAGAGAATTTTCATGAAATTGCTAAGTGTCCTCTTCCGTTTCAAAGTGCCTGCATACCTATTAAAGCAAAATGAAGGGAAAATTGGCTGGAGTTAATTTGAGTAGATGAAACAATTCATCAGGTAGATTTTTGGAGCCCCTCACAACATTAAAGGTGCCGTCTGTTTGTCCCCTAATAATAGGGGCATAATAGACAGTTGGGTGGCCAAGGAGGTGAAGGACGGAGAAGATTACATGGGAAAGGAAGTGATCTAAAGAGACATCCAAGGCTATATAAGTAGGATTGTAAAATCTAAAAGAGGGAATTCTCATAGTTTTAAACTTTCTGAGGTTTGTGACCAATAATATCATTTGATCTTGTCTCAATTTTCTTGAGTTGTAAGGTTGATATAATCATGCATGTTTCTATGCCCTTTATGTGGCTGAATGAATTAAGGAAATTTGAGCTCCATTCCTTGGTTGGTGTTATCTGTGTCATTAGCAAAGTAGTCTATATTGTAGATTTTCTAGTGTTGTGATTGGAAATGTTATTTGCTTTTGTCTCATTTTCTAGAGTCTAAAGTTATACATAACTATGCATGAATTCTATGCCTCTTATGTGATTGGAGGATTCTACTAAGAAGATAGAACACTATGCCTTTGTTGACAATTCATGTATCTCAGCAAAAGACTCCCCTGTTGTGAGCCTTATGTTTTTGTTATTCCAATATTTTACATTGATCATGCACTTGTCTGCTCTTAAATGTAATAGAATCCTATAATAGTCACTCTATGCTTAGGTTAGGATTAGGATTATGCTTAGGCGCATCACCATAGACAGGTTTTAATTCTTGCATTTTGCATTTTTGTTAATCTCCTATCCCTTTTCCCCAACACCTATAAACAGAAGAGACCAACTTCTTTAAAACCTGGAGGTTGTTTCAAGCTGCATCGTCCCATAGCTTGCAACTTCCCATTGTTGATTGTCTTGGATCTAGCACAATTTTATGCCATCAACAACAACTTCATAGTTTATAGGGAAAAATCCATTTTATTAGATGCTTTATTTCATAGTTAGTTGATAAATGCCATCCTTTCACTCATTTATTAAAGAAAGGTATTACATTTATTTATGATGTACAATGTTTGAAATCCTTTTATCACTTGAAGGAATATTTAACCAATACACATATTATGTTACCACCAATTCTAGGGAGGCCATTCCTTCTTTACCTATATACCACTGAAAATGCCCTGGGGGAATTATTAGCCCAACATGATAAACATAGGAAAGAACATGTAGTGTACTATTTAAGCCATACACTAGTAGTGTATAAACATAATTATATGCCAATTGAATTTTTTTTTTAGCTATGGTATTTACATCCTAGAGGCTCCATCATTACATGATTAATAAGAAGACCATATTAATTACCAAAGTAGATCTGCTCAAGTATCTACTATCAAAAACAAATTTATAAGGCCAAATGGTTAAGTGGTTCATGCTTCTGAGTGAGTTTGAGATTAAATACGTCAGTCAAAAAGATGTTAAGGGACAAGTAATTGAAGATCAATTTGCTAAATTTCCCATTTTAGATACTTAACCACTTACTTTTGCATTCCCAACCAAGTACATCATACCTATCATAGAAACACCTCCTGAAGAGTAGCAATAGAAGTTGTATTTTGATTGGTCATTCAAATCTCATGGATCAAGAGTAGGATTGTTATTTATTACACCATAGGGGGATCTCATTCCCAAATCATTTAGTGTTAGTTTTATTTGTACCAATAACATGACTAAATATGAATCACTTATTGTAGGGCTTCTTCAAGATGTACAATGTAATGTTCAACATTTACTGGTTCATGGAGATTCCTAACTAATTATCAATTATGTTACAAACTAGTTCTAGACCAAAGATGATAAGATTGTATTGTTGACCAAATTTTGGCCCTTCATGCCAAAATTGAGCACCCCTATTTGAAAACTTAGACACCTAGTCTATACCTTTGTCTTAACTAGTATGTAGATTTTCTTTAGAAGTGTTCTTTGACAAAGCCCATAACAAATGTACAAGTCTAATTATTTTGGGAAGCTTGATATTTTTCTAAGCATTTGCATAGTAATCCTTTTAGGCCTTTTTTTATGACTAAGTGTTATTTCTTTTAGACTTTTCATTCGGCCAAGTGCTAAATTCTTTCAAAAAATTTCTCTGAGACAGATTTTCCAAATGGCAATTTTCAACTTTTTTGAAGGAATTATTTCAAATATTTTGTTTGAAACAACTTTTTTGAAGGACACTTGCAACCTTTTCGAAGGGGTCTTTTCCAAAAGTCAAAGGGACACTTACAAATTTTTTGAAGGGGTCTTTTCCAAAAGCTGAAGGGATACTTGCAACTTTTCTGAAGGGGTCTTTTCCAAGATCCAAAAGGACACTTGCAAATTTTTTGAAGGGGGACTTTTCAAATTACTGAAGGGTCATTTTAGAGTCTGAAGGTCCAATTCAAAGAAACCCAAAGGAACATTTTAAATAATTAAATGGTCTATTTTCAAAATTCTAAAGGTCATTCGATAGCCTAAAGAAATTAATGCAGAAAAAAGAGCCAAATGAATTCTCTTAAGAGAATGCCAAAACATAAAATCTAAAGGAATTTGATTGAGAAAATTGTCTGTAAAAATGGTCAAAATAAAGAATCTTGAAGGAAAAGACCCGATGCAAAGAGTTTAATGAATTCTTTCAGGAAAAGTGCCAAGATAAAAAGTTTGAAGGAGAAAAGTGCAGAAATAAAGTAACTACAAGAAAAAGGAGTTTGAGGAATGAATATTTTTGGAAAGATTGTCTAAGAGAAACAGGAAGACAAGAAGTCTAAAGGAAGGAAAAGTTCAAAGAAAATACCTGAAGGATGATGGCCCACAAAACATCAAATTTAAACTATAGAAAATAGTTGTTGGTGTCAAAAGGATCAGTGGGAATTTGAAGGTGAGTATAAAGGTAACAAATGGAAATTATAACTGAGGCATTTGGTTTAGTTGTAACTTATTCCACTGTAGCTAATTCATTGTAACTAAGGCATTTGGTTTAGTTATAACTTATTCATTTGGTGACATGTCACAGCTCGCCCACCTCTCTCCCACATGCAAATGTAACTGTTTCTCTCAATATGACACATGTCCAAGTGACCCTTGGACTTCTTTTGCTCACTCCACCTCTCAAAGCTATAAATATGCACACTCTTGGCTCATTTGAGCAAAATCTGCTAGTTATTCAAAAAAATCTGGCCAGATTTATACTCGAAATACTCTTGAAGAAATAATATAATTTATTTTTCCACTCATATGTTGTACTATTGAATGATGACTTGAATCTTGTTGGTCTAGTCTAGTGAAAGATTGTCTTTTCTAGCTTATACTTTTGATGGTCTACCAATGTGCAAAAAGAGTCTCATTATAGGTCCTTGTTAGTATTATCTTCTAAGTGTATAGACATTTTAGAAGTATTCTATGAGTGTATTCCTTCTTGGAATCATCCATTGCTCTCCTAAATATTGAATGCCTTCTTTAATCTAACATGTGAAACATTGATGTGACAATACACAAGGAGTTGTGAGTTTTATGTGAGAAAAGCTATGTTGGTCTTTAAGTAGTGTATTCTTAGTCAAATAGGAGGAGATAAACATTGGTGCATCACATTTTTTGTTTTCTTAGTTGTTTTCTTGAACCCTTTTCATACATGAATTGATAGATTAAAGAGATATTTAAAGGTGCATCAAGGGGAGCAAGTCCCTTATCTAGAGATTCATCTCAATAAAATTGTCACCCATAGCAAGAGAGATGACTCCATTGTGCCACTTGGATGAGGAGAGTTGAGCATATCCTCAAGGGTGTGAATTCAAGTGTCAATAGGTACCATGTAAGGTCATGGAAGACATTCTCAAATAGTAGATTGCTCACATTCAGTTTGACAACATACCTTGAGCTAATAATAGGACAATAAATGCCATGGATACCATTTGTTCTTTGATTTAAAGCATAGATAAGGAAAAAGACTATCAGTTCCTCATTGAACATATTCTAGCATCTGCTCATGAACCCTTGGCCATTAAAATGATCTATGATATTATTGGTCCTAGTTTTATTTGGTATTCTGATTTATATGATTAGCTCCATGATAAATTCATTCCACCATACCTTTTACATAGTCAAAAAAAAGATTTCACACTTTAAGCTTCTCAATATACCTTACTTGGCCCAACCCTTTACTAAAGAAGTTTTGATGGAACTATCATTTATTGTTTGAATTTAGTAGAATCTGCATTAACATTAAGAGAAGTCCATGGAGGAGAATGTGGGGTTCACACCAGTGGGGCCATCCTTAACAAAAAGATCCTACACATTGGTTATTATTGGTCAACCATGGAAGCATATGCATATGATTATTTAAAAATATGTAACAAATGTTACATACATGCAAATTTGATCCATGCTCTAGTTAGAACACTCAAACCAATGACTACACCATGGTTGTTTTTAATATGGGGACTCAAACTCATCAAGAATATTAACCTTACCTCCTCATATGACCATAAGCATATCCTTACCACCACTGAGTACTTCACTAAGTGGGTTGAATCTATACCTCTCACTTATGTGATAAGAAAACAAATTTATAAATTCATCTTCAACCATTTTTGCCACTATGGTAACCCATCTGACATTATATCTAATAATTGTAGATCATTTAAGAATAAGGATGTCAAGGTGCTCTATTATGAGTTTAAAATTACCCAACATTTTTCCACTACATATTACCCACAAGGTAATGGCCAAGTAGAGACATCTAATAAAACCATTGTTAATATTCTTAAGTAGCTTGTCAATGATGTTGGCCATGATGGGCTTACCATACTCCAAAAAAAGCCACACCATATTCCCTTCTCTATGGCACGAAGGCCATTCTTCCCATTGAGGTCAAGTTGCCTTATTTATGCATCTCATTAAAGCACATCCTTGATGATGAGGATTATAGAGTTACTCATCTACAAGATCTAGAATTACTAGATGCAAAATGCATGGCCACTGTAAACAACCTAAAAACATATGAGAACTAGTTACATGGTTAGTATAATAGGTGTGTCATGTATAGAGAGTTCAAGCTTGTTGATCTTATCCTTAAAGAAAAGCAAAAAAACACCATGACTGATACAAAGAAGAAACACAAGTTCAAGCCTAATTGGATAGGCCCTTACGTCATTATTGCTAATTATGGCTTTAGAGCTTACACATTAGCTACACTAGAAGGTGATGAACTTAATGAACCCATGAACATAATACACCTCAAGTTTTATTTTGACTAAGAGACCTGAGGTATTGTCTATGAGGATCATTTATGTCCTACCATAATATCAAATTCCTTGTACCATACCATATACCATTAATTCCATACTTCCCTATTAGCCAAAGTTTTTTACTCTCCCTCACCCCATCATTTTTGACCTTGATTTCAATATATTGCTAATTTAGGCACCTTCAACAATTGGATTCAGATAAAGTTTCAATGGTTGATTCAATATGATGATTCATTGAGTGTGTCTTTCTCAAAACAAGGTAGTATCTTAGGGGTAGTATGACAATAGTTTGGTAATTGCATTATTCATTATTGTCACATTCTATCTCATTCTTGGTGCTACTAATTATAACCATCTTTGGGAAAATTAATATTGCTGACCTATGCTATTTTTTCCTTATTATAACCACCTTTGGTTAAATTAAGAATAACCCTATTTTATCCACATTGACATATCACTATTATATACTTTGACATGTGTATATCCCATAACTTTTTGTTAACTAGTCAGACTCTCCCCTATAAGGTGGAACTATAGTGACTTAAGGTCCATTTGGACTATGTAGGTAATGCTTAATTTATGTTGAGTATAGCTTAGTCACCCCTTTTCCCTCTCTCTCACAATTTTATAAGCAATTTAAATTTGAATGTTCTCACTATTTTATGAGCATATTTAAGCCATGCTCTATCCATTTTTTGAGTTAACCCATTATGTGTCTCATAATTCTTCATTAAGTTGAGATGAATAGAAAATTCCAAAAACATTCTTGCCTTTAACATTGGTCCATTCAAATTGTATCTTTTCCACTCAGGATGTGCATTTCCTTGTTGGTAGGTATACCTGAAGCATTCTCATGGATTTTGTCATGACCATTTATATTTGCTTATTCCATTTTTTGATGGTATTTCATCCCATATCGTAGGAGAACTAAATTAAACCTAAATTTCATGTTAGATATTATGTTCATGGAACTATGTAGGCGGTGTCTAATTGCTTAGTATATTTGGAATCAGCTCATCCAGTTTTGGTGATTGATTTTATTTGTCATTCTCTTGGATCATTCCTTCCTCTAGGTTTGTCTCCAAAACACTCTTGCCATTTTAAGATTTATTTATGCTCTTGCCATTTTTTGAGATCATTATCATTCCAAGCCTTAGATGTATTAGACACTATGAATTGCCAATTTAGTTCATTTATGGATACTTGCCTCTTAAATTTTAGTGTGGTTTTAGCCTATATCATACTCTCACACTTGCATGATTTGTTTATGTTGACGGTTTCATGTCTATGAACATCATCCATATATTTTATTACCTACTTGCCATTTTACAAGACTATTCCCATTTCCTCTACAAGTGAATCATGTTTTCTCTTCATCATTTTTATTCTATCTCATATCTTGGGAGAACTACATTTGGCCTGAAGTTCACATTGGATCTTGTGTCTATGGAACTATGTAGGCAATGTCCATTTTCCTAATGCATCTAGAGTCAACTTGGATATCCCTTTTCTTTTCTTATATTTCCCCCCATTTTTGTTTTTGTGTGTCATTTTTCCCTATAGCCTACGTGTAACCTTATGCCTTTTGTTCGTATGTTGTTTTACTTATGTTGTTACTACCTAGTTTAGGGGTCCCCTTGTCACCAAGAGTAACACTTCTATTCACATTCACAAATAATTTATATTTTATTTATACTAATATTGTGATTAACCATTGTTTGTATATTACTATTTGTTTATCTTAGTTTGTTTGTTTACCTTTGTGTGTTTAGAATAATTTGTTTATTACACTTTTCTTTGCATGGATTGTTTATTTGTTTTGATTATTTTATTTTATATAGTTATGTCCTTGTTTATTTATTTATTTGTTTATTTTGTCTATTTTTGTTTGTTTACTTAGGATTGTGTTGTTTATTTGAGTCTTGTTTATCTTGCCTTGTTTGTTTATTGGTGTTTTATTATTTATTTATTAGTGTTTTATTTGTTTGTTTTATTTTTATTTACATTTTTAAAATTTTTTTATTTAGTTTTCATAAGATATTTACACTATATTTACACTTGAGTTTGGATTACCCATATCTTATACTTGAGTTGTGAATTAGTGTATGCTCCTACACTTAGTTTATTGCATTATATTTCACTTGGGAGGTAATTTTTCATATCTTACACCTAAGTGATTTTTACTTGCATTTAAATATATTTTTCCATGATTCAGATACACAATGCTATTATGGTTATCTATAAAAATGATACATAATATCATAAGATACAAAAAAATTTAGCCAAAGGATCTATCAGATAATGCAGTGGGTAGTACTTCTTGTTCACACCTAGAAAACCCTAGACCTACCTAAACACTACCTAAATGTAGATTAATTAAATCACAACTAAATAGTAATCCTTGATAGTTAGGACATGCATCTCCATACTAATAGGTATCCCAAATTCATGCCTATCCTCTGTGTTAGCTTTTTTTTATCAGTGCCTGAGAATTAAAGGGCCTCAATCCCTTACACCATATATAACATAAGACAAAAAGGTGGTCTGGCTTAACATTAGAAAATCTTAAGGCATGTTTAAAGGCAAAATTATTTTTTAGATTTTCCATACTACCTTTATCATCAAAACATATAGATAGATTATCTTACATACGTATTTTAAAAATAATAGCTTTAGATAACCAAGATTACTAGTAACTACATACTAGAACAAATTTTCAAAAGAAAAAAAAACAAACCACTTATCATTATAAGATTACAAGATCAACCAATTTTCCATCACATAAACTAATACCATCAAAAATACCTGTAGAAGGACCAGCCTACACCTTAGGCACGAGTGTTCTGCCCGATGTAGGCACCCCAATATATGACTATTCTCCAACTACTACCACAAACTAAGGATAGACAAACTTACATTGAGGACCAATAACATCCTTTAAGAATAGAGTCTTACCATGCAACCATAAAAGTTTAATCTACAACTAAAGCTTAGTGGGGGTGGGCCTGGTTCTATAATGTCTACCAAATGATCCATAGCTGAATAACCCCACTATGAGCTATGTGGAACACATGGAGAAGTTTGACCCATACCTAAAGGTATCCCCATGGCCACTTTAGATTATAGGATAGCATATACCCATAAGCCATGATGCATCATAGGGTATCTAGTATGAATTGAACTCGAGACCTAGGTGATCAAATTCATTGATCCTATCCACTCAAGCTAACGCTCGGGGCTAAAAAATGTAATCTATAACTAAATCTTGGTGGGGGTGGGCCTGGGTCCATAATATCTACTGAATGATCCACATTCGAATTGTCCTATTATGATATAAATATAACACATGAATAAGTTTTACCCCTACCTCAAGGTATCCCTATGGCCACTTCAGATTGTAGGCTAACATCTGCTCCTAAGTCATGACACATTGTAGGGTATATAGTAGGAATTGAACTTGAGACCTAGGTGATCAAAGTCATTAATCCTATCCACTTGAGCTAACCCTTGGGGATAAAAAAATTTTAATCTACAATTAAAGCTTAATGGGGTAGGCCTAGGTCTGTAATGTCTATCAAATGATCCATAGCTGAATTGCCCCACTATAATCCATGTGGAACACATGGAGAAGTTTAACCCCTACCTCAAGGTATCCTTATAGACACTTAAAATTATAGGCTAGTGTTTACCCCTTAGCCATGATGCATCATAGGGTGTCTAATAGGAATTAAACTCGATACCTAAGAGATCAAAGTCATTAATCCTATCAACTCAAGATAACCCTCAGGGCTATGTTAGCTTATTGTTACTCTATAAGTATGGATTTAGTATGTAAGCCCCATTTCTTGATTTGTCATACTGGGGTGATTATATGGACCTTCCCTAATCACATTAGCCCTACTAGGGCAAAGATGAATTGTATCATGCTTCCATCTACCCTATTATAATACCTCAATGTGCTAATGATTATAACCACCTTTGGGAAAATCATTATTTTCTCTCATCTATCCCACTAGGGTACCTCACTATGACACTAATTATAACCACCTTTGGTAAAGTCAATATTTTCATCCTTATTACCTATAGGTCACATCATTTCCTTCTTTTTGAGGGAATGTTCACCGACTTTATTTGTTGCCTAATCCCTCAAGGGGGCATCCAAGGCTCATCCATCACCTTTTGGGGAATTAACCAAGGCATTAATGAATTTTTAATTCTTTGAGAATATGTTACTATGCCTATGTCTTGCAATGCCTTCCTAAACATGAGAAAATTGTAGACATGCTATTTTAGCCACAACTATATTCCAACTGGACTTTAGATTGATTTCTACCAAATAATGCAAATTAAGCCTAAGAATCATTGGGTGACCCAATTTTATCCACACATTGAATATTAGTACCCAAAATCATGTTGAATCATCCCTATTTGAGGTATTATCCTTTACACAATAGTAACCTCTCATGGATTCATCTCCAATCAAGTTATGACCTAGCAAATTGATACTTTAGCCTTTAGACCCATTAAGCAGATCACTTAAACAATTCTTAAAATACAAAAATTAATCATATTGAATTAAATAAGCAAATAAAATTAAATACTTAGATGAAATTTCTATGTGCAATTAATGAATATAATTTTTTTTAAAAATTAAATTCCAATAAAATTGAGATCATGATGATGTCATCATCCTCAAACTTAAGGAATTGAAAATATCTCCCTTAAAGTCTAAAATTAAGAAATGGAGAGCCATGCTTACCAAATGGGATTTATATCCCAAATATTAATTGTTTGTCCCCTCTTTAACTCAACCAGGGTTAAACTAAACCTAATTGTGGTTAAAGCTAACCTAACTACACTTGGGTTAGAGTTAAATGGAAAACCTATAAATAGAAGTGCCAAGGTCCTTATAAAAATAACATTTTTTTGTAATGTTATAATGTTCAATTGCTGAGAGACAAATCATTTTTTTAGTGTTATAATGCAAAAATATTGATAGATTACTACATGTTTCCAAATCCAAGCCAAACATTACCAAGGTGACAAGGAGAAATGATGCAAGGAGCAACATTATCAAAAACTCTTTGAGCACATGACCGATCACATTCCTCCATGGCCAACATGTAATTCTCACTCGCAAGGAAGGTAAAGAATACTTGTTTTGTCTTCCATTGTTAGTTACTTACATTGTTCTCTTGCTCCTTGAGTGTCTAGAATTGAGGTGTTAGATTTATTAGTGTGTTTTTATTGGTTTTTATCATACTAACACTTGACTAACTCCCCTCTTGGATTCTTATCTCACAACAGTTACCTCTATAAATAATGTCTCATATTGTGAGTCATACAAATTCTATTATAACCACATGGTGTGGAGATTCTTGGTTTGAGAAATAATACTAAAAAAATATCTTGAATGTTAATACCCCATCTCTCAATATTCTTAAGTGAAAATCATTCAAGAATATTCCAAAATCATACAGGCAAGTGTTATGAGTCCTAGAAATGGAACCAAAATGTTGGGATTATTTTCCTTACATGGGCACAAATTTCCTTAGGTGCACTAAAGTGGTTAAGATTCTAACATGCTAGTGCACTATCATTTCATGTAAGAAAGAGTTCTTTCATGCTCACCTAAAGCATGCAATGAGGGATCGGTTCTCATTGGTTTTGTCATGTGAGGGTGTTAATCCAACTACTTAGATATGAGTGCTCAAACACACAAAATTATAAGATCATTCTATAATCCATATCTATCTTAACATATATTCATTGCTCAATGATCAAAAATAAAAAGATGGCATAAATGATTAATAATAACCTTAACTTAGTTAGCTGAATAATGGCATAAATTATAACTAACAACATTATCTCCACAATTATCTAAACAATAGTATTAAGTCATCATAAGATTCATTCATCATATTCATAAGTTCTCTATAAAGATTACACAGTTTTAGAGTTACAATAAAACTAACTTGTCTAAACTATATCGATAGTATCCAACTAAACAACAACATTGCAATATACATTCTAAGGGTATTTATAATTGGTTTCATCTGACTAATAAGTTATAAAAGTAAATACACTCAAGGTGCCTTGCTAACGATCATCAATACATTTGAGTTGTGGTAGCTAATTACATTAATTTCTTAAGGCCACTAGCCTTTCTACCCCATATTCTCTCTTTGATGTTGGATCCTCATCGTCGAGCACTTATCTTCCTATGGGCTAGTGCTAGATTCAAGATTAACTTATTATCTTCCATACTTATGAATCATTCCATAATTATTATCCACTTTCCACATGCTCACTAAGTCTTCCACTAAATTTTGAGTCCTTTGTTCTTAGGTTCTCCATTTAACATGCACATTTATTTCATGAGACTTGGTCCTTCTACGCCATGGAATCCCATGCATGGTCTTCTATGCCATGGTATTCCACATCATGCCTCTTCACACTAGTTATTCCCAAAAAGTATTTAGCTAAAATTGGGGCCCAAGAATAGTCAATTGTTTCAACTGATGTAATCATTTTTCATGATAGTCATTATATTTTACAATATATTTGAGAGAAATGTGTAATGATGTTATTTCTAGTTCAATAGGTAGAAGTTCCTTTGTATCATAAACCAATGATTAAGGTGTAGCCTAAGTAGGTGTGTGAACACTAGTGTGGTATGCCCATAAAGCATACACCATTTTTTGGTGCTAATATGTACTATATCATTCAATTATTTTTCCAAGAATTTTGATAATGGTTTTTTTTTTTTTTTGCTTCTACTTGGCCATTACCCTATAGCTACTAAGGTGTAGAAAATGTATGTTTAATTTTGTATTTTTTTCAAAATCTCTTCACTATTTTATTCTTAAACAATGACCCATTATTGGTAATTATTATTTAAGGTATCCAATACATGAAATAATATTAGTCATTAGAAATCTACATTTGTCGTCTTTGGTGGTAGATTTAAGTGGAATGGCATCCATCCATTTGGTAAAATATTCTATAGTTGTGATTATGGATTTTTGAACACCTATAGATATGGGATTTATTTTCCCAATCAAAATAAAACCCATAAGGAGAAAGGGCCATGGTGAGATAATTGATTATAACTTGTGAGATGGATCATGATTCAAGTTATATTTTTGGCATTGTAAACATAATTTGGCATGTTTTATTCATTATTGTTCCATTGTAGCCTAATAATAAACTTGGTATAATAATTTATGTGACATTGCCCAATCACTAAAGTTTCCTCCACACTCACTATCATGCATTTCTAAGAGTGTGGTTCATGCTTCATCTTTGTTTAAGCACTGACGTAATTTCCCATCAAAAATTCATTTGAATAAATCATTTCCAATGATAACATAATGAAGTGCCTCTCATTGTATTCTATGTTTTCCATTCCATGTAAAATGATATGGTATATAAGCCCAACAAGTTATAAATTTAATTGTATCATTTGGTTTTTATAGAACTACGTGTAATAACAAGCATAATTAACGCATCCATTTTGGTTGATGTAATGGATGGTTGTCAAAATTGTTGTATTATGAAATTTATGTAATCATCATTGATACTAAAAATAATTAAGGATACCACACTAACCATCTCATCTACATGATAGTTTTACATACACGGGATATTATTGATATAAAATGTATCAAATTTTTCTTTCAATCTATCCACCATGTCTTTATATGGAACTATGTGCTTTTATTTACTTTTGTAATGATTGGTAACTTGATCAATGACCAAATGAGAATTTCCCAAAACCTAGATATCCTTACTATGATTTTTTGTGTTATGCATAATATATTTAAGGCCTCATATTTTGATATAATATTGGTGTAATAAAAGGATAATATATTAGAGAATGGCTTGTATATACCCTTAGGAGTAAGAAATATGATACCTAGCCCGTAGCCATCATGCATCAAGATCCATCAAATAACATTGTCCATGGGTTATTGGATATATTATATGCTATAAAATCTTCATAGAAAGCCTTGGTAATTGGGAATGGATCTAATAATAGAGCTGTTACTAGTTGATCAGCTACAACTTGACCTTTTATTGAATTTTGAGACATAAAATTGATATTTATTTTAGGGATTTGCATTACCCACATATCTTTTCAACTAGTTAGTTGGGTTTTATTCGCAAGAAAATTCAAGATATATTATTTAATTATAACACAGATCTCATTGTTAAGCAAGCAGTGTTTTAATTTTTGTGTAGAAAATAACAATGCTAGACATAGTTTTTCCATTACGATATATTTGCATTCATAATCAACCAACTAAAAATTTATGTAATAAATTGTGCACTCTCAATGGTCATCATCGTATTATGCTAACATAGCCCCCAAGGCCTCATGAGTTGTGTACATATAAAGGAGTAATTGTCAATCTAGTATAAGAGGCATAAGTACTAGTGGATTTGATAAATATTCCTTGATTTTTTGAAATATTTTTTGACAAACATCATCCCATATGAATTTTGTGTTTTTTTAGCAATAATTTGAAAAGAATCATTTTATTGACCAATTACGTAAATAAACATTGAATTACCTGAATTATACCATGTAAAGATCATAATTGTTTTAAATTGGTTGGTGTTGGTATCTCACCAATAGATTTTACTTTTTTTAGATCAACCTCAATGCATCATTTAGGGATAATGTATCCTAAGATATTTATGGAAGATAATTTTAAAACACGTTTCTTTGGATTCAAATGGACATTAAAATTTTCCAAGCATTCAAATTTTTGTTATAAATCTGTAGCATGATCTTTTTAGTGTTTGGATTTTGTGAGCAAATCATTGACATAGTCCTGAATGGTTTTATGGATAAAGTTATGGAAATGCGTGTCTTTTCCTTTTGACATGTTTCTCCTACATTTTTGAGTCTGAAAGGCATGACAATATAACAAAATGTTCCATACAGGGTAGTAAATATTGTTTTTTTATTGGTCTATTAGGTTAATTTTGATCTTATCATATCTAGAAAAACCATCCATAATTGAAAATATATCATATTTAGTTGTATAATTGATAATCATGTCAATTTTGGGTCAATGAAAGTCATCTTTTTCATAAGCTTTATTTAAGTCATGATAATTAGTACAACATCAAATGTCACCATTAAGTTTCATGAAGAATATAATGTTAAAAACCTAACTGAAATGTGTAATAGCACTTATGAAACCTACATCTAAGAGTTTTTGAATTTTATCTTTAACTAGTAATGCCACTTTGGGATGTATTTTATAATTTTTTTGTTTAATTGGTTTGGCATATGTATATAGTAATATACTGTGCATTTCCATAAATGGGTCAATCCCAAGCATATCTAAATAAGTCTAAGAAAATAATTATGGGTAATCATGTAGAACATGTCAATAGGTTTTGAATTCATCATCTTGCATCATTATAATGACTAATATTGGCTGAGGATCTTTATTTTTTCCATAATTATATTATATTATTTCTTTGTTTAAAAAGGTAGATCATTCTATGATATATGGTGTAGTAGGAATAGTGTTTGGTGCATCATGTTGGATATTGGTATAATCACTCTCACTAAAGTAAACATAAGTAGAGGTGGTATGAGGAAATGAATTATTATGATAGAAGGAAGGGAGATCCTCATATAACCCCAAGCACTCTAGCAATGATTCATCATTTGAGAACTCATCCAATGTCTAAATATATATAAAAGAATTTTCATTAATCAAATGGGGGTTTACCAATTGTAGAGCATTTTTAGAAGTAGGTATATGCATACATTCTGTTTTAGCTTGTAAAAAACATGGTTTACTATGAGTAGGTTGTTTATGCCTTATATTTTTTGCTGAAAACCCCAAGCTTTGTCGATTTGTATTATGAGATAGAAAAATAAGTTAGGTTATACCTTGTTCATTTTTTCCTAATCTTCATCCACTATATCCAATGTTAAGTATCAATACCCAAAATTAGTAGTATAAGATTATGGTGTAGGAATATTCATTTATTAGACCATCATAAATCATTTGGCATTACTTAGAATAAATTAGATAATGTACAAGGACCCATAATAATGTTCAATGTTATTTATCCCAGTATCTATCATGAAATATTGTCAAATCCCTTGATGTTCATACTTGAGGATTCGGTTGATGCTTCCAAGTGAACCACAGGTGCTTTCTAGTGTTTAAAGAACACTTCTCATTTTAGAATCCAAGGATTAAAGGCATGAGTTATAGGTGTTTGACAATTAAGATGCTTGTGGTGAAAATAGCAATAGAGCAACATGGACTATTCCACAATATTTATAAAATTTGATGGTAGGGAGCCATCTTGGTACCTTTTTTGAAAATCTTGATGTTAATATCAGACAAACTGACCTATATCCAACCACTAACTATACTAAATGGCTATGAATAATGTATTTAAGCTAATGTGAATTATTTAAAAAAAAAAAAGAGCAAAAGGAGAAGGTAGAGTGAGAAAGAAATAGTGATTTTTGATTTGTTATTATGAACATATTGACAAGATTTCAATATTTACCAAGCATGATCTCAATTAACATATAGTGTAATGTAGCCTAAGCTCATGTTTCACTACAAACTAGGCCTAGTTTTGAAGGTAGGATGACAATACAAGTAAAAATTGGATTTACTTTAAAATTTTACACTACATTTAGATAGATAAAGCACATCTTTGTTTCAGAGCAAATGAAATGAAGTAAATTCAATTATTTCAAATAACCTAACATACACAAGTTAGCAACCCTATAATTAATGATTTAACTTAGTATTTATTGAAACCATTCATATTCAAATTCAGACAAACAATTGAGAAACATAACAATTCAAACACATCAAACCAGACAATTTGTGCATAATTCTTTGATCTCTTCTATTAATCACTCAAATTGGTACAAAAATATCTCAAAGTCTCTCCATTTACAAGTGGTAATACATGGCTTTATAGAAAGCTAGGCAGTATACTGGTAAGTTTTACTAATACAAGTGTACAAAAGATAAGTGTCTTTGTAACAACTATAATATACATGTCTTATACAATCTTACTAACCTAGAGGTAATCACGCTAACAAACTAGTGTGTACCCTTATAAAACAATATGTCATATCTTTGGTAAATCATAATTAGGATGTTGGAGGTGGGGTCCTTTGTTGTTGAAGGATTCTCATAGCTTGTTCATGTTATTCATCCACTAAGCCCACGTATATGGCAGACCTTATGATACACTCCTCATCTTGATCAACCAATTCATCAAAATATTTGTTATTCCTAGACAAAACTTCCTCAATGATTTTGGATTCATTTATATTCTCCCCTACATTTAATATTATGTCTAATATTCTACTATTATCTTTCCCTAATTATCCATGACTTTTACCCTTGATTTCATGAGTCACCAAAGTGGCTCTATGCTAGAATTATTCATCACTAATAATCCCTAGGTTAGTGGGCTATGTAGGAGCCTTGAGCATAGTTACTAGGATCTTCTCAATTCTTCCCATGAGATCTTTCTTCTCCTCAATAAGTTCCTCCTCTTTGGTACACCAAGCACTCAAGGATTGGACCTTGTATACAATTATTCCCAAAATGGAACTTAGGTGCCCTATGTTGATGGCTTTGAAATTTGAGATTTGCTTCCTAACTTGGATGTTAAAAAGTTGGGAAATCTTATCTTCAGAAGTTTGTGATTGAGTAACCAGCTCCTTAGCTAAGGTGGCTTGGTTTTCTAGTGCATCTTACCTTAATTTCATAGACTTTAATTCTCTAAAAATGTCATGGAATGACTCCTCAAGCATTTTAATCATGGAATATGGTATTGAGAGAATTGCTTGAGTCTATAAATTATCTTTTTCCCTATTTAGGTTCTTAATTATTTGTACTAATCCTTGGACACTAGCCCTAGCTTACTGATATTGAGCCTTAATCAAACTTTCCACATTATCTTCATGCATGGGAGCCTCTCCATGTTATGATCCTTTAATAGGGGTCAACCCTATGAACAACTCCACCTTTTGAAAGGTGGATACTTCCTAACCCACCATAGCCATCCTTGTTGTGGTTCTTTCTAAGGATATTGTATCTGGGTTAAATTGCACCTTAACCTCTAGTTCCTTGAATTTTGGAGGCTCAAGCACCTCCACACCTACACTACTAAAAGTTCTTGGGGCATCAAGTCTTTATCCTCCTTTCTTCTTTCCTTTTAACTATATCCTTGATCCATGGCTTGATGTTGTCATCTTCATTCAATCCAACCTATGTCAAGGCCCAAGAAGGAGAGAGGGATGGGATCATTTGTATATTTACATATACAAACTAGTTAGGGATGACCGGTCCATGAATTGTATTTTCATCATTGAAAAGGTTGACTTCACTATTAAGGTAAGTGAAGCTCAACCTAGGATTTTTACTTGGTGTTACACGCACCAAGGCTAATTTTATCTTCCTTTTCTCCCTATCCATTAGGATCAAATCCTTACCTACTTCACTAGAGGGATCCTCCTCATCAGAATTGTATGTAGCTGCTATGTCAATAAAGGCACCTTCCAATATTTCTCTTGGTTTAAGGTCTATTACACCTATGAATTATAATATAGAAGAAGATCTCTATAGGAGTGTTGAAGGTGGAGGGACTTCCCAAAGTATATGCTATAGTATTTGTTCTTCTACTTTGGCCTTTCCTTTATCCTTTCCATTATAATACTGTTCAGCCTATGCTTGTTCTATTTGTTAGGGAGATTGAGGTTCAGATGACTATCCTTCAACATGTGGCTTTTCATGAGCAGTCCTAGATGGACTTAGAATTAAGTGGTACTATAAATTATGTAGTCACCATATTTACCATGAGGGATTGCTATCCTTGACCAACCTATGCTCCAACTTAATATTGTAATTCTTGATTCTAGAGAACACCTCTTCAAAATTATTTGCTCTAATGTAGATGTCATCACTAAAACCTAGTTGATGTCCATATTAAATTTTTGGGACCTTTCTATCCCTAATGTGGCTGACTAATATGATCTTAGGGTCCTACATTTTGAGGTCATCTAACTTAAAAAAAAAAAAATCTATGCATGATGATGACCTCCATCTCCTTCCAGTCTTTGATTATGATTTTACCAATGTCTAATGGGTGGGGGTGGACCTGGGCTTTCCTCTTTTCTTTGCATGTTCTATCCACACCTTAAATTATATGAGAAGTAATTTATTACTCTATAAGCTTATTAGGGACATGGATTGGTAGCCTGTAGGGTTGGGTTAGGATCCCATCTATCCTTATAATAGTGTAATTTGGGTAGTACCACACATCTCCCATGGTCTTCACCTATTTTTTAATGAGAGGATGTAGCCTTAGCATAAGAATGTTTGTGATAGCCTCGTATATGGCTAGGAAGACACCATCATAGATAAATTACATGTGGTTCTTATATTTGAATATATGTAATTTGGAGTCATGGTGGGAAATTGTGGTTTTACCATCAAGGGACCAATTTTTGATGCCAAGGAAGGTCACAAAGGCTAAAAGGGAATCTAAGAGATAAGACATCATAAATAATTGTTTGGAGGTCCTTCTTTTAATGGTCATGAATTGCTTAGCCAAGAAGAAGCTTATTAGGTCTCCCATTAGAGGGGTCAATTTCAATTCTAACATAAAGTGGACATAATACACCAAAAATTTGCTTACATAAGTAGTGGAAGGGGCACCAAGGGCTCTATTTAGTAGGGTCATTGCTATCCTAATGCCCTCGCTAAATTAGACTAGAGGAATTTTTCCATATAGGGTCTTAAAGACATGAGGTCCTTGGATTAGCCAAGGTACAAGGACTAAATCAAGGTCTTAGGTGTTAGTCTAATCTCTTATGGATGGGAGGTTGAGATGGGGTAAGGGAAGCTTGTAATAGGTCTCAAAGGCCATGAGGGAGAAATATGCTACTCTCTTGATGTTACCTTCTTGAATAATCCACTCTCCATCTATCCTATTATCCACAAAGATAGGATTAAGGACATCAATACAATACATCACCTCTAGTTTTGTTGTGGCATGGTGGAGGCTAGCCATTTCAATTACAACTAGGTCATTGTACCTTTGATGTGTTGTGGTGTTTCTCTTCTCCTCCTAAGAGATGGGCTATAATTCATCCACCAAGAAGAATAATTTAGACCATTTCCTTACTCCATGAACATTTAGGGCCACCAAGTCTAGCTCTGTATCCTTAAAAACCCTCCTTTCACTATTAGAAGTTAGATAGAGCTCTGCTTCCATCTTCAATAATTGCCTATTAGCCTTGAATTATTCTCACAAGATTTTCAAGGGTTTTACTAAGGTACTTACTCTCAAAGGTATAAATACGCTATCTTGATTGAACTATAACCAATTGAGTTAATTTAGGTCCTCTATATAGAGGGTTTAGGGTTTCAAGATTTAATGACTGGAGTTATTTAGACTTTAAATTCATATGTGTTTTATATTTGATGAAAACCCTTTTGCTTTATACCCTTGTATTTTCACATTCAAGAGATCTTTGATTTTGACCTTTTATGATTACATGGAGTTTATGTGGCATCATTTTAGGCTTTTCATGATAATTTTCATAATTTCCATTTAGATACTAGCCATTGGATTTTAAAAGCCTCCTTTATTTCACTCTTTTGGATCAATATCCTAGGCTTATCATGATCCATTGATCCAAATATGAGTCCTTGAATTTTTATTTGTCCATTGATCTCTAGGCTCGTAGTCATGATACTTGGCATTCTCATAGATCTTTCCCATGCTATGTATCTCTTGTCAGTTACTACCTTGGTCAAGTGTTGGCCATGTGTTGAGCTCGTAAAGCCTTGAAAAGTCATCAGGTTCTTCATGCCATTAGATCAAATCTAATGAGTAAGTGAGTGTCATTGATATTTATTGGGGACCTGCTCATTAATTGGATGGATTTATTAAGTGTGTCCCTTTAATTTCTTTCCTTTGATTACCAAGCCACCACATGTTTGACTCTTAGGGCCTTGTATCCCTTTTGAATTTTCCTCCTCCACATTGCACCATTGGATCAAATCTAATGAGCAAGTTATTGACATTGATCTAAATCTAATGCACATCACTTAAGTGAGGGTTTTTCAATTAATACACTTCATCTAATCAAATCTAGTGCACATGCATTAGTCATAGGATCTTACAAAGGATGAGGGAGATAATTATTAGACATAAGGACATAAATACATAGCATAAATTATCAAGACTAAGGTCAAGATGAATATCAGGGCCTTAATATTAATAACCTAGGCTAAGTTTGGCAACATAAAAGGGACCTCATGAACACATCAAATTAGACCCAAGGACAAAAAAAGGGGAAAGGAGTAAATAAAATCTTGAGTCATGTTTAAAAACATGACATAAACCCTTTGTTCACAAATTTATTTCATTAGTTCCTGCCAACTTGGCTCCCATAAATATTTGAATTTGAATCAAGGGCCACCTAGGGTTTTTGAACACTAAACCCTTAAACCTTCCATGGAACCTATAAAATGACTCATGTAGCTCATTAGCAAGGTTAGTCCAGAATAAGAGGCTTTAAATTATACAAATATGCTCCATCCTTGAGTGGATGATCTTCAAATTTTATCAAAAGACCTCAATGTTTAGATGCTTCAAACTTGGATACACATATCTCTCAAGGGTCCCTAATTTTAAATTAATGGGATATATTGATCCCAAAAAATGGTGACTTCTAGGGGGAAACATAGTAAAATTTTAGAACTTCCAAACTCTAACTTTAGACAAACATTTAGATCACCATTCCCTTCAACCTTAGAAACTAACATCTACATTCAATTGTGGTTGAAACAAACCTTGCACTACCAAATTTAAGGTTAATCACCAAGACATACCTAAGCTATGTTTATGCTTTGATTCCACTTACTTCTTGGCATAGGGCTCAAGAAGCATTCCTTAGCTTTCTGCCTTTAATCATTTACATTGACTTGGGGTGCATTGAACATTTTTTTGAGTCATGATTTGGCTTAGGGATGGCTTGAGCATTGGTCTACTACTAACCAAACATCCATAGCCCTAATAGAGATACCTTTGGATCCAATCATGGCCTTGATCCATTATCAACCAGGAGTCCATAGACCTGATAAAGGTTGCATGAATCACCTTTGTATGAAACCCTCAATTTTTTCCTTGTATTCTTATCATATTTTTTGTATTTTTAGATCCTTATGATTTCAGTAAGGTTGGGAACCAAGATATCTAGGTTTAGGATTTGGTCAAATATTTAATTTTAGGAGGATCACTCAAGGCTAAAACTCTTGTCCTAGGTATGGATGTTGATTAAGTACTAGCTAATGGCATGCCCTTGATAATTTAGGGCTCCAATCCTAAGTGTAAATTTTCTTAAAACTAGTGTGGATCCAAGGTCATGACTTAGATCTTGTGGAATGTCTTCCTCTCCATTTTTATATACTCATTTTCTCCAAATTATATCATAATTTTATGTTCCAGGACCATGATTACCTTTGTATGGGGTCATACCTTTCTTTTAGGATTAGGGCACATCTTGAGAAAATTTCAGAACTTCTAAGCTTAGGGATGACTCCAAATACATCTTGAGATCAAGGGAAAAGCCTACAAGAAAGCAACACACACAAAAAAGTAAAAACAAAAAAAAACAAGGGAACCAAACAAATATGAACAAACTTATGTACAAACAAGGGAAAAGAAAGAAAAGATGCTAAAAAAAAACTGACCTACATACTCTAATCTAATCACCCTACACCTTACTCCATAAATACCCTAGGAGGGGTGGTAGAGAAATAATGCTTGATGTATTTCCCATTAGTAGGAAATATAAAATCTAACCCTTGTAAATCTTTAAGCTTGAAGGTGTTGTTCTCCAATGTCTCTACAATTTAGTATGGGCCAATCTACAGGGGTGTGAATTTTCCATGTTTTTCATTGGGTTCGAATGTTTTGCCCCAAATTAGGACTAAGTCTCCCTACTTGAACACCTTGAACTTATACCTTTTCATGAAAGGTGACCATAATTTGGGTGGCTTCTTCTTGTGAGACACACCTTAGGTAGATTCCTTAAAAGTTATTTCTATACAAGACTCCATCCTTGATTAGGTAGTGAGTTTCCTTAAGCCTCAAGGCTCTCTTTTTCTCCTTGGATAGGCCTACAAGAACAATACCATTGATTAGAAAGTGTATGATTAAATCATACCATTCATTATTTTGAAAAATTTTCTGGCCTACTTGCATGATACTTAGCCTAGGGTAGGTATTTTTAGTCATTTGGATCAAACCTTAGCATCTTACCAACTTTTCTACCTTCATCTCCAAGTCAAATTACTATAAAAATGACATCTACTTACCTCTCCATTCTCCCAGCTCATTTGACTCAACATAAGTTTAGTAGCAAGGATAGGTAGGATGACATGTACCTTATTTTTAAGGATGCAGTGCCTAAACTTCTTCACTGCCTTTACTAGTGCATATGCCTGCTTATCAATCATAGAATAGTTTATCTCAACATTATTAAAATTAGTGCTCATGAAAGCTATTGGTTGATCACACTCATAAACTCTCTAAGTCAATACAATAACAATAGTATGATTAGATGCAAAAGAGCAAATGTATAAATCCTTTGAGAAATTAGGACTTATAAGCACTAGGGCTTGACCAATGGCTTCTTTGATGTCATTGAATTCATTTTTGGATTCTTCCTTACAAATCACCTTAGCACCCTTCTTGATCATGTCATTCAACGGTTTGATAATCTATACAAAACCAAAAATAAACTTTCTTACAAAATTTATTTTACCAAAGAATGACTTCAGTTCCTTCCTAATGTTTGGGAGCTTGATTATAGATATGGCCTCCACTCTTTTAGGGTATATGAAGATGCCATAATTGGTTATAACATGCCATAAAATGTTTCCTTCAGTTCCAAGAAATATGATTTTCTTAGGGTTCAAATAAATGCCATACCTTTTACATCTTTTAAAATCTTGTTGTAGGTGCATAAAGTGATCTTACCTATTTTTAGAGAACTATTAGATCATCCATATAAATGATGAACACTTACAATCAAGATTTAGAAGGCATGATCCATATCTCGTTATAAGGTGGATCCTACATTTATTATCCCAAAAGGGATCTTTTTCTAAGAAAAGGTTCCCCACTTTGTTGTGAATGTTGTCTTCATCTTGTCTTCTTTGTCAACTAGTACTTGGTTATAGCCTGAAACTCCATCAAGGAAGGACATCATAGCTAAACCTAAAATAATTTGAATTACCTAATCAAGGGAAGGGAGAGGATAATTTTCCTTCTTTGATGCTTTGTTTAAATTTTTTAAATCAATACAAAGTCTAATCTCACCATTTTTCTTCTTGACTGGCACCAAATTGGCCACCCAAGTTGAATGTCTAATGGGAAAAACTATCCTTGCATCTAGTAACCTTTTGAACTCTTTGAATATCATAGGTTATAGCATGGGGTTCATTGGCCTTTGTTTCTATTTGAAAGGTTTACAACTTTCTTTGAGGGGTATGGTATAGGTAATGACCCTTGGATAAAAGATCTTTAGGTCATCATATGACCATGATATAACATCCTTTACTTTGTAAGGAGTTCTTTATCTTCATTATTTTTAGAAGTTGTACAAGCCTTTCAAATGTTCACTAATTAGGGTTTCCCTTGGAGACCAAGATCCATAATATTACAATCCTTTCCACTTAACTTGGGAACTTTGGAAACCTCAACTAGTTTGTCTTGATCAGATAATCTTTCCATAGCAATCATCCCTTTAGGGATTTTGTTGTCATTCAATTAAATGAATTTTCTATCAAACTTGTTCCCTCCAATTGTATTTTCATCATCTTAATCAATGATATGGGCTTCAAATGCCCTAGAATTGGTCAAGAAATCTAATATCTATTGGTCATAATTAAAAACTTGGAAATGGTTAACATTATGAGGCATGGATGGACATGGGACCAATTCAATACTAAAATAAGGGGATTCTAGATTAGGCATGAGATTCGCTATAGCTAATGCTAGTTCATCTTCATCTTGGTTTTCTTTTTAAGGAATGGAGGTGATGTTGAAAGAATTAAAATACTTAATTAGGTCCTAGAATCTAAACTTATACTTCTTGAGGTATGAGAGTTTACATTGATACCTATTCCTGACCTAATTGACTACTAGTTTTGAATCTCTAAAAACTAGTAGTTTTTTAATCATTATTATTGATAGCAAATTGCAAACCAAATATGAGAGCTTTATACTCAGCAAGATTATTGGTGCAGGGAATTGGAGTCTATAAGAGGCATGGTACCTTTTGTTGGTTGTAGTAGTTAAGCTAATACCAAAACATGATCCATCTTTGTATCTAGCACCATAAAAGTGTAATTCCCATAGTGCAAGAGGAGTCTCAATGTCCTCAGGATCATCTAATTTATCAGCTTCTAGGGTGAAAACCCCTAAGTTTGAGTCGATTATGTTGACCCTTTCATTAATAACATTGTACTCTATTATCATATGTTTCATCTTGGTTCCCTCTCAACTCTTATTTGATTTGGGACTCCTTTCCAAGGTAGCCATAAGTGGGAACAATCAATAGACATATAACCATATAAGGCTTTAGTCCATTATCTTCTCAATAGGATCCCATAGGCATCTAACATGTCTACTACCTGAATGTCAATGAATTTTTGTACCTTGGGCTTAGAGGCTATATATGTGTGGATGTTCAAGAGTTGTCTAATTAATTTAACCCTTTATTTATCTAACTGGGTGAAAATCCTATCATACTTGATGGGGGTTAATCCAAGTTGTCTGTATATGCTATTAGACATGATGTTTGTGGAGGTACCTAAGTCTAACAAACAATTATGAAAGTTTTTGTCAAATATTCTAACTATGAGCAAGAAAGGGGGAGATTCAGATTTGGATGTATGCAATTTTACATTAGCATGATCTATCATAGGAGGTTTGATGAATTTTAAGGACTCTAACAACAAATCCCTTTGTTATATGATCTGTGTTAACTCATGTAAGGTGATATCAACCTTTGTCTTCTTCATTTCCTCAACTATGTTGTAACTAGTTTTGGGAGGACTGGGGACCTTAGGGATATGCTTTGTAATGCTCCCTTAGGGGGGCTCAGGGTTATTAATTTAAGAAGGATCTAGAGGAGTTCCAAATTTATTTTAGGGGGTTGAGGTAGTTAAGGGATACCTCTATTCTATGTTCCTCAATGGGTAGGTATTTTTTAGGAACTTTTGAAATGCATGGATTTATTTAGGGATCTCATTTGGTTTATTTTCCTCTTGAAAGGGGAAATCAAAGGTTTCTACCATGAAAGCCTGGTCAGAAGGCTTTGGGCTAGATGTATGTGTGCTATTATCCTTATTGGGAACCACCTTAAATGTGTCCAAATCCTCTTAGAATGCCTCAAACACTTTACATAATTTGATGCAATCGATCTCCCCATGTTTGGATATGCAATGCAACCTACATTAGTTAGGTAATGCAATATCTATGAGGTTGATATCCATGGTTTAATTCTTTGAAGAGGGGTCATGGTTTCTATTATTGTGGAAACTATCACTCTAAAACCTATTGCCTAGCCTATTATATCTTTGAAATGAGATGTTCCTCCTTGAACTCCTAGCAATATTCCCCATTTGTTTTTTTAATTGGAGGAAATTAGTACTTATCTTCTGGATCATTTTTAGGATAGACTTATTTTCACTTTTAGGGGTCTCATAATTGTGTACTTGGTTATTACTAACATTAGCAGTTGGTATTAATGCCATTTGATCTCTTATTCTAAAGCCATTATTGGTGAGTTGACTCAAGAATCCTATGTTTTGATTAGGGGCAAAATGATTCAAGGGCAACTAAGTGAGGTTTGGAATTTGGTTCACAATAGGCATGTTTTGATTATTATTAAGAAATAAGTTCATCACTGGCATGTGGGGGTTAACATTTGACACATAATAAGCCATTTGTCCTTGGGGTTGCATTTGATCATTGATACTTATTGCTTCTAAATAAGCCCTGGCTAGTGAGGTTATGACTGGTATGGATCTCTTTAAGAACATCAAGGTCATAGGATCTACTACATCCTTGTAAATCTCTAGAGATAGAATCTCATCTAGCTTGTATGGATCTATGGTTCTAATGAACATCTTTTGAAACCTAGCATTAAAGGACCTCATAGGCTCATTAGCATCTCTTCTAATAGTTGTAAATTGATGATAAATGATGCAAGGACTGATGATTTTTCCAAACTGATCTATGATCACATTATTAAAATCTTCCCAACTAGTAATGTATTTATTAGGCAAGTTCAAAAACCATTCATAGGAAACATCCTTAAAGGTAAAAGGGAACAACCTAAATGCTACATCTTCATGCACAACATTGAGTAGTATTAAGGTATCCTTAAAAGACTTTATATACTCCTTAATAGTTACTTGGCATGTGAGACTAAATGCAAGCAAATATTTCTCTAGATTATGTGGGAGATCATGGACCACCCTAGGCACATTAATGGAAGAATCACCCATCTAAGTCATTCTCATATAATGATTAAAATCAAGTGTACCTTGAATAGGTGATGTTGGGAGGGATTTGGATTTCCTGTGTCTACCTTTATCTTGTATGTATTTCTTGTTTTCTTGAAGCTCAAGCAAAGGCTCTCAAGTTTTTGAGTGTGATCTTGTCTTGATCCTAGGCAACTCTAGCATGAAATTTGAAGGCCCTATCCAAGATACAATATACCACGTTAAATTTACATGAGAAAGGGTTTTAAGCTTAGATGTGGGGCTCCATTCTGCAAAGGGTGTATAAAGAACATAAATATTTGGTTAGATCCTATCAAAGATGTACCCAATTTCATGAATATGTTCTATCTTAATGAATCCATACTTGAAAGAACTCATGCATACCTCACACATACCACCTTTGATCAAAATAAGATATCTAATTCCAAATTTTGGTGAATCCCATGTTTCTCTACTAAAATCTATTATAAAAAATAGTTATGACCTTAAAGAATGTCAATCCCTAGCCTATAATAGCCCCAAATAAATGGTAGAAGGTTGAGATATGTGACCTTTACAACTTTGGGTCAAATATACCATGGATCAAGAATTGATCCGTAAACACCACTGATAAACTCAAAGTGAAGTTTTAAACTAAGGATTCAGAATTTATCAAACTTAAAAAATTCTTGAAATGCTCAAAAGAACTTGTAAAATGTTTGGCAAAAATGTTCTCGATTATTGAATTGGATTGGAATTATCAATTGACTTTAAACTTCCATTCACTAATTAAACCAATTTTTGTTTTAAATCAAATGTCGTAAATTGTCAAAATTTAATTTTTGTATGGTTTCATAATGAAAAATTAGAAAACTAAATTAAAACATGCAAGCAAATGACAAATTACCATCTGACATTGATAACGGAGTTCAACATATTTTGCCTACATCTCTAGGTCTGCCCAATAGTGAGGATCGTTTCTATTAAATTTGTGTAACAAATGGCTTACAAATTATTTAGAAACATTGCACAACTTCCCTCAGGCTTGATCTCTATCCAAGAACTCCACCTCACTGATATACTCAAGCTCAGCCACAGAGAAATTCTTTCTCAATCTTCAACCCCTTCCAAATGTGCTTTGGTCCTTCACTCAATTTATTTGTCTAATAATAATAAGAATAACATTCTCTTTCAATTACAAAACATAACTGAAAGGCTTACCCTATGTATAGAGGTCATAATTTGGATCATAATCCACTTGCTAAAGCCATCTCCAAGCTTAAACTAGCTCTCAGCCTCCTAAATAAAAAAACACAGTCTTGCAAGACTTAAATTCAAATACAAGTTCATACCTTTTATATTATTTGTGAACCCATAGCTCAAGCAGTCAAGGCCCATCCCTTTTGCTTGGCAGGTCATGGGTTCAAGTCATCGGCCTTCTATCAAGGTGCTTTGCTTATCTTTTATTATCCCACATTTGCCAAAATACAATAGCTTTTAGACTTTAAAAATAATGGTAGCTTCCCTTTACAATGCCGACGCCCCTTTTGGTGGGCTCAAGGCACAAAACAAGTATGGGTTCATTGGTTCAAGTTCCATGTTTGGCATGGGTTGTTGGTTCAAGTACCAACTTAGCCTTATCCATTGGTTGTTGATTAGCACATACGCCAACTTTGGGAGGGAATATGGCTCGGTCTTCGAGCTTAGCTTAAAACTGCCAACATAGACAGGAATATATATCTCAAGCTAGCTTGACTCAACAAAGTGGTTGTTGGAATGCCTTTGTGGTGTGTTGGTTCTCCATGTGACATATGATCTTGGTAAGTAAAATATTACCAAGGAAAATTACAAAGTGTTTAAAAACATGTAATTCAATTGTCCCACATGCATGTGGTGGGCACAATATAATGCTTCAAAAGCAAAGTCAAATACATTGCAATATGAAATGGAGGCCAAGGCACTCCTCCTTAACCAAGTGTGTCAACCCTCGCTGAGGGCCCCTAGTGAGCCAATAGCGGGGCCCACAGTTCTCCATATGACTGCTGTCAAAGACCAGAGGCTAAAACCAAAACAAACACTAACCAATTTTTTTTACATGAATGTACAAAATTGATTGCCATGTGTCAACCTATGATTGGTCAACTTGTCACATTCACATTACGACATCTTGTAACACCTTATTTTTCCTATCACAAAATAACTTTAGTAACATATAACTTTTGCATATAGTGTCCATTTTGGAAACTATGAAAAGCACCGAAAAGCTCTCGATGAGCTCTACGTTGTGAAATTATTTTCATCACGACTTGGAATTTTTTTTTGAACTAAACTCCATATCACACCTCCCTACAAAAGAGGCTTTTGGTCTCCAAAAGTTGACTATCTCCTGAAATATGATAATTGGTCTAACATGGCATGAGTAAAGGAATCTACAACTACCAATAATCTGATCACAACATACCAAAACTATCTGCCCATGTCACATCCTATAAAGTGGTGAACTATCAATAACTAAAACAATCCCCAATGTAACTGTAAAATAAGTTTATTAATACTAACAACATACAATAAATGTTATGGACATGTTGCAATACAATGCCCAGGTATGGGACTTATATGCTAAGCAAATGCAAACAATACAAAGTGTATATTGCCTAACATCCAAACATGCCCATAGGGTCTTATAATGCATCTCTACATCCATGTGCCAAAAATAGATACATTCTTAAAATAGCAGTTAAATATGAGACAAGTGTTGCAAGGAATTAATTCAACCTACAACATGCATTCTGCTATTATCTCCAACTGATCAAATGAGTTCAAGTCCTTTAGACAACTCACACAGAATAAATAAGAGATTCCAAGATTCCAAAACATAGAGCTATTCAACATGAGAATTGAAATACTTCAAATGATGAACCTATCTCGAAGTGTTCTCACAAACTCTACTAATGCATCTTCAAATCTTGTTCTTTCCCTTAATATAATTCTTAACAATGCTTTGACAAATAAGTGCATTATTAATCCACTTAATCAAATTTTCTGCCTAGTTAACTTGATTTCCTTAGTGGATTCCTTAACATCATTATGGATTGATTTAAATTCATTGACTTTATTAATAGGTTGATAAATCATCTTAGTTTTACCATGGTTAGAATGAGAAGATGATTGAAGTTTAAAACAATGATCAATCCGATGTCCACTCATATGGCAATGCGTGCGTAAAACCTTCTTAGGTGAGGTCTCCCTTTTACCTCTTCTCATTTTGCCTTGATGAGAATGGTTATTAACACCTACAATCTACTTAATCATATCATGCCTCTTCCAACAAAATGCAACACTATGGTTATGCATCCCACAAAAAGTGCAAGAGAAGGATTGTATCATCTTCTGAATGTTAAATCCAAATTTCTTAAACATAAAAGTGGATCAAAAGATTTAGAGCTAACTCTAGTGTAGGAACTAGGAGGTAGAATCTCAATACCTCATCTATGTGTCCTCTTACACTACACATGCTCTACTAGTGGCCTCAGTCCTTTGCTATTAGAAGCTTGTCTTCCTTTAGCCATAGAGGAAGTTTCTCCAACTTCCACCTGCTCACTAGTGTAACCCAAACATTCATGAAGAGATCTATGCTCTACTTGTATTGGGTTAGTAATTCCTTGGCCATCTCAACCAAGACCTCTTCTATTAAATCCCATTTTCATCAATAATTTGGATCTTATACCCTTAGTGTGGTGTTCAAAACTACCAAAAGCATCATTACTTGAATCCAAATCTAAATGGAAAGAAGAAGTAGATGAATTACATGGTGAATAACTTACAGTGTATTCAGTCATAGTCTCTACATCTAAAGTAAAAGGTATGGCCTTCTTTGGTTCACCACACTACAATTTGATCAAGAGCTCATCCTTAGATTCAAGCTTATATTTCAAATTTGTAATCTCCTCATCCAAGGAGTACAATCTTGCTCTCAAGAAAGCATTCTCTTCCTGGATCTGTTGGTTATATGATTCAAGCTCATCAAGCTTGGCTCTGTTTGACAACTTGCCCATTACACCTGTCAAATCACAAAAATCAAAACAAATGCCAAAATAGAATAAAAAACAACAACCAACTGTTAAATTCTGTTGATCAACTGCTCTGATACCAATTTGATCTGTAAACACCACTGATAAACTCAAAGTGAAGTTTTAAACTACAGATTCAAAATTTATCAAACTTAACAAATTCTTGAAATACTCAAAAGAACTTGCAAAATGTTTGGCAAAAATGTTCTCGATTATCGAATTGGATTGGAACCGTCAATTGACTTTAAACTTCCATTCACCAATTAAACTAGTTTTTGTTTTAAATCAAATGTCATAAATTATCAAAATTTAATCTTTGCATGATTTCATAATGAAAAATCATAAAATTGAATTAAAACATGTAAACAAATGACAAATTACCATCTGACATTGATAACGGAGTTCGGCATATTTTGCCTACATCTCTAGGTCTGCCCAATAGTGAGGACTGTTTCTATTAAATTTGCACAAAAAATGGCTTACAAATTATTTGGAAACGCTGCATAACTTCCCTTAGGCCTGATCTCTATCCAAGAACTCCACCTCGTTAATATACTCAAGCTCAGCCACATGGAAATTCTTCCTCAGTCTTCAACCCCTTCTGAATGTGCTTTGGTCCTTCATTCAATCTATTGGTCTAATAATAATAATAATAAAAACATTCTCTTTCAATTACAAAACATAACTAAAAGGCTTACCTTGTGTATAGAGTTCAGAATTTGGCTCATAATCCGCTTGCTAAAGCCATCACCAAGCTTAAACTAGCTCTCAGCCTCCTAAATAAAAAAAACATAGTCTTGCAAAACTTAAATTCAAATACAGGTTCATGCCTTTTATATTGTTTGTGAACCTGTAGCTCAAGTGGTCAAGGCCCATCCCTTTTACTTGGTAGGTCACGGGTTTAAGTCATCGGCCTTATATTAAGGCACTTTTCTTATCTTTTATCATCCCAAATTTGCCAAAATACAACGGCTTTTAGACTTTAAAAAGAATGGTGGCTTCCCTTTATAATGCCGATGCCCCTTTTGGTGGGCTCAAGGTGTCAAACATAGTATGGGTTCATTGGTTCAAGTTCTACATTTAGCATGGGTTGTTGGTTCAAGTACCAACTTAGCCTTATCCATTGGTTGTTGATTAACATATATACCAACTTTGAGAGGGAATATGGCTCGGTCTTCGAGCTTAGCTTAAAACCTCCAACATAGAAAGGCATATATATCTCGAGCTAGCTTGACTCAAAAAAGTGGTTGTTGGAATGCCTTTGTGGCATGTTGGTTCTCCATTTGACGTATGAGCTTGGTAAGTAAAATATTACCAAGGAAAATTACAAAGTGTTTAAAAACATGTAATTCAATTGTCACACATGAATTCAGTGGGCACAATATAATGCTTCAAAAATAAAGTCAAATACATTGCAATATGAAATGGAGGCCAAGGCACCCCTCCTTAACCAAGTGTGTCGAACCTCACTGAGGGCCCCCAGTGAGCCAATAGTAGGTCCCATGGTTCTCCATATGATCATTGTCAAAAATTGGAGGCTAAAACCAAAACAAACACCAACCAAATTTTTTTCGTGAATGTACAAAATTGACTGCCACATGTCAACCTGTGATTGGTCTACTTGTCACATCCACATTGTGACATCTTGCGACACCTACTTATTTTGCCTGTCATAAAATAACTTTAGTAGCCTATAATGTTTGCATATGGTGTCCATTTTTCAAACCGTGAAATGCACCAAAAAGCTCTCAATGAGGTCTATACTTTGTAATTGTTTTCATCATGACTTGGAAACTATTTTTGAACTGAACTTTGGATCAAGAATATATCCCTCCTTCTATAAATAGTAAGCTTCTCCTATTGATGCTTCCAAGTGAACCATAGGTGCTCTCTAGTGTTTAAAGAACACTTCTTATTTTAGAATCCAAGGATTTAAAGCATGAGTTGTAGGTGTTTGGCAACTAAGATGCTTATGGTGAAAATAGAAGTAGAGTAACATAGAATGTTCCACAATATTTATAAAATTTGATGGTAGGGAGCCATCTTGGTACCTTTATTGAAAATATTTATGTTAATATCAGATAAACTGACCCAGATCTGAACCAGTAACTAAACTAAGTGGTTATGAACAATGTATTTAAGCTAATGTGAATTATTTTTAAAAAAGGGAGTAAAAGGTGAAGGTAGAGTGAGAAAGAAATAATGATTGTTGATATGTTATTAAAAACATATTGACATGATTTCAATACTTATCGAGCATTATCTCAACCAACATATAGTGTAATGTAGCCTAAGTTCATGTTTCACTACAAACAAGGCCTAGTTATGAAGGTAGGGTGAAAATACAAGTAAAATTGGATTTACTCTAAAATTTTACAATACATTTAGATAGCTAAAGCAAATCTTTATTTTAAAGCAAATAAAATGAATTAAATTCAATTCTTTAAACTAACCTAGCATAACAAGTTAACAACCCTATAATTAATGATTTAATTTGGTATTTCTTGAAACCATTCATATTCAAATTTAGACAAACAATTGAGAAACATAACAATTCAAACACATCAAACCAAAAAATTCTTATAGAATTCTTTGATCTCTTGTATTAATCACTCAAAATGGTATAAAAATATCTCAAACTCTCTCCCTTTATAAATGATAATACATGCCTTTATAAAAACCTAGGTAGTATACCAGTCAATTTTACCATTACAAGTGTACAAAAGATAAGTGTCTTTGTAACAACTATCATACACATGTCTTCTACAATCCCACTGACCTAGAGGCAATCATGCTAACATACTAGCATGTGCCCTTACAAAATAATATGCCATCTCTTAGGTAAACCATAATTAGGATGTTGGAGGTGGGGCCCTTTATGGTTGAAAGATGTTCATAGCTCATTCATGTTGTTCATCCATTAATCCCAAGTCTATTGTAGGACTTGTCATATGCTCCTCTTCTTAATTAGCTAGCTCATCAAAATATTTGTTATTAGTAGCCAAAGCTTCCTTAATGTTTCTAGATTCATTGATCCTCTCCCTTACATTGAATATTATGTCTAATATTCTACCATTATCTTGCCCTGATTGTCCATGACTTTTACCTTTGATTTCTTGAGTCACCAAAGTGGCTCTATGATAGAATTCTTCATCACTAATAATCCCCAGGGTAGTGGGCTATGCAGGATCCTCGAGCATAGTTCCTAGGAGCTTCTCAATTCTACCCATGAGCTCTTTCTCCTCCTTAATAAGTTCCTCCACTTTGGTATGCCAAGCACTTAAGGTTTGGACCTTGTCTACAATAATTCCCAAAATGGCACTTAGTGCCCCATTCTAATGGCTTTAAAATTTGAGATTTGCTTCCTAACTTGGATGTTAAGATGCCAGGCAATCTTATCTTTAGAAGTTTTCCATTGAGTAAACAACTCCTTGGCTATGGTGGCTTGATTTTATAGTACATCCTACCTTAATTTCATATACTTTAATGCTTTGAACATGTCATGGAATGACTCCTAAAACATTTTAATAATGGAATCTAGCACTGAGAGAATTTCTTAAGTCTATAAATTCTCTTTTTCCCTCTTTAAGTTCTTAATTATTTGCACTAATCCCTAGACACTAGCCTTAGCTTGTTGATATTGAGCCTCAATAAAACTTTCCACATCCTTTTCATGGATGTGAGCCTCTCCAAGTTGTGATCCTTCAATAGGGGTTAACCCTGTGAATGGTTCCACATTTTGAAAGTTGAATTCTTCCTAACCAACCATAGCCGCCCTTGTCATGGTTCTTTCCAAGGATGTTGTATCTGGGTTAAATTACACCTTAACCTCTGGTTCTTTAAATTTTAGAGGATCAGGCACCTCCACACCTATACTACTAGAAGTTCTTGGGGTGTCAAGTCTTTATCCTCCTTGGGCTTGATATACTTGTATCCTCCTTTCTTCTTGCCTTTTAACTATATCCCTCATCTATGGCTTAATGTTGTCATCTTCAGTCAAGCCAACTTGTGTTAAGGCCTAGGAAGGAGAGAGGGATGGGATATTTTGTAGCTTTTCATAAAAAAACTAGTTAGGGATGACTAGTTCATGAATTGGATTTTCATCACTAAAAATGTTGACTTCACTAGTAGGGTAAGTGAAGGTCAACCTAGGCCTTTTCCTTGGTATTATAGGCACCAAGGCCAATTTTGCCTTCTTTTTCTCCCCATCTAGTGGGGATCAGATCCTTACCTACTTCACCATAGGGATCCTCCTCCCTATTAGAACTATATGTAGTTATTATGTCAACAAGGGAACCTTCCAATGTTTCTCCTAGTTTAAGTGCTACCATACCAATGAATTCTACTAGAGAAGAAGGTCTCAATGAGAGTGTTAAAGGTGGAGGGACTTCCCTAGGTCTATGATCTAGTCTTGGTTCTTCAGCTTTGGCCTTGAATTTATCTTTTCCATCCTAAGGCTATTCACCCTGTGCTTGTTCTACTTAGTGGGGAGGTTGAGGTTTAGATGACTATCCTTCAATAGGTGGCTCTTTATGAGCAGTCCCAGATGGACCTAGCAATAATTGATACTGTAAAGGGTGTAGTTTCTATATTTCCCCTGAGGGTTTGTTATCCTTGACCTACCTGTGTTCCAACTTAATGTTGTAAGTCTTGATTCTGAAGAGCACCTATTCAAAATTCTTTACTCTTATGTAGATGTCATCACTAACACCTAGTTGATGTCCATATTCAATTTTTGGTACCTTTCTATCCCTAATGTGGTTGACTACTATAATCTTAGGGTCCCACATTTTGAGGTCATCTAACTGAAAATCAAAAGAATTTATATGCATGACCATTACCTCCAACTATTTCCAGTCTTTGATTATGATTTTACTAATGTCTAATGGGAGGGGCTGGACTTAGGATTTCCTCTTTTCTTTGCACATTCTATCCATAACTTGAATGATATGAGAAGTAATTTATTGATCTACAAGCTTATTGAGGACATGGATTAGTAGCCTATAGGGTTGGGTTAAGATCCCCTCTATCCTAATAATAATGTAATCTAGGTAGTACCACACATCTCCCATGGTCTCCACCTATTTTTTAATGAGAGGATGCAACCTTGGCTTAGGAATGTATGTGATAGCTTCATATATGGTTGGGAAGACACCATCATAGATAAATTGCATTTGGTTCTTGTATTTGAATATATTAAATTTGGATTAATGGTGGGAAATTATGGTTCTACCATCAGAGGACTAGTTTATGATGCCAAGAAAGGTCACAGAGGCTAGGGGGAATCTAGGAGATAGGACATCATAAATAATTTTTTGGAGGTCCTTATTTAAATGGTCATGAATTGCTTGTCCAGGAAGGATCTTATCAAATCTCCCACTAGAGGGGTCAATTTCTCTTCCAACTTAAAGTGGACATAAGACACCCAAACTTTGTTTAAATAAGTAGTGGAAGGGGTACTGAGGGATATATTTATTAAGGTAATGGCTATCCTAACACCCTCCTTGAATTGGACTATATGAATTTTTCCATCTAGGGTCCTGAAGACATGGGATCCTTGGATTAGCCAAGGTATAAAGACTGAATCAATGTCCTAGGGGTTAGTTCAATCTCTCATGGATGGGAGATTGAGATGGGGTAAGGGATGCTTATAATAGGTCTTGAAGGCCATGGGGGAGATATATGTTAACTCTCTTGGTGCTACCCTCTCAAATAATCCACTCTCTATCTATCCTACAATCCATAAAGATAAGAGCAAGGACATCAATATAATGCATTACCTTTGGTTAAGTTGTGGCATGGTGGAGGCCATCCATTTAAATTACAACTAGTTATTGTACCTTTGATGTGTTTTGGTGTTTATCTTGTCCTCCTGAGAGATGGGCTACAATTCATCCACCAGGAAGAATAATTCAGACCAGTTCCTTACTCCATGAACATTTAGGGCTACCAAGTCTAGTTCTATATCCTTAAAAACCCTCTCTTCACTATCAGAGATTAGATAGAGCTCTGATTCCATATTCAATTATTGTTTGATAGATGCCATTGATGATACTAAATTATTCTCAAAAAATTGTTAAGGGTTTTACTAAGGCACTTGCTTTCAGAGGTATAGTTACACTATCTTGATTGAACTATAACCTATTAAGTTAATTTGGGTCTTGTTTATAAAGGGTTAGGGTTATGAGCTTTAATGGTAGGAGATATTTAGACTTTAAATTCATATGTGTTTTGGATTTGATAGAGACCCTTTTGCTTTCTACCCTTGCATTTTTGATTTCAGAAGATCTTTGATTTTGACCTTTTATGCTTACATGGAGTCTATGTGGTATCATTCTAGGATTTTCATGGCAATTTTTATAATTTCCATTTGGATACTAGCCATTAGATTTTAAAATCCTCCTTTATTTTGCTCTATAGGATCAAGATCCTAAGCTTAACATGATCTGTTGATCCAAATCTGAGTCCTCACATTTATATTGGTCCATTAATCTCTAAGCTCATGGTCATGATAATTGGCATTCTTGTAGATCTTTCTCATGCTACGTATATCTTGTCATTTATTACCTTGGTCAATCATTGGCCATGTGTCAAGCTTGTGGAGCCTTGAAAATTCATCAGGTTCTTCATTCCATTAGATCAAATCCAATGAGCAAGTGAGTGCCATTGATCTTCATGGGGGACATAGTCATTAATTGCATGCCTTTATTAAGTGGTTCCTTTTCATTTCTTTGTTTTGATTACCAAGATAACACACATCTAAATATTAGGGCCTTAATGCCTTTTGAATTTTCTTCCTCTGCCTCATGCCATTGGATCAAATCAACCAAGTGGGCAATTGCCATTGATCTAAATCTGATGCATGTCACTTAAGTAAGGGCTTCTTGATTAATACGCTTCATATGATCAAATCTGGTGAGCAAACATTAGTTGTAGGATCCTACAAAGGATAAGGGAGATAAATATTAGACCTGAGGACATAAATACATAACATAAATTATCAAGACTACGGTCAAGATGAATATCAAGGCCTTAATATTAATAACCTAGGCTAAGTTTGGTAACATAAAAGGGACCTCATGAACACATCAAATTAGATGCAAGGAAAAAAAGAAAGGGGAAATGAGTAAATAAAATTTTGAGTCATTTTTAAAAACATGACTTAAACCCTTTTTTCATAAATTTATTTCATTAGTTCCCACCAACTTGGCTCTCATCAATATTTGAATTTGAACCAAGGGCCACCTAGGGTTTTTGAACACCAAACCCTTAAACCTTCCATAGAACCTATAAAATGACTCACGTAACTCATCATCAAGGTTAGTCCAAAATAAGAGGCTTTAAATTATACAAATATTATCTATCCTTGAGTGGATGATCTTCAAATTTTGTCAAAAGACCTCAGTGTTTAGATGCTTCAAACTTGGATACACAGATCTCTCAAGGGTCCCAAATTTTAAATGAATGGGGTATGTTGTTCCCAATAGATTCCATGTCTTTAGCTCCACTTCCAAGTAAGGAAATTAAATTTATGTTTTAAATGTTAAGTGAGGAACCATTCTCCATGTGTACTCTTTTAACCATTTTATTGCAAACACATACTTTTATGTATAGTCTTAAGCAACAATTTATAAAATGTTGAGGTGGTAAATCCTCTTTTTCAAATGATATATTATTTTCAATCCACTTAGTATATTTTATCATTGAGGCCACATATGGTGGCTCCACATTTCTTGGTAATATGGTCATACATAATTTATCCAAAAGGACATTTTTTTAATGAGAAGAATGTTGTATAAAATATAAAAGTGAGGTTTTAGTAATGACCTCATTGGAGTGGTTTTGAGTATAAGGTGGTGAAAATGTTTTTTTCATGCACTCCCTTTGGTGTTTAGTAGTGATAAGTAGGAGCTCAATATAAACACTATAACAAAAAAGGGTATGGAAGGATTTCTTTAATTTAAAGTGATTAGGTTTTGAATCCCTTATGGTTTTTATCAAGCTAACCATGCACTGAAGGGTAGATACCTAAATGATATTTTTCAAATGTAGAAGATTGAGATGTTATAAATACTTAGTTTTAATATCTATAACTTCATATATTAACATAAAGAAGCAACATCTATAGAGTTAAAACTATCAGAATTGAAAATAACTTCATATTTTAACAACCAAAAGCTAATGGTAGTGTCTTAGGACACCTAGATTAGAGTGACCCATAGTCTAGTCTTCCACCTCTCCTATCACATGCATACATTCTCATTCCTACACAGTATATGTAACCATTATGTATCTTATCCTTTTTTATACTTTCTATATTTATCAATCTATAGTGACATATCAATTTCAATCTTTAACATTCATATTTGTAATTTAGTGTACATATTTGTAATCTGAATTTATTTACATGTTTCTATATTATTAATGGTTACCATTAATACAAAGTTGGTTAAAACAAATTGGTGAACCCATATATTTTATTGACCATATCCAAAACCTAGGTTTCCCTTAGGGTTTCTTCCTTCATTCTTGTTTTCATATTTTTATATATCGACTTGGTTTTCCAACCTGATTTCTGATTTTCCTTTCATATATGTATATTTTCATCTAGGGTTCCTACTCTTAAGAGCATTATAATCTAAGATAGTGATCAAATTAGGAGTAGGCTTAGTTCTTGTGTTTCTTTCCCTCTTATATATAGATATAAGGTGAATTTATAAGTCAAGAGATATGGATAGTACACTTTAATCAAATTTATATATCTACCCTTATAAATCATGTTTCTATAAATGCTCCTTATACACCATCATTATTCATGCCTAGTGTATGATCCCTTATGTAGATCACTATAGATGTGTAAGATAAGGTGTTAAATTTATATGAATTATATTTTACATTGATTTATCTATATATCTCTTACCTAAATAATACATTAATCACTTAGTGATGCATTTTAGGCACATTAAAGACCACATAGGTTTTCACCCTTATTTTATGATTGTTACAAATTTTTCTAGGGCACAATTTGTAGGGTTTGAATCTCTTATGTAGTCTTCATGGAATAGTAGTGTGTGACCTATAATCTAACAAGGGATATTCACCTGAATGATCAAAACCACACATAAAAATACATAGTTACAATGTTGTTATAATGCAATGGCTAGATCTCATAAGAATGGGATAAAACAAGAGGGAAGAGTAAGGTAGAAAATAAGGGTGTCATATTCCTTGCAAGAATAAAGCATTTAAAATGAAATAATTTGATTAGGTGAATCATGTAAAAAAATTAATATATACGCTAATTTATCTGTGACTCAAATCAATGTAAATAGAGTTAGAATTCTAAGGATATCAATCTGCAAGAATATTTTAGCATCAACCTAGAGGATATTAATTCATGATAAATTGTCAATTGCACACTTAGTCACAAATTAATATTATAATGAGATATTTGCATACATAATAACCATAATATACATAGGCTTAATCTAACCATAGGAAATTATAAGCACAAAACACCTTTATAGATCAATTAGCTTAATGTAAATCATCCATGCATAAGAGAAAATTGGAGAAAGGAAACAAAGAAAACATAGCCCAAATAATTTATTATAAAATATTGAAGCTTGCATTATTATTGTTAAAATATTTCCTGCTTAGTAACTAACCAATGAATTAGGCCAACTAGTAATGTATTTTGGCTAGTAAACAAGACAGATGGCCTTTTACAATGTTTAAAAATGATGCTTTTATAGAGCACAGGATGAGACTCCATTTATAAAAGGGCGAGATTCCACTAAAAATCATGACAACAAAGTTTTTTACAACCTATAAACCATTACAAAAAATACAAAAAAAACATAATGTAAAGGAAAGGGGGCAAGCCCACTATGTACAAGTTTACAAACATAGGCAAAAAGTGGTCACTTTGGCACCCTTATTATAATATTTAAAAAGAAGATTCATTTTTAATTGTTTATGACTCAAAATTTGGTCCATTATGTCCTTGGGGAATATATTCCAAATCACCCGATCATTCAGTGAGCTACACTTTGTGCTAGCTAGACTAATGAGCATCTTTATGATAATTTTAAAATCTGGACCAATGCTCCAAGGCTAGAGCTACTAATTTTCAATTATGACATATGGAATTGGGATTCCCATTACCTCATTATGTTTTATATGGAATTCATAGAGTGTTATCTTATGAATTATTTCTTAGAATATTGTCAACCTATGTATTTTATCATTTTGTGGGTGGTGACGATCATCAAATTTGATCTTGTGCTCATGGGATGACGTGTCTACCAAATCAAAACCTACGTGTCTTTATTATATATGTAATTTCCACATGAAAACATTTCACACAATCTCAGCCTTGGATTTGAGCTCTAAATAAACAATCCATGCTTCCTTTGTGAGTGGTTATGGTGATGATGAATGACATATTTTAGTTGGTTATAAAGTTGATCACCCTAAGTCTAAGCATAGTGTTGAGTTAATTATGAGATTGTGGGACTATGATAATGTGCCAAATGGAACATTATGATTGGTTTAAACTTTTGAAATGCCAAGTTGTGATATATTTGGTACAAGTGTGAGGTTGTGGAGGCATAAAGTGATGACAAGTGGTGTGAAATCATTGGCTCAAAACATCACAATGCTTCAAATTTGGTGTAGACTCTCTTGATAACTATTAGGTGTGAGGGAATGAAAGCATGCCATGTGACATAGTCTAACTAACTCTAGTCTAAAAAATTATATTTTATTTGAATTTTTTATCACAAATAATGTGAATCTATGAATTCATGCCACATTGACCAAAAGAGAATCGAGTTAGACTTTAAAAAATAAACCATGAGCTAAAAATTAATGAAATGAAGACATGTGGCCTTTGACTAACCATGAAAAAGTGATAGAAATGTGATTAAGTCTAAAAACCTATGAATAAGTCTACATGTTACGAGTAAGCCTAAAAACAAGTGTGATATGGTGTGAAAACCTGTGATAAATAATGTGAGTTAGCAACCAAAAAAATTTATGAAATTGAGTAAGTAAAATAAAATTTGGAATATAATGCAAAGAGAAAAACATGAGTCTAACATAATGACTTGAAAATTTATTACCTTAATCCTGGCATTGTATAATACAAAAACAAGCCAAAACATAATGAAAACTTGCATAATAAAGATCTAAAAACCTGATTTTTTTTTGCATAAATCCAAACTTAAATTAAGCCATAAGATAATTTTTAGCATATATTTGGACAAGTGTTCAAATATAAATGACCTATTTCAAACAATTAAACTTGAACAATTATTTTGATGATATTTTGAATGTTTTGCTCATTTTTATTGTTTTGAGTTTGGTTCCCTATTTAGAAAATCATAGGGCTTTCTGGACATAATAGAATATAGATCTTTATTTGAATCAAGGCATAAATTTCTCTATTAAGGATGTCATTATATTGACACTCACTCATTTGAAACAATATGGTTTTAGACTATGATACTTATAAAATGTTGGGTATGATGGACAAGCATTGGTAAAATATTCACAAGTCATAATTGAACCTATTTCTATATCTAGTTATAAAATTTGAAGAGGTCTTAGATACATATATGATTCATACATCCATTTATAAATGAAAAATCCAAATGTAAACATGGATACAACATGAGAATCTCATAAATGCATTGATGATTCTCATAATGTTTATTCTTCTTAATTAAGGTCCATTCAACCTAAAATTAAACAAAAAATTCCATTTTATATTCAATCAAAAATCTTAATGATAATTCAAGGATATAAAATTAGTCTCCCCTTTTATCTACTAAAGTCTTTAGAGAGTACCACTCTCTCCCATCAGGTTAATGATGCCAACCCTATACTACACCAAGGTCTCATCCTACTTCTGGTGAAGCATGGACAAACCATATGGGGTAGGGAGGTTCCTCTAGGGGGGTCCTCTAATGAGGAGGAATCCCTAGAGGAAAACCCTATCCAAGGATCCTACCAACCATCAGCTAGTACTCCCTAGGGTATCCCTATATCCAAAGGCTTTGTTAATGACCCCCATCTAAAAATAATTATCTGTAAACCTAAATCAATCCTTCTAGATGAGGGTACATCTGGGGAGGTGATCAGGAAGTGTAAATTTAACCTAATAGAGGACATCAAACACAATAAAGAATAGCTAGAAATTTTCAATAGTAAATTGTATGAGGCCAAAATAAATCCTATGAGACTCATACAAGAATGGAATACCCTGAACTAGTAAGCTGATAAAATGGTTCAATACTTTGCCCATTCTTATAAGGTAGACAAGACCCTTGAGAAGGAACACTTGATGGTGGTGGAGAAACCTCCTAAAATCCCTAGTACTACTTCTATAAAGAGGACTACAGTTCATGAACAAGTGCCAAAAAGATCACAAATGATCCTACCCAGAGATGACATTGAAGAACCTAGTAAAATAAAAAGGGATAAAGTTTCAAATAAGAATAATGGTGAACTAGAGAAGAATACCAAAGAAGAAAAGGATCCTTCAGAGGGTCCTTCCTCATGAACTATTTTATTTTTAGTTTTGCCTACTATTTTTCCTCCCATGGGGATAATTATCTAGTTGTTGTTGTTTTTTTCTATTTCATCCCTTGGGGCCTACTAATATTTCTTATAAAACTTTTTAACTATGGTTCCTAGTCCCTATAAAACTAGGTCTTTTACCCAATCAAATCAAAATAGAATCCTAATGACAATAGTTAAGCATGTGTTAATAGAAAATAATTCAAAAATAAACATGTGTAACATAAAATGTGTACAATATTTAGGGATTAATATAGAATACATCAACAAGTTAGATCAACTCATAAAATTATCTGATTTTACACCACCACTAAAATTTGAAACCATATCCACCATCTCCGCTAAGGGATCCTAGACTAGAGGAGAGTGGCTCTACCACCTCATGGTGGGCATCATCATAACCATTCTCAATTCCACTCTCATAGTGGCACCCTGTTCCAGTGCATGACTGATGAGGCTAGGATATGCCCAATAAATGTATAATAAATGACCTCATCTTACTCTCTCTTTTTATTAAGTTTGATTTCATTTTTTAACTTTTATTTTTATTTGAGATGAGTTAGGATGTGATTATTCATCTTATGTTGATTGTGATTCTAACATTTTAAAAGACCTGTAAATCCTAACAAGTGTGTTGGAAAATTCTAGTTTTGAAATAAAATAGGTCATCATGAGGCTAAAGAATAAATATGAAGTGGATTACATGTTTTTTTGAAGCATTGGACTCAATTCAAATTAGTTCTAGAACCTGCAAAATCTATTTTGGAACCATCATAGTCAGTTCCAGAACTTCACCATACTATTTCAAGTTGTCACATTTTTGGACTTAGCTCTGGAACTCTATATTTAGCTCTGGTACTCCTTTAGATAAGTTCTAGAACTTTTGTAGCTAGAAATGGAATTAATGAGGATCTATTCCAAACGGTCAGTGATCTATTAAAGATCAATGATCCCATTAAATCAAGAATATATTCCTAATTTTTTGAATTGGTAGAATCAAGACAATTATCACATAGCTGGACATCCAACCACATCTTGATTCAGCATCTATTCTGAGCACAATTCCATTCTATCGTATCTATGAAATAATTACAACCATCAAAGCATCTATATATACAGACCTGATATAGATAATAAAAAAAGGAGAAGAAAAATAGAGAAGATAGTAGAAGAATAGAGAGAAAAAGGATAGCTTAGTATATTTGTAATACAGAACATTTTTTATCAATGAAATAGCCATTCCTATTTTGAAAGCAAATTGAATTGTTCAAATCCTATTCTAGGTAGAATAAGGGGCCACTCCTCCAAATGACCAGGATCTTCATTTCTGTCAGTATTTATATTTCTATTAGCAAAAGTAAATAGGTAACTCTGTTAAATTTATAAATGCTTCCAACTCTTTAAAATTAAGATTTGTTGTAAATTTGTTCCTGTAGGCATTTTAGATTAAATTTTCACTTCTACAACATATGTTTATTTCTAGCAATCAATTTCATTCCTGTAACGCGTGTTTATTTCCAGCAATCAATTTCATTCTTGCAATGTGTGTTTATTTCTAGCAATCAATTTCATTCTTGCAATGTGTGTTTATTTCCAACAGATTTGCATAGTTTGATTTCAATAAGGTTTTAACCAAGAAATCCTTAAGACATTAAAACCCCCCCAAAACAAGAAAAATATACAAATACCCCCATTTAATTACTAAATCATTACGATTCCTCTTGTTTCATACAGCTTCAGACACAACCCTGGTTAAATATGACATCAACAAAAAGTTGATTAAATGAAGGGGATAATGACACCCAACATTTTTGGCACTATTGCCGGGGATTACTAGTTAGAATTTTCTAATTAGGTGTCAACAAGAGCAACAATCATTCATTTAGTAATTAAAGAAATTTTCCCTAATTTATGAGTAGACCACAATATTTCAAGGGAAGATTTCTCCCCAAAATTTTTGAATAAGAAATTCCATCATCCTCTAGTTTAAGAAGAGACAGTAAACAAGAATTGGAGGCACCATTATCTCCTTCAAGACAAGAAGAAAAATTGCCGTCTTTAGAATTTTTGGATCAGTCACCAAAACCAAGTAGAACCATAAGAAGGAGGATTATTTCTCAAGATCCATTGAGGGAAAGTTTGGATTCTCAATTGAGTAGTCAACCCCCTACTCCTGACTTTTCACCATCTCCAAAACAGACCACATACCACATTGATTGGGAAAAGGAATAAGAGAATACTAGAGAAATGGAATGAGAAGCTGTAAGAGAACCTAAGAGAAAATTTACCTATCCTATTCATATCAAGGATAATGAAACCACTATGAAAAACATTTCACCTGAATATTTTCCCACATTTAGAGGAATGTCATATGAGGATCTTGACCAATTTCTATTTGAGTTTAAAGTACTATGTCAGACTTATGATTACAAGATAGGTAATAAAAAATTAAAGTTGTTTCCATCTACCCTGAAGGATGCAATAATGAGGTGGTTTATGGGATTAACATATAATTATATTTCCAATTAGGAATAAATGGAAACTATCTTCTTAGACAAATATCAATATTATTATAGAGGAAGAAATCAAAAGGAATAATTTTTCAAAATCAAACAGGAAGAAGATGAAAATATGGAAGATTATTTGGATAGATTCCTCTTTGTGAGTAAAAGATGTGGATTTTACTTCAAGAAGATTTAAATAAAATAATTTTTCTCAAAGGTTTGGATGATGAATCTAGAGAAACCCTTGATTTAATTGGCAGAGGAAACATTGCTCAATTAAGAATGGATGAAATCACATAAATTTGTAGAAACTATTCAAGAACAAGGGGAGGACCTAGAAAAGGGAAAATAGTTAAAAATTTGAATCCAGATATGAACAGATTGATGGATGAATTAACAAATTCTAAAACAGATATATTAGTTCAATTAACCTCCACCATGGATGGATTGCAAGCTAAAGCAAATGCCCAACTTGAACCATTAGCCATGTATTGTCCTAGATGCAAAAAGAAGCATGCACTAAGAGAATGTCCTTTAGATAAAATGGAAGTATGTCTTGTCTTTGAATCTAAAGAACATGATACTCACACTTTTTCTCTTCTTCCATTCATAAACAATTAGCTCAAACAAACCAATACATTAGCCATCACAGAAGAATTAAATTTTGTTTAGAGACAACCTAATCAAGGATAGTTTATGACAAGACAACCTCATAATCCCTAGATGATGCCATGGGTAGCTCAAATAGTACCACAAAGTTGGGGATAACCACTTTGGGCTCCTCAACCCACATGGCATCCTTAGGATTGGGCAAGTCAATATTGGAATACTCAAAGACATCAACAACCTTGGGATGGTCAAGGAAAGCCTTATACTTGGCCACAACCTAGATGGAGCCCTAGCAATTATGTGCAAGGAAAAACATATCTAAATCAGAACCAACAAACCATAATGTGACCTCCATCACAAAATCTACAGATTGAAAACATAGTCCAAACCCAAATGCCAACACAAATAGTAGCAAACCCAAGAAACAAACAAACAACTCTTGTATACGAAATAGAACTAGAAAAATCAATTGATTTAAATACAATGGATTGTAAAAACATTCAAACCAGATCTGGCAAAATAGTTAGCAGTCCACTTGTTATAATCACTGAGATGATAGAAGAAGTTAAAACCCCTAGCACAGTTACACCTCAGGAAGATGACAAAGAAAAAGATAAAAAACCAAAAAAAATTCTACTGAGATCCCATTTCCAAAAAGACTTAAAGAAACCATAGAACTTAAAGAATTTGAATTGGTACAGGAACTAAGAAGATTGAATATTGAAATACCATTGTTACGAGATATTAAGGATATTCTAGAGTTGAATAAGTTAATCAAATTATTATGTTTTAAAAAACCTGGAAGAAAGAAACAGTACCCTAGGACTATTCACGTAGATGAGAAACTTGTTGATTTATTAGCAGGGAAACTCTTACTACCTAAATATGGAGATCTTGGAAGCCATGTTATTTCTATTTCTATAGGGAATAAAGATATACATAATGTTTTGATTAATTTGGGCATAGCTAATAATGTAATGATGGTGGACACTTTGAAAATATTACCATTAATAGGCATACAACCTACTAATACCATATTACATATGGCAAATCAGTCTGTAGCAAAACTAGGAGTTATTGAAGATGTGGCAGTAATGATGGAATCATTGGAATATCTAATTGACTTCCTTATATTATAGCCAAAAGGTAAAACACTTGGTTATCCCATTATTTTGGGGTGACCATGGTTAGCTAAAGTTGATGCCTTAATTGATTTCAGGTCAAGTGATATGACTATTTCAAATGGTAAGAATTCTAATCAAATTTCATTATATCCATCTAGATGACCTTTTATTGATAATCAAGTGAAATTATGGGTTGATAATCTTGATATTAATGAGCAAAATCTGTCTTCTTTGTCTATGATAACGTTGCAGGATCATGTACAGGAAATAGATGATATGGTTAATCCTTCATAAATGAACATCAATCATCATTAGAGTAGTCAAAATTAGTTCTGGAACCATCATAGTTAGTTCTGAAACTATCACAGTTAGTTCCAAAACCATCACAGTTGGCTCTAGAATCATCACAATTAGTTCTAGAATCATCACAGTTAATTTTGGAACCACACCAATTCTCTACAAGTGAAGATAACTTCGCTCTAGGGGAATGTGATTTCTCTTAGGGAGAGGAAGGATCTATAGCATCAACTTTACAGATATTAGGAGATGATGAAGAATTTTTGGAAAATAGCAGTAACGAGGAGTTTGACCTACAACAAGATAAGTATCATAACTCTTCCTATTGTCCTTTGTCCAGCATTTTGCCTCTAGGAACTTTCAAAGATGTTGCTACATATCATATATTGTTACCACATGCCTATCCACTAAACACCTTAATGGAACCCTTTCAACAAATCAGTTCATCATATCCTGGAACCAAACATGTTGAGATTCAACCAAGAATTTTTTTGAATATTAATAGCTGGTTAAATAATGATGAAGAAGTCAAACTGTTTGATGTTCTGAGGAATCATACTAAAGCATTTGCTTGGGACTATAGAGATGTGAAAGGAATTCATCCAAGTATCTGCACTCATCACATTTATACTAAAAATATTAGACTAGTTAGGTAACCTCAGAGAAGGATTAATCTAACCTTAAGGGATATAGTCAAACAAGAAATTGAAAAACTATTACAAGTAGGTTTTATCTACCCTATCTCAAATAGCCAGTGGGTGTCTCCTCTTGTAATTGTCCCTAAAAATAATGAGAAATGAATAATTTGTGTTGACTATAGGGAACTGAACAAAGCCACCCTGAGAGATTATTTTCCCTTACCATTCATAGATAAAGTTTTAGACAACCTTTCAGGTAAATAGTATTTTTCCTTCTTGGATGGATTTAGTGGATACAATCAAATCCGAATTGCTATTGAGGATCAGTACAAAACTATATTTACTTGTCCATGGGGTACCTTTGCTTACAGGGTATTGCCATTTGGACTATGTAATGCTCTAGCAACCTTTCAAAGAGCTGTATTAGTAATTTTTGCAGACCTAACAAATGATTGTGTGGAGGTATACATGGATGACTTTACTATGTATGGAGATACATTTGATGATGCCTTGAAAAATTTGGACATAGTATTAACATGATGTGAACAACATCACTTATCTTTTAGTCATGAGAAATGTTTGTTGATGGTTGATGAAGGGATTGTATTAGGGCACCATATTTCAAAAAGAGGAATTTAGGTTGACCAAAACAAAATCAAGATTATTTTAGAATTGCCTATTCCTCAAACTCCTATAGATATCAAATCATTCTTAGGACATGTTGGATACTATAGGTGTTTTATCAAGGATTTTAGTAAAATTACAACCCCCATGTTTAAATTGCTTACCAAGGACTGTGAATTTCTTTGGGATAAACAGTGCCAACATGATTTTGAAGAAATTAAAGATAAATTGGTAATTGCCCCAATATTGCAAGGACCTAATTGGGAGAAACCTTTTCACATCCAAACTGATGCATCAAATACCTCAATTGGTGTAGTTTTGGGACAAAGAGATGAAGAAGGAAGAATGTATGCTATTTACTATCTTAGTAAAAATATTACTCCCACTAAAAAAATTACACTACCACTGAAAAACAATTTTTGGCCATGATCTATGCAATCAATAAATTTAGACATTACATTACAGGGTACAAAACATTTGTACATACAGATCACTCAACAATTAAATATTTAATGAACAAACCAATGGTTAGAGGTAGAATAATTAGATGGTCATTACTTCTACAATAATTTGATATTACCATTGTGGACAATCCAGACAAATCTAATGTGGTAGCTAATTTCTTGTCAAGATTGACCAGTACAAGGGAGCAGGATCTAGTCAGGGATAACTTTCCAGATGAACAATTATTTGTTATTTCAACTAAAACACCATGGTTTGCTGGCATGGAAAATTATCTTTCAATAGGAAATTTTCCTCTTTATTTCACTAAAAATAAAATAAAAAAATTAATTAAAACCAGTGCATAGTTTAAATGGTTAAACAGAATGCTATTTAAATGTGGTCCTAATTTGGTTTTACGCAGGTGTGTAAAAGAAGATGAAATTTTTGACATCCTTCGAGCATGTCATGATGAACCAAGTGGAGGACACTATTTAGTGAAAAGAATAGCTCATAAGATACTTGGCACTGGTTACTATTGGCCATCTCTGTGCAAAGATGTGAAGATATATATCAGGCAGTGTGATCCTTGTCAAAGGATGGGATAGCCAACCATTACCAATGAAATGCCTCGACAACCACAAGTAGTGATTGAACCATTTGAGAGATGGGGATTGGATTTTGTTGGACCTTTTAATCCTCCTTCATAAGGAAAAGATCATAGTCTTGTATTGACTGATTATGTAACAAAATGGGCAGAAGTGCAGGCTTTAACAAATACCACTAAAGAAGCAGATGTTGATTTCCTTTGGAACATAATTATGGTAAAGTTTTGAGCACCAAGAAGCTTAGTTTCAGACTAGGTACCACAATTTATGTCCAATATTATCTAGGCCTTCACAATGTATTATCAGATTAATCATAGGAAGTCATCTCCCTATCACCCGCAAGCAAATGGACAAGTTGAAGTAATAAATAGAGAATTAGAAAACATCCTCACTAAAATAGTTGAAGCTGAAAGAAGAGATTGGGTAAAAAGACTACCTGAAGCTGTTTGGGCTTACAATACAACTTGGAAAACCACAATAGGGTTTTCACCATATAAGTTAGTCTATGGGAAAAATCCCTTATTTCCTATTTAGTTTGAACTACAGATATTAAGGATAGCAACTAAGGTGGGAATTGAATTGGATGTAGCTTAAAAGGAGTGAATCCTTCAACTCAATGAATTAGATGAATTCAGAATGGAAGCACTTCACCAGATAGAGATAATCCAAGGTCAAAGGAAGTAATGGCATGATTCACATATCAAAGAAAGAAAATTCAAAGTAGGAGACTGGGCATTGCTATTTGATTCTAAGTACCAACAATTCAAAGGTAAATTAAGAACTAGATGGTTAGGAACTTATCAGATCAAGTAGATATTTGACAGTGGTTCTATCCAGTTACTTCCCATTGATGGTAGCAGAAGAATACTCTTGGTCAATGGAAACAGGCTAAAACTTTATAGGAAGCCTCCTACTAAAGATGAATTCTTGAAGCAGATTGAAGCAAGCAAAAAATTTGATCATATGGAAGAACCCAGTTCTTCCAAAATGATCACATAACTAGATGAAGAGATATATAATAAAGAGAATAGAATGAAAACTAGTAAGTTCTGTTCTCTTCCCCCAAAAAAAACATGAAAAATAATAATAATAATAATAATAAAAAAGAGAATGAAAACCAATAAATGGCTTTCTCTTCCCAAAAAATATTAAAAAAAAGGAAGCGAACGAAAACTAGTAAATGACATTCTCTTCCAAAAAAGAAAAAGGATCAATTGAAAATCAGTGATGATGTTGATCTTCTCAAATAAATGACTAATTCAAATAAAACATTTTGAATTCTAATTATTTTCTAACCATTTTTTAGGGATGATGTGTCTGTATAATAGAGGGATTACATCATCAAGGATGGTAATTATGTTTTTAACTTATTAAAGGTTAAATGAAAGTTTGCATGTGTGATTAGACTTGATTTAGAAAGATTAGTATGATGAGTCATCTATTATACATCATGGTTAAATGTGCAAAATCATGAGAAGGATATTGGTAATGAAATGAGTGGGCAGATAACCATAAAAAAATAATATCATTTTTATGATTGAAGCAACCAAATCCACCAGTTCCACAGCTAAGTACAGTAGTTCCATAGTTGAGTACAGTAATTCCATAATTGAATTAAACAAAATAGCAACTGAATTTGCCAATTCCATAGCCATAATCATGAGTTCTATCGATACAAGAAGCAATTTTCAAGCTAACCTATGAAAGATTCAAGAAAAAAAGAATGCATCATGGGAATAAAAAAGAAGTCATAACTAGACACTGATACCCAACTCCTTACAGATGAAGAAGTAGCAAATATCTTTCAACAGGCAGGATGGCTGGAGTTTCTATAGAAATTTCCCAAATACAGTGATGAACTGGTAAGAGAATTTATTATTAATTTAGATCAAAGAAGGACAAAGGCTAAAAAGGTTTTCATTCCTTTTTCCAATGAAAATCATAAGTGAGATGTCTGGAATACCTATAATGCATTTCCAAAACCATGTCAAAGGAACATTGAAAGACCTGGCTGAAACCCTATTGAAATAAAGGGAAGCTAAACCCCAATATATTTATAATACAAAGCAAATCATCAAAGGAGTGAAGAGGGTCATCTTGCCTAAACCCTTTGATAGAGTAGCATTCTAGATAGTTAAATATTTAACCTATGATGGACAATATGGGACAGTAGGAAAAGAAGTCCTAAAAATCCTTATACACCTTAGATATGGAGCCGAAAAACTAGAATATATAGTAAACCTTCTAGGATTTCTTTTTGACTCCATCCATACCATGGCCCAGAGGTATTCTTTGGGTGTAGGAACAATTAGACATCATGGGTTAGTGCATTTGATATGACAACACCATTTTCTTTCCATAAAAAATGGGGAAGAAATGTGGGACAAGTTTCTTGGCAAATTTGGACAAAAACCTGGTATTCCCAGAAGAACATTAGAAACTCCTCCTGCTCTTTCAGTTCATTTGAAAACTGGTACTATTGCTGAAGAAAAGAAAAGATTAGGGGAGGAGGAAATATCAAAAAGGAGAAAATCTATAAGAAAAGTTAAAATTGTAGACTCTACTGTACCTTCTCAAGTCATTTCTTCTTCTGTTGAGGCTATAGAAGAACTGGTACCTGTCTCTGACAATGACAGTTCACCTAGGCCTAAACAAAAGGTGAAAACTAGAAGACGTTCTAAGAGAGAATCTATGTTTGCACATTTTGAGGCTCTTCAAAAAGGAAACATCATAAAAAGTCCAAAGAAAGTTCAGAGGAGCTGGAAGAACAAGAAAGACTAGAAACTGAAGCTATTGATATTTTGGGTAGCATGGCCATGACTCCTCCTAGACCAACTCACACAAAAAAATAAAATGAAGATGAAAGATTTGAGGAGCTAATTTTCCAAGAAATGGGTGAGACTGCATCACCATCACATGCAGAAAATGAACATGCATCTTTGAGAAGGAAAGGGAAATCCCCTATGGTGGAAGAGGAATGCTTAACTCCCCAAGAACTTTTAGAAAAATAAAAAAACCAATAGATTAAATAGGCTCTATTTTTTTCCATAGTAGAACTCATTATCGAGGAAAAGGATGAGGAATTGAATTTCCTCAAACTCAAGTTAGAACAAAAATAAATGCTCCTTGGAGAATTAACAAACTAGCTCAGAACCAAGAATGAGGAATTAACAAAAGTTAAAAAGCAACTAATAGAGACTGAGGAAAAATGTACAATACAAACCTTTGTGTCAATAGTCTCTCCACAGACTGAATTGACTTATTTTCCACTCAAGCAGTTATGGGATGACACATGCAGAGAACTCAATGAACTCAAAACATCCAATACAGACTTGAAAGGCAAACTGGCAGAAGAAGAGAAAGCAAGGAAGGAATTAGAAGACAAATTTTACAAGGAGGAAAATGATAAGTATAAATGTCTTGTGAAAATAAAAATATTTTTTATGATGAGTGAGAAGTTTCTTGCATGTAGAATACCTTCTCCTATTTATAACATGTTTTTAGAAGAACAATCCATTCACTGGCAGTTGGCAAGGATAGCATGTGGCCTTCCACATGAAATAAAAGATGAAGCTGATTTCTCGGCCGCCTACTCCTTAGCTAATACAGAACATAAAAACCTTCTTTGTGAATTTTACCTCTACAATTTTATGCTAGAAATAAATACAAGTTTTATGATCAATTTGTATGTAGGAGAAAGCTAGCTTAACGCATTTGTCTCTATTCTTCAAAATGAGATTGCATGGAAAGAAAGGGAGTCAGAACATTGGTTAAAGGCTAGTTCATCTGGTCTCTATATGAGAATTCATTATGGTGATCCATCCACCTTTGTTACATATTTCCAATCCCATGCATTTAATGATAAATTTAAGGGACCTTATCTTTTCAGTTTATAGCAAAGCATGGATGTCTTCACCTCCTTTGAAAGGGAAAATTTTGATAATATATATGATGCATGTTTAAAAATATGGGAATTTCTCTTATTGGCATTGAAAAGAAGGGAAGTAATATCCCCTTCAAATTTGATCTAGAGTTTAGAAAGGGTAAAAACTTTATGCACAATAATTCCCTAGATCAATGAAACTCCTCTGAGTATATGGATAGGAATGCGGATAAGGCCACCTCTACTTCCCACCCCCATATCTCCTTGGCAACATAGAGAACCTCAACATCCCACTCAATTTGAGGAATGGAAAAGAAAAGTAGAAGCAGGAGCAGGGTATAGTACTTATGAGTCAAAGCATTGGGACATTCAATTTCAGCCATTTGATCTGAGTAATCAAATGGAATGCAGGATATACAATCCTGAATTTGAAGAATGAAGTTTGTAAAGGGACTTACAAACAAGTAAGTATGGGGGAAATGATGAGGCTAGGATATGCACAATAAATTTATAATAAATGACCTCATCTTACTCTCTCTTTTTATTAAGTTTGATTGCATTTTGTAAATTTTATTTTGATCTGAGATGAGTTAGGATGTGATTATCCATATTTTGTTGATTTTGATTCTAACATTTTAAAAGACCTATAAATCCTAACAAGTGTGTTGGAAAATTCTAGTTTTTCAATAAAATAGGTCATGATCAGGCTAAAGAATAAATATGAAGTGGATTACATATTTTTTTGGAGCATTGGACTCAATTCAGATTAGTTCCAAAACCTATAGAATCTGTTTTGGAACCATCACAGTCAGTTTTGGAACTTCACCATACTATTTCAAGTTGTCACATTTTTGGACTTAGCTCTAGAACTCTATATTTAGCTCTGATACTCCTTCAGATAAGTTCCAAAACTTTTGCAGCTAGATATGGAATTGATGAGGATCTATTCCAAATGGCTGATGATCTATTAAAGATTAATGATCCCATTAAATCAAGAACAGATTCTCAATTTTTTGAATTGGTAGAATCAAGACAATTATCACACAACTGGACATCCAACCACATCTTGATTCAGCATCTATTCCAGACATAACTCTATTCTATCATATCTATGAAATAGTTACAGCCATCAAAGCATCTATATATACATACTTGACATAGATAATAAAAAAGGAGAATAAAAATAGAGAAGATAATAGAGGAATAGAGAGAAAAAGGATAGCTTAGTATATTTGTAATATAGAACATTTTTTATCAATGAAATAGCCATTCCTGTTTTGAAAGCAAATTGAATTATTCAAATCTTGTTCTATGCAAAGCAAGGGCCCACTCCTCCAAAGGACCAGGATCTTCATTTTTGTCAGTATTTATATTTATATTAGCAAAAGTAAATAGGTAACTCTGTTAAATTTATAAATTCTTCCAACTCTTTAAAATTAAGATTTGTTGTAAATTTGTTCCTACAAGCATTTTAGATTAAATTTTCACTTCTGCAATGTATGTTTATTTCCAGTAATCAATTTTATTCCTGTAATGCATGTTTATTTCTAGTAATCAATTTCATTCCTACAACGTGTGTTTATTTCCAACAATCAATTTCATTCTTGCAATGTGTGTTTATTTCCAGCAAATTTGCATAGTTTGATCTCAATAAGGTTTTAACCAAGAAATCCTTAAGACATTAAAAACCTCCCCAAAACAAGAAAAATATACAAATACCCCCATTTAATTACTAAATCGTTATGATTCCTCTTGTTGCATACAGCTTCAGACACAGCCTTGGTTAAATATGACATCAACAGAAAGTTGATTAAATGAAGGGGATAACGACACCCAACAATGACCCCTCTTGGACAACAATGAGAGTGGAAGCTGCCACCTTCTTCCCTGACTAGGTAAGATGGTTGGGATACTTCTCCTCCTCTTTTGTGTCCAGATACTTGTGGGTGATACCTAGAGGTTGATCAGACATGCTAGGCAAGTTACCTAAGATTTCTTTGGTCATTTCACCCACTTAGACATAAGAATAATATGATGATAGGGACACAACTCAAGGTACTGGATGGGAGCTTATTCAGATGGCAATGACTTACCAAGCTCAGACTACGGTCTAGATGATATAGATCCAACACCTTCTAGCCTTGCTCTTACTACTTAAAGTTCTCTTTTTTAATGTGACTTGTTCCTAGGCTTTGCCTAATTGTTATTGATACTTTCATTTTTGGCTCCTAGGCTTTGCCTAGTATGACTATGTGGTGTGCTCTCATACCACCTACATTTTTTTGTGAATTATTTGTATATTTTTTTTGGTTAATATATGGATATATTTCATCAAAAAAAATTGAAATGATATCATTAAATGTAACCATGAGACTTAAAATAGTGTATACCTTATTTTATATTGAGCCAAATCATTTTCAATATAGTTTTATCTTAGGGTAAACTTTGATACATGTTATTAAAGTAGTATCATCTACACTACATATGTGTTTAAATTTTATGCATGATGGACATTGGTATGCATGCTCAACATAAAATAACCCCTTCAAGTATTTTACCTTAGCATACCCAACTACTCAACATGTTAAATCAATTCACCAAAAGAGGCATTTTTCAATATTATCAGGACCTCTTCATAAGATACTAAAAAAGTTACTCAATTATGATCTCATATTTCATCCTCCCCCAATAAAAATAGATATGAATATACCTCCATCTAAGAGTTATAAGATTAATACATATTGTGACTATCATATATATGCATGACATTCTACAACTAGATGATCCTAGCTAAGGCATAAGACACATGATCTGATTGCTAATAAAACTATTAATATTATTGAAAAATAATACAATAAATTGTGATGTTAAAAATAATTTCATAAAAAAATTCAAATATTTTATGGGACCATACCAGACAATCTTGATAATATAGTATAACAATTTACAAGAGGATGGCTCGAGCATGATAGTGATGATAAATATCATATGATGCATGATTACTTTGTATACTTTAACATATATACATTAGATACATTTTATTATATTTATCCATGGACAAAAATATACACACCACTCGACACATGGCCTACACATGGCTTCTCTTAATTAATTAACACAACACCTATTGACATACATATGAAGATATATCTTGTAATGATCATCCTTCTATCTCTAGATTTATTAATATTTATCTTTCACCTATTGATTTCTTATCCTAATTTCGACATAGATGATACCTATCTTATAATGATTCTACTAGACATCATTTACAAGATATTACTTTCTCACTTCTACATGATGACTTTATATACTTGTTATCACTATGGCTTACATTATTATTACATGATCACATACATTTATGGATACACATTACATGAACATATCACGTAATCCTCCTCCTCCTCCACTACATGTATATTATTTTGAATTATGATCTATAAATGCACATACACAATGGGGCCATGTTGCTTGCCTTCCACTTTTCCATGCTATTACACTTGGTGTACATTGTGCCTTGACATATGCTGTGGTTTATTTAGATCCCTCCCACTCTTATAATTTTGAATCCTTACTACTTGGGCTTACTTGATTATATTGATGTATGTCAAACTATTATAAATATAAAAACATTCAAATACTTAAAAATAATAAATCAATACCTGAGTATGACATGATGGATATTTACATTTTTCATATATGTTATTTATCACATGTTTGTTATATTACATATCTTTTATATATATACATGCATTTCATGGTATACATGAGTTATGTGTAAGGCATATAGATATACATGATACATGGATACATAGATTACAGACCATTCCTATACCCAGGGGCCATACCAATGCTGAGGGAATCTTATTCCACAAGTTACATTATTATAGGTTATATATTTATATGACATTTATTTTTACCATGTTGAGATACCTTGATTGCTTACACATGCCTTTCTATTTCTCATACTTTATACAATTTTACATGGATATGCTATTTTACTATGATGTGACATTATGCATACTTAGATGGTGTAGACTATATTACTTATATGTTCTATGAATATTTAATGTTGTTTCATTTTATAATAGGATACTCATTTCTTATCTATTATATGCATCCCCTTGCCATTATGTGTGAGACATTTATATTCCTTTGTTTGTGTCTCCTTAGTCTTTTGTATATTTCATTTATTGTCCTTATTTGTGGCTCCTTATCCTTGTGTGTGTGACACTAAGTTTCCCTTGTTTGCAACATGTTATCCTTGTATGTGTGACAATTATTTTCCATTATTTTGGCTTCTTAACCTTGTGTGTGTGAAATTTATTTTTCCTTGTATGAGGCCCATTGGTCTTGTGTGTGCCATTATGTGGTATTTCATGTACTTCATTATGCATATAATTTTATTGAGATAGATGTGATTGATTAATTTTCATGTGTTATGTGTGATCCATATCATGCACCTCCCTCTTTGTGTACAATGCCATGATCCATATCATGAACCTTTCTTATGTATTTTTATCAAGTGCATTTATCAGTGATGATTCCTATTGTGTTCCTGATTTCTATATGTGTCTTGACATGACACTTATATGACTTCTATTAAATATGGTTTTTATAAGGTTAAATAAAGGGTTTTTAAATGGCACCATAACCTTGTACCCATATATTAAGATATAACAATAAATCTTAAATCAATAAATGATCATAAACCAATCCTAACCAAATAAAATACCATACAATAATAATTAAATAGTTAGTGATGCAATAGTAACATGAGTTACACTTTATGTTTCTTATGTTTTTTCTGTGAATAATTTATTTGAGATAGAGACAAGACTATAAAAATCATTTTTGTAATTCAGGCTTCAAAGATAGTATCTTGAAGTTTTAAGATTTTATGGATCTTTAGCATATTTATTGTAGTCTTCATGTTGACCATAGTCACTAGGATTATTATAATTTGACCACACCAAAAATATCTACTCATAATCAAAACTTTAGTGAAACATGGGTGATAATCTACCCATCCATCTTGGGAGGGCTCCTCTATTTATCATAAATTTCAACTTATACTGCCAAACTTTTGCAATCTTCAAGCTGACCCTCTGTAGGAAGATAAACCTTATGCTAATATAACTAAAAATATAATAACCTTTATTCCTTATTATACTCTAATTATTCAATAGGATCACTATGAATACTCATAATATTTATCCACCCTTTGTTGTTATTATCCTTTGGATCTTTGTTGAGGCTACCATTTGGGAAATTCCTCTTCTAGTACCCTAATTATTGACATCCATAACAATAGTTGTTGATATTTTCATAGTCTAGTTGTTAAATCCACTTATCATGCTTATTTAAAGGTTTATAATTTATGTGGATTGATCAATCATCACATCCATCAACATATATTCAATATATGTAGAAATACCCTTAAGGTAGGGAAACACCATATAATACTCCTTTAGGAAGGAATAACTCCATAATGTCTCTTCGAGGGGACAACCTCCAATATCCTCTTACAATAGAAGACTCAATGCTTACTTGATATCTTTACCATGATAATCATCTCCTATGTATATACATCTATCTAACCCATGGATGGATAACCTCCTAATCCCAATGTAGGCTGACCATTACCCAATGTACTACTTCCACAAGTTACTCTATTATCCTAATATATTGTACCCATATAAATAACTAAGGGGATGTGTGCCACATGCCAGCATCTCCATCAACCCATATAAATCAATATATCATATCCCTAGGTACATAGCATTACTTACCTCTTTGACATGTTTCATCCCCAAAACATAGGAAGAAACCAAATAATGAGTGTGCTTCAAATCATTGCACACTTGTCTTGAATCTCAATCATCTAACCATCCATATGTGATCTTGGCAGGTGATATCTCTCCAAGCTTGTGTCCAAAATCCATTATGCTCCTCTGATTTTGTTCATGATCATAATTATATTGCTTTGGTGTCAAAGCATAATTATTCCTATTTTTATTCCATGTACCATATTTCGTTACGCTACTCTGATTCCAACCATGACCATAGTAGGTATTCTTCCATGCATAGTCATAGTGACTTCCCCATTCATTCCATGTGCCATAGTATTTTTTCTTTGGATTCCATGCATATCCAAAATGATTGGAATTTTGATTTCCTATATAGACAAAATGATTATTGTTATGACACTTCCTCACCTGGTTCCATGATTGTTTCCTCTCGTGATGATGTGGGTGTCTATATACCTCAACCTTTTCCAATACTTTGACATTATCCACCTTTACTTCTACCTCTTCTACCTTTTCCTTCTTTGTCTCTTGAATAGATGAAGTGTTCATTTGTAGTGTGTCTTTATCTATATCATCTAAATCTTTATCATGATCTTCATCACCTATTTTAATCTCATCCTCATGATCTACCTAGATTGTTATTGGTGCCTTTTTCACTATGATATCTTTTAAAGTGATCTTCTTTTTCTTATACCAGAACTTCATGAACTTTTTCTACACATTAATATTTATTGTTCCCAAAGTCTCTAACCATGGATATCCAAGAACTATATCCACATCATCCATATCCAAAGCATAAAAATCTGAATGCAAAACATATTTTTCCATAATGAGCTTCAGATCTTCAAACATTGAAATATTCTTACCATCTACTTGAACCTCTTTGATATTCTTTGCTTGAACATGCAGATGCTTGGACACATTCATGTTGGTGAAGTTATACTTACTGGTAGGGTTTATGGACATAATAACCCTTTTCTTTTGAATGCATCCATGAAATTGAAAAATTGACTCAGATTTATTTGGAGCCAAATAATTTGAACCTTTATCATCCAATTCTTCTTCATCATCATCATCTGCTTCTTCTATTGCTTCTTCTACTTCTTCTTCTTGTTCTTCTGCTGATTCTTTTATTTCTTCTTCTTATTTTTCTACTTCTTCTTATTCTACTACTTCTTTTTCTACTTCTTGTTTTATAGCCCAACGATCTAAAAAGATATATTCCATTTCTTTCCATGAATAAAACCTCTCTGTATAGCTCAATTGATCAAACCAATGTAGTGCAGGCCCAGACAAAAAAAGAAGTAATCATCTTTGCCCAAAAGTCTTTTTAAAATGATTCTCCAAAAGGAGCCACCATTCTCTAGCATCAATATCATCTTCCCTTGAAAATGTTTGCAACTCCATGATCCACAAAAAAAATTAAGGTTTATGAAAGCCTAAAATGTCAAAACTGATCCATAAAATCACAACAAACCACTTCAAACAACTCAAAAAATTCTAAAATTTTGAATGTGCATCTCTTATATCTGCTTACATTTCCAGTAAAAATTTTGAGTAAAAATTCCCTATATTTTGGAAGATATAGTGAAATTATTATAACCCCTAAAATAACAATAACTCCCTCAAAACGAATAAAAAAATATTGATTTTTTTTGCTATGACTTATTTGAATATTATCCATATCCAGTAAAAAAATTGTTTAAAAATTTGCAACCAATCAAAATTTATTGACAATTCAAAAAAAACTAGGGTTTCGCTCCACAAATTACCCAAATCGAAGCTCTGATACCACTTGATATGATCTTGATATTCAATATATGCAAAAATACCCTTAAGGTAGGGAAACACAATATAATACTCCTTTAGGAAGGAATAACTCCACAATGTCTCTTCGAGGGGACAACCTCCAATATCCTCTTATAATAGAAGACTCAATGCTTGCTTGATATCTTTACCATGATAATCATCTCCTATATATATACATCTATCTAACCCATGGATGGATAACCTCTGAATCCCAATGTAAGCCGACCATCACCTAATGTACTACTTCCACAAGTTACTCTATTATCCTAATATATTGTACCCATATAACTAACTAAGGGGATGTGTGCCACATGTCGGCATATCCATCAACCCATATACATCAATAAATCATATCCCTAGGTACATAGAAAAATAGATAATCTATCTTTGTGCATATTTATTTTATGTTTCAAATTATCATGTGTATGCTCATTCATGTACAGGAACTTAACAATGGTATTCACAAACTTTTTGAATATTCTCTCTCCCCAAAACTCAATAGGGAGAGCATATAGGTTGAACCAAATAGGGATGATATATTTTTTATATTTGGGGGTTGAAACCTTTTGACTAGGGTTTAATAAAAATGTCCCTTTGTCTCAATAACTAGTTTATTCTATATTCCTATCCTCGAGAAAATAAAATGTAACCATAAAGATTTTTTGGGAAGGAAATTTATTTAGAAATATTCATTTTTTTAAAGGGACTTGACTTATGTCATTACCTCTTCTATGGTTGTTCTTATTCCTTTAACCCTATATACGATTACCTTATCCTTGAAATCATCCAAATATAGTTCATAATCATCATCTAAAATAATGATTTATGTTGTTAGATCATTATAATCTGCCATAGTTGTTCCAAACACTACCTTACACTTTCCCATAATTTATCTTAATTTTCCCATCTTATTTTTTCTCCATTTTATACATAAAGTCAATTGACCCATAATTTTGGTTTATTGAAACCCTACACACACCATTCTCTTTTATAGAGTCAACTAACTTTTCACTTTGGTTTTCCATCACCCTACATCCACTATTCTACCAAACAGTCATCCAAAATATTGCTTTGGTTTTTCATCACCTTGCATCAGCCATTCTGCCATACAAAGTCATCCTTCTAATCAATTTGATTTTCTTTCTCATTTTACTTTTCAAATTCCCCCATCTCTATCTCTTCCTTTCATTACATATGTTTCATACATAATTTTATGACATATTCATTACTATGATGACATATTATTCACATATTAACATGATTATATATTATTGCATATTTATACATAACATGATTCAGTTAACCCTTTTTTTGAGATGAGTTACTCATAGGGTATATTCCTCACGTCAAAAGGGGGAAACATAAGTTGGCTTGTTATAGATACTTGAGATTCCATGAACATAAAAAACATATTTTGGCATTGATTATATAGATTATAGGTATTTCATAATGGTTTATATATCAGAGTGGGATAAATATTGATAGATTTCAAACAATTTTTTGGGTCATATGCACCCACTTTATAGTCCATGAGTTACATGTTTTTTAGTTATGCACATATTTAGATACATTAAGGGGCATATGCACTCATTTTATAGGACATGAGATAATTTTTTTTAGTTTTTTAAGATATTAAACACAAATAGCATATAGATGCATGGAATTATATATCATATTAGAACCAAGAGATTCATATTTTATGGCATGAATCTTGTTCATGCACATACACATTATTTCAATTTATATTTTTCAACAATGTTCCATATTATTTATTAGTGAGTGCCCTTAAATCTATAAGTCTACATGTAGTGGTTTATTGATTCATATCTAAATGGGTAATGTGGTTGAGATTTAGTGTCCTCAATAGCCTTGATATTACCCTATGAACCCAATATGTTTCTCCCACCTTCCATCTTGGGGTTACAATATTAGTGCAAGATTAGTTACATGGGTTAGTGTGGTTGACGTTTATATGATGCTTAACACCCTTAGCACTATTCCCTTCATTTTTTCTAAATGAGGATCAAAACATTTTCCTTACCAATCGATGGCTCACCTTGGTGATAAAATTTGGGATTGATCAAACCTAGTTATTAAAAAGGGGTTCAACAAGAAGGGACCATTCTCCAATGATTCAACAAGAAAACACCATCTCCAACAAGTTATAGGGAAACATGGTTCACCCACCTATAGGTGTACTCTTTTCTTGATATTAAATTTCAAGTTTCATTTTTTTGCATTTTCAGATTTCATTTTGTGGACATTGACTACTATATTTTCATTTCATATTTTATTAGAATAAGTTGCATGTTTGGAGTGTCTCCCAAAGATAAAGTTTCTTTTACACACTCAGATAAACCCCATTATCATTTTTCTCTAGTATTTGTATTACTTTTACATACTATAATAAAAATGGGGCATTTATAGACACTTAAATCAAGTAATTGATACTTGAAAATATCATTTTTTACTTAACTTCACTCTTCATGACCTATGCATAAATACATGACATTAATTTTCCATTCTCTCAATTCCACATGCCTTCTACACATCTAACCTTCCAAAAAAATTATCATTCACATATATAAATTCCTAGAATTTACATAAAACTAGTTAATTATCACACTCATACATCTCCATATCATCATATCAGTGTTCATGTCATCTAGATAGTAGCATTAGACTTAGAACATACCATTTAATGATAATGTCTAATATTTATAGTTTCATCTTGCACAAAGTAACAATCACATTTTAAATTAAAATTATTATTATGGGTCATCCCATACATTTTTCATGTTGTTGGAGTCATAAATTACCTATAGAAAGTCTCATATAAATACAAAATAGGTAAAAGCCTATTAGTCATCTAGTAAACACTTACAAAGCATACTCAAACACTTGCACATTGAAGAGGACTTACCTATTAATCAAAAGTTACCAATTATTCATTAGGATAATGTCTTAGCCAAGTTTGAAGCACTCAATATTCAAGCCAAAATTTACAATTTCTAGGTAACAAGGGATAGATTATAGGTTACATCTATTAAACAAGCACTATTTCACACACCTTCCTAATAGGGAAAACTGCATATGGGTTAACTTCCATCTTTGGAGTATTAGATATGTAAGTAGTGCTCAACCATTCAATGGGAAGTGGTTGTGGTCATATTAGCATAAATTTCATCCCCTTTTATATGCCTAAAGTTATCATTTCAAGTGGACCTAGGGTTCAAGTTAAGGAGATATATTTTTGGGAGTCACACACATCATTATATCTCAAGATAAAACATAGAGCTGAAATAAAATAAAACACACCTTTTTGCATAAAAATAAAGAGGAAATATCTACAAATATAGAACCATCAAAATTGAAACATGGTATCAAAAGATAATGACCAAAATATCACAATAATATCAAACACCTAGAGATCTTGATCCTAATATGAGAGGTCCACAACCTACTCTTCCACTCTTATTGTCACCTACCTATAGTCTAAGTCTTAAATGGTATAAGAAACCACTAATTATCTTACCCTTTGTTGTAATTTTTATATTTATTAAGCTATAGTGCCAAATCAATTTCAATATTTAACATTCATATTTACAATTTACTATATATCCTTTTAATATGAATTTATTTACAAAATTCTATCTTATTAAGGATTATCATTAATCCAAAATAGGGTAAAACAATATCATGAGACTCTTTGATGGTTCAAAAAGTCTCTTAATGATTGATACACTATGTGAGAATATTATAAAGATCTTTCTTGAAATGAATCCTATTAATGCTTCCAAGTGAACCACAAGTGATCTCTAGTGTTTAAAGAACACTTCTTATTTTAGAATCCAAGGATTTAAGGCATGAGTTGCAGGTGTTTGGAAATTAAGATACCTATGGTGAAAATCATAGTAGAGCAACATGGAATATTCCATAATGTTTATAAAATTTGGTGGTAGGGAGCCATCTTGGTACCTTTCTTGAAAATCTTGATGTTAATATCAAATAAATTGATGTAGATTTGAAACAATGACTAAACTAAATGGTTATGAACAATGTATTTAAGCTAATGTGAATTGTTTAAAAAAAAGGAGAAAAAGAAGAGGGTAGAGTGAGAAAAAAATAGTGATTTATGATCTATTATTATGAACATATTAACAAGATTTCAATATTTCATGAGCATGATCTCAACCAACATATAGTGTTATGTAGCCTAAACTCATGTTTCACTACAAACCAGGCCTAGTTATAAAGGTAGGATGACAATACAAGTAAAAATTGGATTTACTTAGTTTTACACTATATTTAGATAGATAAAGCACATCTTTATTGTAGAGCAAATGAAATGAAGTAAATTAAATTCTTTAAAATAACCTAGCATAACAAGTTAGCAACCCTGTAATTAATGATTTAACTCAGTATTTCTTGAAACCATTCATATTCAAATTTAGATAAACAATTAAGAAACTTAGCAATTCAAACACATCAAACTAGAAAATTCTTGTAGAATTCTTTGAACTCTTGTATTAATCCCTCAAAATGGTACAAAAATATCTTGAAGTCTCTCCCTTTACAAATGGTAATACTTGCCTTTATATAAATATAGGCAGTATACCAATTAGTTTTACCAATATAGGTGTACAAAAGACAAGTGTATTTATAACAACTATAGTACATGTGTCTTCTACAATCCTACTAACCTAGAGGCAATCATGCTAACAAAATAGCATGTGCCCTTAAGAATAATATGCCATCCTAATGGTAAGCCATGATTAGGATGTTATAGGTGGGGCCCTTTACTTTTGAAGGATACTCATGGCTCTTACATGTTGTTCATCCACTAAGCCCAAGTCTACGATGGGCCTTTTGATACACTTATCTTCTTGATCAGGTAGCTCCTCAAAATCTTTGTCATTCCTAGCCAAAACTTCCTTAATGGTTCTGGCTTCATTGATTCTCTCCCCTGAATTGAATATTATGTATAATGTTTTTCTATTATCTTGCATTGATTTTCCATGACTTTTACCCTTGATTTCTTGAGTCACCAAAGTGGCTCTGTGTTGTAATTCTTCATCACTAGTAATCCCTAGGGTAGTTGGTTGTGCAGGATCCTCAAGCATAGTTCCTAAGAGATTCTCAAATTTTCCCATGAGCTCTTTCTCCTCCTCAATAAGTTCTTCAACTTTGGTATGCCAAGCTCTCAAGGCTTGGACCTTACCCACAGCAATTCCCAAAATGGCACTTAGGTGCCCCATGTTGATGGCTTTGAAATTTGAGATTTTCTTCCTAACTTGGATGTTAAGAAGCTAGGCAATCTTATCTTTAGATGTTTTCCATTGAGTAACCAACTCCTTGGCTAAGGTGGCCTAGTTTTCTAATGCATCATGCCTTAATTTCATAGTCTTTAATGTTTTGAACATGTCATAGAATGACTCCTCTAGAATTTTAATCATGGAATCTAGCACTGTGAGAATTGCTTGAGTTTGTAAATTCTCTTTTTATCTCTTTAGGTTCTTAATTATTCTCACTAATCCCTAGACATCATCCCTATCTTGTTGAGATTGAGCCTCAATCAAACTTTCCACATACTCCTCATAGATGGGAGCATCTCCAAGTTGTTGTCCTCTAATAGGGGTTAACCCTGTGAATGGATCCACCTCTTGAAAGGTGAATTCTTCCTGACCCACCATAGCCACCTTTGTTGTGGTTCTTTCCAAGGATGTTGTATTTGGGTTAAACTGTACCTTAACCTCTAGTTCTATGAATTTTGGAGGCTTAGGCACCTCCACACCTGTACTACCAAAAGTTCTTAGGGTGTCAAGTCTGTATCCTCCTTGGGCTTGATGGACTTGGATCCTCCTTTATTCCTACATTTTAACTATATCCATGATCCATGGTTTGATGTTATCATATTTATTCAAGCTAATCTGTGTCAAGGCCCAAGAAGGAGAGAGAGATGGGATATTTTGTAGCTTTCTATAAACAAACCAATCAGGGATAACTAGTCCATGAATTGGATTTTCATCATTGAAAAGGTTGACTTCACTATTAGGGTAAGTGAATGTCAACCTAGGCCTTTTCTTTGGTTACAGGTAATAAGGCCAATTTTACCTTCCTTTTCTCCTCATCTAGTGGGATTAGCTCCTTACTTGCTTCACCAAAGAGATCCTCCTCCCTATCAAAATTGTATGCATTTGCTATGTCAAAAAGGGCACCTTCTAATATTTCTCTTAGTTTAAGGGCAACCATACCAATGAATTATACTAGAGAAGAAGGTCTCTGTGGGAGTTCTAAAGGTAGAGGGCCTTCCCCAAGTCTATGCTCTAGTCTTGGTTGTTTAGCTTTGGCCTTGAATTTATCCTTTCCATCTTGAGACTATTTAGCCTGTGCTTGTTCTACTTGTTGAGGTTTAGATGACTATCCTTCAATAGGTAGCTCTTTATGAGTGATCCTAGATGGACCTTGCAACAAGTGATACTTCAAAGTTTGCAATTTCCATATTTCCCTTGAGGGATTGTTATCCTTAACCAACTTGTGCTCCAACATAATGTTGTATTTCTTTATTATAGAGAGCACCTCTTCAAAATTATTTGCTCTGATGTAGATGTCTTCACCAACACCTAACTAATGTCCATATTCAATTTTTGGGACCTTTTTATAACTAATGTCTTTGACTAATCTACTCTTAGGGTCCCATATTTTGAGGTCATCTAACTGAAAATCGAAAGAATTTCTATGAATGACCATGACCTCTAGCTACTTACAATATTTGATTATGATTTTACCAATGTCCAATGGGAGGGGGTGGAATTGGGCTTTCATCTTTTCTTTGCACATTTTATCCACACCTTGAATGGTCTGAGAAGTAATATCATGATTTTCAAGCTTGTTGGGGACATGGATTGGCAACCTATAGGGCTGGGTTAGGATCCCATCTATCCTTATAACATTAAAATATTAGTAGTACCAACATCTCCCATGGTGTCCACCCATTTCTTAATGAGAGGTTGTAGCCCTTGCATAGGAATACCTATGATAGCCTCATATATGGTTGGGAAGACACCATCATAGATAAATTTCATGTGGTTCTTGTATTTGAATATATGTAATTTAGAGTAATGGTGGGAAATTATGGTTCTACCATCAAGGGACTAGTTTTAAATGCCAGGGAAGGTCATTGAGGCTAGGAGGGAATCCAAGAGATAGGATATCATAAAGAATTGTTTAGAGGTCCTTCTTTTAATGGTCATGAATTGCTTGGCTAGGAAGAAGCTTATTAGGTCTCCCACTTGAGGGGTCAATTTCTCTTCTAGCATAAAGTGGACATAAGACACCCAGACTTTGTTTACATAAGTAGTGGAAGGGGCACCAAGGGATCTATTTAGAAGGGTCATGGTTATCCTAAAGCCCTCCCTAAATTGGACTATAAGATTTTTTCCATATAGGGTCTTGAAGACATGGGGTCCTTAGATTAGCTAAGGTGCAAGAACTAAATCAAGGTCTTGGGTGTTAGTTCAATCTCTCATGGATGAGAGGTTGAGATGGGGTAAAGAAAGTTTATAATAGGTCTCAAAGGCCATGGGTGAGATATATGCTACTCTCTTGGTGCTACCCTCTTGAATAATCCACTCTCTATCTATTCTATAATCCATAAAGATAGGAGCAAGGACATCAATACATTGCATTACCTCTTATTTTTTTGTGACATTGTGGAGGCTAGCCATTTGAATTACAACTAGGTCATTGTACCTTTGATGTGTTATGGTGTTTCTATTTTCTTATTGAAAGATAGAATATAATTCATCCACCAAGAACAATAATTCAGATGAGTTCCTTACTCGATGAACATTTAGGGCCACCAAGTCTAGCTCTGTATCCTTAAAAATCCTCTTTTCACTATCAAAGGTTAGATCAAACTCTACTTCCATCTTCAATTATTACTTGCTAGCTGCCATTGATGATATTGAATTATTCTCATAAGATTATTGAGGAATTTACTAAGCCACTTATTCTCAGAGGCACAATTACACTATCTTGATTGAACTATAACTGACTTAGTCAATTTTGGTCCTTTTTATAGAGGGTTTAGGGTTTTGAGCTTTAATGGCAGGAGATATTTAGACTTTAAATTCACACATGTTTTAGATTTGATGGAGACACTCTTAATTTATACCCTTGCATTTTTGAGTTCAAAAGATCTTTGATTTTGACTTTTATGCTTATGTGGAGTCCATGTGGCATCATTTTAAGATTTTCATGGAAATTTTCATAATTTCCATTTAGATACTAGCCATTGGATTTTAAAAGCCTCCTTTATTTCACTCTATTGGATCAATATCATATGATGAGAATGATTCATTGATCCAAATCTGAGTCCTCACATTTTTATTAGTCCATTGATCTCTAGGCTCATAGTCATAACACTTGTCATTCTTGTACATATTTCCTATGTTGCATATCTCTTATCAGTTGCTACCTTGGTTGAGCATTGGCCACGTGTCAAGCTCATAAAGCCTTAATAAGTCATCAATTTCTTCACATTTATGGATTAAATACAACAAGCGAGTGAGTGTCATTAATCTTTATGGGGTTGGTTTATTTATCAGATGTCCTCTCATGCTATTAGATCAAATCTAATGAGTGATCAATAATCATTGATCTTCATGAGGGACTTGGTCATTAATTAGACACCTTTGTTAAGTGGGTCCCTTTAATTTATTTCATTTGATTACTAGGATGCCATGTATCTGACTCTCAGGGCCGTGTATCCCTTTTGACATTTTCTCCTCTACCTCATGCCATTAGATCAAATCTAATGAATGGGTGATTGCCATTCATCTAAATCTAATGCACATTGTTTAAGCGAGGGATTCTCAGTTAATACGCTTCATCTGATCAAATCTGGTGAGTAAGCATCGATCATAGGATCCTTTAAAGGATGAGGGAGATAAATATTAGACCCAAGGACATAAATCCATAGAATAAATTATCAAGACTAAGGTTGAGATGAATATTGAGGCCTTAATATTAATAACCTAGGCTAAGTTTGGAAACATAAAAGGGACCTCATGAACACATCAAAATAGACCCAAGGAAAAAAAGAAAGGGTAAATGAGTAAATAAAATCTTGAGTCATGTATAAAAACATGACTTAAACCCTTTGTTCACAAATTTCTTTCACTAGTTCCCTCCAACTTGGCTCTTGTCATTATTTGAATTTAAACCAAGGACCACCTAGGGTTTCTAAACACCAAACCCTAAACCTTCCATGGAACCTAAAAAATGACTCACATAACTCATCAATAGGTTAGTCCAAAATAAGAGGCTTTAAATTATAAAAATATGTTTCATCCTTGAGTGGATGATCTTAAAATTCTATCAAAAGACCTCAATGTTCAGATGCTAAAAACTTGGATACACAAATTTGTCAAGGGTCCCCAATTTTAAATGAATGGGGTATGTTGGTCCTAAAAAATGGTGACTTCTAGGGGAAATATGGTATTATGTTATAACTTCTAGACTCTAATTTCAAACAAACATTGAGGTCACCATTCCCTTTGACCCAAGAAACTACCATCTTGATTCACTTGTGGTTGAAACAAACCTTGCACTAGTGAATTTAAGGTTAACCACCACGACATACCTAAGCTATGTGTGTTCTTTGATTCCATTTATTGCTTGCCATTGGGCTCAAGTAGTCCTTAGCTTTCTACCTTCAATCATTTACATTGATCTAGGGTACATTAAGCATTTATGAATCATGGTTCGGCTTAGGGAGGGCTTGGGCATTGATTTGATGCTAGCCAGGCATCCATAGCCCTAACAAAGATACCTTTGGCTCCACTCATGGCCTTACTCCATTGCTAGGTAGGCATACATAGCCCTGATGGAGGTTGCTTGAATCACCTTTGTATGAAAGCCTTAGTTTTTGCCTTGTACGCTTCTTATATTTTTTGTATTTTTAGATCCTTATGCTTTCAGTAAGGTTGGGAACCAAGATAGCCAAGTTTAGGATTTGGTCAAATATTTGATTTTAGGATGATCACTTAGGGATACAACTCTTATCCTAGGCATGGATATTGATTAAGTGTTAGATAATGGCATGTTCTTGATAATTTAGGCCTCAAACCCCTAAGTGTAATTTTTTTTAAAACCAGTGTGGATCCAAGGTCATGACTTAGATCTTATGGAATGACTTCCCCTCCATATGTATTTATTCAATTTCTCCAAGATGTATCATAATGTTATGTCCTAAGACCGTGATTGCCTTTGTATGGGGTTGTACCTTTCTTTTAGGATTGGGGTACATCTTGAGAAAATTTCATAACTTCAAAGCTTAGGGATGACTCTAAATACATCCTGAGATCAAAGGAAAAAAACTACGAGAAAGCAACACACAATAGAAAGCAAAAATAAAACAAAATAAAGGAACCAAACAAATATTAACAAACTTAAGTACAAACTAGAGACAAGAAATAAAATATGCTCAAAGAAAACTAACTAACCTACCTACTCTAATCTAATCACCTTACACCTTACTCCATAAAGACCCTAGAAAGGGTGGTAGAGAAATAATGCTTGATGTATTACCCACTAGTAGGCAATATGAACTCTGCCCCTTGTAAATCTTTGAGCTTGAAGGTGTTGTTCCCAAATGTCTTTGCAATTTGTTATGGGCCAATCCATAGGGGTGTGAATTTTACATGCTTTCCTTTTCGTTCAAATGTGTTATCCCAAAGTAGGACTAAGTCTTCCTACTTGAACACCTTGAACTTAGACCTTTTATCAAACCATCTTTTCATTGTGGCATAGTGTCTTCTAAAATTAGCAAAAATATTTTCTCTATCATCTTCCATCTAGATGATGACTAATAACCTAGAAGTGGCATGTTCTTGACTCTCCTCCATGTAGTCTTACATGAATTTGTACGTAGGAAATTTGAGAGTGATGAGAAAGATGGGTTCCTACCCATGCACTAACATAAATGTTGAATCTTTCAAGGCATGTTTGATCCTTATCCTATTAGTCCAGAGTGCAAATTTGAGAAACTTATGCCAAGTTCTAGGCTTGTCTTCTATAGACTTTTTGATTGCCTTCATTATGTTCTTATTCATGGATTTATAAACACCATTCCCTTGGGGATAGTGATCAGAGGCAAACTTAAATGTGACACCATTATCATAATCCCATTCAGTCATCTCGATTGAGATGAATGTAGACCTATTGTCACATACTAGAGAGACTACGATCCTGAATCTAGTACATACATTTTCTTCCAAGAAACTGATCACTTCTTCTATTCTACATTGTTTGGTAGCCACTGCCTCTATCCACCTAATAAAATAATATGTGGTAATCAAGACATATATTTGATCCTCAAATGAGTTGGAGTTGATTTATCTGATAAAGTATAGACCCCACTATGTAAATGGTTTGTCAACCATGACTGGTTGTACAGGCATGGTTGCTTTTGGCTCTTTGGTGTTAAAATTTTGGCAAGAGTGGCATTATCTCACATTCTTGTGAGCATCCTTGAAGATAGTAGGCCAATAGTAACTAGCCCTTAAGATCTTGTGGGTTGTAGTTCTTGGATTTCCACTACCTAGCTTTTCATGAAATGTGACCATAATTTGGGTGGCTTCTTCTTGTGAGACACACCTTAGGTAGATTCCCTCAAAGTTATTTCTATACAAGACTCCATCCTTGATCAGGTAGTGAGTTACCTTAAACCTCAAAGCTCTCTTTTGCTCCCTAGATAGGTTTGTAAGACAAATACCATTGATTATCAAGTGTATGATTAAATCATACCATTTTTTGTTTTGAAAACTTTTCTAGCCTATTTGCATGATACTTAGCCTAGGGTTAGTATTGGTAATCATTTGGATCAAACCTTGGCATCTTACCAAATTTTCTACCTTCATCTCAAGTCAAATTCCTATAAAACTGACATTCACTTACCTCTACATTCTCCTAGATCCTTTTGACTCAACATAAGTTTAGTATCAGGGTCAGGTAAGATGGCATGCACCTTATTTCTAAGGATTTAGTTCCTAAACTTCTTCATTACCTTTATTAATGCATATGCCTGCTTATCAATCAAAAAATAATTTAGCTCAACATTCTTAAAATTGGTACTCATGAAAGCTATTGGGTGATCAAACTCATAAGCTTTCTAAGTCAATACAATAGCCATGTTATGATCAGATGCATAAGAGTAAAGGTAGAAATCCTTACAGAAATCAAGACTTATAAGCATTGGGGCTTGGATAATTGCTTACTTGATGTCATTGAATGCCTTCTTGGATTCTTTCTTCCAAATCAATTTGGAATACTTATAAAGCATGTCATATAATGGCTTAACAATTTTTTCAAAACTAGAAATAAAATTTCTTACAAAATTTATTTTTCCAAATAATGACTTCAGTTCCTTCCTATTGTTTGGGAACTCAATTATGGATATGGCCTCCAATCTTTTAGGGTCTATGGAAATGCCATATTTGGTTATAACATGCCCTAATATTTTTCCTTCAGTTACACAAGGTATGATTTTTTTAGGGTTCAATGAAATGCCATACCTTCTACATCTTTCAAAAACTTGCCATAGGTGCATGAAGTGATCTTCCCTATTTTTAGAGAAAACTATTAGATCATCCATATAAATGATAATGAACTTACCAATTAGACCTTGGAAGGCATGATACATATCTCTTCAAAAGGTGGCTCCTACGTTGATTAGTCCAAAGGGCATCCTTTTGTAAGAAAAAGTTACCCACTTCATTGTGAATGTTGTCTTCATCATGTCTTCTCTGTCAACTAATACTTGGTTATAGCCTAAAATCCATCAAGGAAGGACATCATATCTAAACTTGAAATATTTTAAATTACCTGATCAATGGAAGGGAGAGGATAATTATCCTTATTTGATGCTTTGTTCAAATTTCTAAAGTCAATACATATCCTAATCTCACCATTTTTCTTCTTGACTGGTACCAAATTGGCCACCCAAGTTGAATGTCTAATGGGAAAAATTATCCTTGCATTTAGTAACCTTTTGACCTCTTTGAATATCATATGTTCTAACATGGGTTTCACTGGACTTTTTTTCTATTTGAAAGGTTTACAACTTTCTTTGAGGGGTATGTTATGAGTAATGACCTTTGGATCAAAGATCTTTACGTCATCATAGGACCATGTTATAATATCCTTATACTTGGTAAGGAGTTCCTTAGATTTCTTATTTTTAGAAGTTATACAAGCCTTTCCAATGTTAAATAATTGGGGTTGCCCTTGGAGGCCAAGATCCATAGTATTTTAATCCTTTCCACTTACCTTAAGAACTTTGGAAACCTCAACTAGTTTGTCTTGATCAAACAATCTCTCTAGATCAATCATCCCTTTAGGGTTTTTGTTGTCATTCAGTTGAATGACTTTGATATCAAACTTATTCCCTCTAGTTGTATTTTCATCAACTTCATCGATGATATGGGCTTTAAAGGCTCCAAAATTGGTCAAGAAATCCAATATCTATTGGTCATCATTAAAGACTTGGAAATGGTTAACATTATTAGGCACTGATGGACATGGGACCAATTCAATACTAAAATTAGGGGAGTTTGGATTAGGCATGAAATTCGCTATAGCTGAAGCCATTTCATCTATAGCTTGGTTTTCTTTTTGGGGAATTGAGGTGATGTTAAAAGCATTAAAAGACTCAATTGGGTCCTAGACTCTAAACCTATACTTCTTGAGGTATGAGGGTTTACATTGATACCTACTCTTGACATGGTTGACTAATAGTTCTGAATCTCCAAAAATAATTAGTTATTTAACTTTATTATTAATAAAAAATTTCAAACCAAGGGTGAGAGCTTCATACTCAGCAAGGTTATTGGTGTAGGGTAATTGGAGTCTGTAAGAGGCATGAAACCTTTTGTTGGCTAGATCAGCTAAGACAATGCCAACACTTGATCCAACCTTACATCTAACACCATCAAAGTTCAATTTCCATAGCCCAAGAGGAGTCTCCATGTCCTTAGGATCATCTAATTTATCATATTCTAGAGTGAAAAACCCCTAAGTCTAAGTTGATTATGTTGACCCTTTCATTAATAGCATTATATTCCCTTATCATATGTTTCATCCTTATTTCCTTCTCAAATCTTATTTGATTTGGGAATCCTTTTCAAGGTAGACATAAGTGGGAACAATCAGTAGACATATACCCATTTAAGGCTTTAGTCCATTCTCTATTTAATATAATCCCATAGGCATTTAACATGTCTACTACCTGAATGCCAATGAATAGTTGTACCCTAGGCTTAAAGGCTATATGCATGTGGATGTTCAAGAATTATCCAATTACTTTAACCCTTGATTTATGTAACTAGGTGATAATCCTATCAAAATTAATGGGGGTTAAGCTAGGTTGTTTGCATATGCTAATAGGTATGATGTTTGTGGAGGCACCTAAGTCTAACAAGTAATTGTGTAAGTTTTTGCCAAATATTCTAACTATGAGCAAGAAAGGGAGAGATTCAGCCTTAGCCTTATACACTATTACATTAGCATGATCTATCTTGGGAGGTTTGATAAATTTTAAGGACTCTAACAGTAAATCCCTTTGTTTTGTGATCTATGTTAACTATGTTGTAACTAGTTTTGGGAGGATTGGGTACCTTAGGGATATGTTTTGGAATGCTCCCTTAAGAAGGCTTAGGGTTATTACTTGAAGAAGGATCTAGAGGAGTTCCAAAGTTATTTACGGGGGTTGAGGTAGTCAAGGGTTACCTTTGTTCTCTATTACTCAATGGGTAAGTCTTTTTTAGGAACTATTGAAATGGATGGATTTATTTAAGGATCTCATCTAGTTCATTTTCCTCTTGAAAGGGGAAATCAATGGTTTCTACCATGAAAACTTGGTCAAAAGGCTTTGGGACAAATGTATGTGTACTATTGTCCTTATTTGGAACCACCTCAAATGTGTCCAACTCCTCTTGGAATGCCTCAAATGCTTTGCAAAATTTGATGCAATCAATATCACCATGTTTGGTTACGTAATGCACCTTATAATAGTTAGGTAATGCAATATCTGTGAGGTTGATATCCATGGTTTTCTTCTCTAAGGAGGGGTCATGGTTCCTATTATTGTGGAAACTATCATTCTGAAACCTATTGCCTGGCTTGTTATATCTTTGAAATGAGAAGTTCCTTCCTAAACTCTCAGTAGTATTCCCCACTTATTTTTTTAATTTGAGGAAATCAGTACTTAGCTTCTAGACCCTTTTTAGGATAGACTTATTTTCATTTTTAAGGGTCTCAAAATTGTGTACTTGGTTATTTCTAACATTAGCAGTTGTTACTAACACCATTTGATCTCTTATTCTAAAACCATTATTGGTGGGCTGACTTAAGAATCCTAAGTTTTGATTAGGGCCAACATGATTCAAGGGCAACTAAGTGAGGTTTGGAAGTTGGTTTATAGTAGGCATGTTTTGATTATTGTTAGGAAATAGGTTCATCACTGGTATGTGGGGGTTAACATTTGGCATAGAATAAGCCATTTATCCTTGGGGTTGCATTTGATCATTGATAGTTACTTCTTCTGAATAAGCACTAGCTAGTGATGTTATGACTAGTATGGATCTCTTCAAGAACATTGAGGTCATAAGATCTATTGCATCCTTGTACATCTCTAAAGTTAAAATCTCATCTAGCTTGTATGGATCTATGGTTTTACTGAACATCTTTTGAAACCTAGCATTAAAGGACCTGGTAGGTTCATTAGCATCTCTTCTAATAGTTGTAAATTGATGATAAATGATGAAAGGATTGATGATGTTTCCAAGTTGATCTATGAACACATTATTAAAATCTTCCCAACTAGTAATGTAGTTATTAGGTAAGTTTAAAAACCATTCATATGTAGCATCCTTAAAGGTAAAAGGGAATAACCTACATGTTACATCTTCATGCACAATGTTGAGTAGTCTTAAGGCAGCCTTAAAAGACTTTATATGCTACTCAACAGTTACTATGCTAATGGGACTAAATGTAAGCAAATATTTCTCTAGATTATGTGGGAGATCATGGACCACCCTAGGCACGTTAATGAAAGAATCACCCAACCAATCCATTCACATATAAGGATTAAAAGCAAGTGTACCTTGAATAGGTGATGTTGGGAGGGATTTAGATTTCTTGCATCTACCTTTGTCCCACCTAGATTTCTTGTGTTCTTGAAGCTCAAGAAAAGGATCTCTAGTTTCTGAGTGTGATCTTGTCTTGATCCTAGGAAACTTCAGCTTGAAATTTTAAGATCCTTTCAAAGATAAAATATACCACATAAAATTTCCATGAGAAAGGGTTTTAAGATTGTTTATGGGGCTCTATTATTTAAAGGGTGTATAAAGAATGTAATATTTGGTTAGATCCTATCAAATATGTACCCAATTTCATGAATATGTTCTATCTTAATGCATCCATACTTGAAAGAACTCATGCACCCTCACACATACCACCTTTGAGAAAAATAAGATGTATAATTCCAGATTTTAGGTATTCCCATGGTTTTATGCTAAAATATATTATAATGTATAGTTATGACATTAAATAATGTCAATCCCTAGCCTATAGTAGCCCCAAACAAATGGCATAAGGTCAAGATATGTGACCTTTTCAACCTTGGGTCATATTTACCATGGATCAAGAATAAGCCCTCCTTTTAGCACCAATAAAGCTTCTCATGTTGATGCTTCCAACTGAACCACAGGTGCTCTCTAGTGTTTAAAGAACACTTCTCATTTTAGAATCCAAGGATTCAAGGCATAAGTTGTAGAAGTTTGGCAATTAAGATGCCTATGGTGAAAATAGAAATAGAGCAACATGGACTGTTGCACAATATTTATAAAATTTGATGGTAGGGAGCCATTTTTGTACCTTTCTTGAAAATATTGATGTTAATAACAGACAAACTGACCCAAATCTAAACCAATGACTAAACTAAATGGTTGTGAACAATGTATTTAAGCTAATGTGAATTGTTTTAAAAAAAGGAGCAAAAGGAGAGGGTAGAGTGAGAATGAAATAATGATTGTTGATTATTATTATGAACATATTGATAATATTTTAATATTTATCGAGCATGATCTCAACCATCATATAGTGTAATGTAGCCTAAGCTCACATTTCACTACAAACTAGTCCTACTTCTAAAGGTAGGATGACAATAAAAGTAGAAATTGGATTTACTTTAAAGTTTTACACTACATTTAGATAGCTAAAGCACATCTTTATTGCAAAGAAAATGAAATGAAGTAAATTCAATTCTTTCAACTAACCTAACATACACAAGTTAGCGACCCTGTAATTAATGATTTAACTTAGTATTTCTTGAAACCATTCATATTCAAATTCAAACAAACAATTTAAAAACTTAGCAATTCAAACACATCAAACCAGATAATTCCTATAGAATTCTTTGATCTCTTGTACTAATCACTTAAAATGGTATAAAAATATCTTGAAGTCTCTCCCTTTAAAAATGGTAATACATGCCTTTATAGAAAGCTAGGCAGTATACTGGTCAATTTTACCAATACAAGTGTACAAAATATAAGTGTCTTTTCAATAACTATATTACACATGTCTTCTACAATCCTATTTACCTAGAGTTGATCAAGCTAACAAACTAGTGTGTGCCCTTACAAAAGAATATGCCTTCCTAATGGTAAGCCATGATTAGGATGTTGGAGGTGGGGCCCTTTGCTATTGAAGGATAATTATGGCTCTTACATGTTGTTCATCCACTAAGCCCAAGTCTATGATGGGATTTGTGATGCGTTCCTCTTCTTGATCAATCAGCTCATCAAAATATTTGTCATTCCTAGAAAAGGCTTCCTTAATGCTTCTATCTTCATTGATCCTCTCCCCTACATTAAATATTATGTCTAATGTTATACTATTATCTTGCCCTAATTTTCCATGACTTTTACCCTTGATTTATTAAGCCACCAAAGTGGTTCTATGCTAAAATTATTCATCACTAATAATCCCCAGGGTAGTGAGCTATGCAGAATCCTCAAGCACAGTTCTTAGGAGCTTTTCAATTCTGCCCATGACCTCTTTCTCCTCTTCAATATGTTCCTCCACTTTGGTATGCCAAGTGATCAAGGCCTTGACCTTATCCACAATAATTCTCAAAATGGCACTTAGGTGCCCCATGCTGATGGATTTGAAAATTTGAGATTTGCTTCCTAACTTAGATGTTAAAAAGCTTGGAAATCTTGTCTTTAGATGTTTTCCATTGATTAACCAGCTCTTTTGCTAAGGTGGCCTAGTTTTATAATGCATCTTACCTTAATTTCATAGACTTTAATGCTGTGAATGTGTCATAGAATGATTCCTCCAACATTTTAATCATGGAATCTGACACTCAAAGAATTGCCTGAGTCTGTAAATTCTCTTTTTCTCTCTTTAGGTTCTTAATTCTTTGCACTAATCCTTGGACACTAGCCCTAGCTTGAAGAGATTGAGCCTCAATCAAAATTTCCACATCTTTCTCATGTATGGGAGCCTCTCCAAGATGCTGTCCTCCAATAGGGGCTAATCTTGTGAATGGCTCCACCTTTTGAAAGGTGAATTCTTCTTGACCCACCATAGCCACCCTTGTTGTGGTTCTTTCCAAGGATGTTGTATTTGGGTTAAATTTCATAGTAACCTTTGGTTCCTTGAATTTTTGAGGCTCAAGCACCTCCACACCTGTACTACTAAAAGTTTCTAGGGTGTCGTCTTTGTCCTCCTTGGGCTTGATAGACTTATATCCTCATTTCTTCCTACCTTCTAACTATATCCTTGATCCATGGATTAATGTTGTCATCTTCAATCAAGATAATCTATGTGAAGGCCCAAGAAAGAGAGAGAGATGGGATCTTTTGTAGCTTTCCATAGACAAACTAGTCAAGGATGACTGGTCCATGAATTAGATTTTCATCATTGAAAATGTTGAATTCATTAGTAGGGTAAGTGAAGTTTAACCTAGGCCTTTTCCTTGGTGTTATAGGCATTAAGGCCAATTTTTCCTTCCTTTTCTCTCCATCCAGTGAGATAAACTCCTTACTTTCTTCACTAGAGGGATCCTCCTCCCTATTAGAACCATATGTAGCTACTATGTCAACAAAGGCACCTTCCAATGTTTCTCTTCATTTAAGGGAAACCATACTAATAAATTATACTAGAGAAGAAGCTCTTTGTGGGAGTTCTAAAGGTGGAGGGCCTTCCCTAGGTCTATGCTCTAGTCTTGGTTCTTTATATTTGGCCTTGCCTTTACCCTTTCCATCCTAAGGCTATTTAACATGTGCTTGTTCTACTTGTTTTGCTTTTTGAGGTTTATATGACTGTCCTTTAATAGGTGGCTCTTTTTGAGCGATCCCAAATGGACCTGGTAACAAGTTAAATTATAAAAGGTGCAATTTCCATATTTCCCTTGAGGGCTTGTTATCCTTGACCAACCTACGCTCCAATATAATGTTGTAATTTTTTATTTTGGAGAGCACCTCTTCAAAATTCTTTGATCTGATGTAGATGTCTTCACCAACACCTAACTAATGTCCATATTCAATTTTTGGGATGTTTTTATCCCTAATGTGGTCAAGTACTCTAGTCTTAGGGTCCCACATTTTGAGGTCATCTAACTGAAAATTGAAATAATTTCTATGCATGACCATGACCTCCAGCTACTTCCAATCTTTGATTATGATTTTACCAATGTCTAATGGGAGGGGATGGACTTGGGCTTTCCTCTTTTCTTTGCACATTCTATCCACACCTTGAATGATCTAAGAAGTAATTTCTTGATTTTCAAGCTTGTTGGGGACATGGATTGATAGCTTGTAGGGTTGGGTTAGGATCCCCTCTATCCTCATAACATTGCAATCTGGGTAGTACCACACATCTCCCATGTTTTCCACCTATTTCTTAATGAGAAGATGCAACCTTGGCCTAGGAATACCTATGATAGCCTCATATGGATGGGAAGACACCATGATAAATTACATGTGGTTCTTGTATTTGAATATATGTAATTTGGAGTAATGGTGGGAAATTATGGCTCTACCATCAGGGGACCAGTTTTTGATGTTAGTGAAAGTCATAGAGGCTAGGAGGGAATCTAGGAGATAAGACATCATAAATAATTTTTTAGAGGTCCTTTTTTTAATGGAAGTGAATTGCTTAGCCAAGAAGAAGCTTATCAGATCTTCCACTAGAAGGGTTAATTTCTCTTCCATCATAAAGTAGACATAAGACACCCAAAATTTGTTTACATAAGTAGTAGAAGGGGCACCAAGGGCTCTATTCAGTAGGGTCATGGTTATACTAATGCCATTCTTAAATTGGACTATAGGAGTTTTTCCATCTAGGGTCCTAAAGATATGGGGTCCTTAGGTTAGCCAAGGTGTAAGGACTGAATCAAGCTCTTGGGTTTTGCTCTAATCTCTCATGGATGGGAGGTTGAGATAGGGTAAGGGAATATTATAATAGGTCTCAAAGGCCATGGGGGAGATATATGCTACTCTCTTAGTGTTACCCTCTCAAATAATCCACTCTTCATCTATCCTACAATCCATAAAGATAGTAGCAAGGACATCAATATAATGCATTACCTCTGGTTTTGGTATGGCATGGTGGATGCTAGACATTTGAATTATAGTTAGCTCATTGTAACTTTGATGTGTTATGGCATTTATCTTCTCCTCTTGAGAGATGGGATATAAGTCATCCATCAAGAAGAATAATTCAAACCAGTTCCTTACTCCATGAACATTTAGGGTCATAAAGTCTATCTCTATATCTTTAAAAATGCTCTCTTCACTATCAGAGGTTAGATGGAGCTCTATTTCCATCTTCAATTATTACCTGATAGCCACCATTTATGATAATAAATTATTATCATAAGATTAATGAGGGTTTTACTAAGGCACTTGCTCTTAGAGGCACATTTACACTATCTTGATTGAACTCTAACCGATTGAGCCAATTTAGGACCTCTTTATAGAGGGTTTAATGTTCTAATCTTTAATGACATGAGATATTCAAATTTTAAATTCATACATGTTTTGGATTTTATGGAGACCCTCTTGATTTATACCCTTACATTTTTGAGTTAAGAAGATCTTTGAGTTTGACCTTTATGCTTATGTGGAGTCCATGTGGCATCATTCTAGGATTTTCACAGTAATTTTCATAATTGCCATTCAGATACTAGCCATTGGATTTTAAAAGCCTCCTTTATTTCACTCCATTAGATCAATATCCTAGGATTAGGGAAATATATTGATCCAAATATGGGTCATCATATTTTTATTGGTCTAATCATCTCCAGGATCATGCTCATGACACTTGGCATTCTCATAGATCTTTCTTATGTTGTGTATCTCTTATCAGTTGCTACCTTGGTCAGACATTGGCCACGTGTTGAGCTTGTAAATCCTTGAAAAGTCATCAAGTTATTAATGTCATTGGATCAAATCCAGTGAATGAGTGAGTACCATTGATCTTTATGGGGCCAATTTATTGATTAAATGTCCTCTCACACTGTTGGATCAAATTCAGTGAGCAAGTAATAACCATTGATCTTTATGGGGGACCAATCATTAATTGGACACCTTTATTAAGTAGGTCCCTTTCATTTCATTCCTTTAATTACCAAGGCACCACATGTCTAAATCTTAGGGTCTTGTATCCCTTCTGACTTTTCCTCCTCTGCCTCATGCCATTGGATCAAATCTAGTGAGTGGGTGATTGTTGTTGATCTAAATCTGATGCACATCATTTAAGCAAGGGCTTCTTGGTTAATAAACTTTATCTAATCAAATATGGTGAGCAAAAATCGATCATAGGATCCTACAAAATATGAGTGAGATAACTATTAGATCTGAGGACATAAATCCATAACATAATTTATCAAGACTAAGGTTGAGATGAATATCGAGGCCTTAATATTAATAACTTATGCTAAGTTTGGAAATGTAAAAGGGACCTCATAAACACATAAAATTAGACCCAAGGAAAAAAATAAAGGGGAAAGGAGTAAATAAAATCTTGATTCATGTTTAAAAACATGACTTAAACCCTTTGTTCACAAATTTCTTTCATTAGTTCCCACCAACTTGGCTCCTGCAACCTAGGGTTTATGAACACCAAACCCTAAACCTTCCATTTGGATGGAGGGTTACCTAGGGTTTATGAACACCAAACCCTAAACCTTCCATGGAGCCTAAAAAATGACTCATGTAACTCATCAGTAGGTTAGTCTAGAATAAGAGGCTTTAAATTATACAAACATGCTCCATCCTTGAGTGGATGATCTTCAAATGTTTTCAAAATAACTCAATGTTTAGATGCTTCAAACTTGGATACACATATCTCTCAAGGGTCCCCAATTTTAAATGAATGGGGTATGTTGGTCCCAATAGATCCAAATAAATGATGTATCATGTGGAGATACTATAGATCTTGTAGTGTTGTTGATAAGAAGAAACATAGAGATAATATTGTTCTTGTAGGTATCTCATTGTATTATTTTACCACTCACAATCAAAACATTTACGTATGGTCCATTCAATACACAATCTCATCCAAAAAATCATCATCAATGGTATCAAGGTAGTCATTTTTAGAGTGGGAATCAATGAGGATCAACTAGATAGGGTTGAAATCATAGAGATGAATCTATATGGAGTAGTGAACCTAAATAAAAACTCATAAAATAGAAAAATATTATCTTCATAATAAGAAAATTATATTAAGAAGCATTAGCCAAAAAGTGCATAGGAAGATATATTATATAGTGAAAAATTAGGTCACCCAAAAAGGTAATTATCTTAACTCATAATTATAAAATGACTTAAATTACATTTCCCCTAATGACCTATTATTAACCTAAGTAAGCTAAATAAGACTATGTAGACAAAACCTAGTGGGATAAAAGTCTACACCAACACCCCCCCTTAAGCATAGCTTAGGTGGGTAGAAGAATTAGGTCCTAGAATAAAGGCCTAATGAGGTATCCAATTATAAAGAGATGATACCTTAGATGAATAAGAATATGAAGTTCCCAAACCCCAAGAAGAGCTCATACATGAAGATACTTTCAATTTTATCCATTGTCTAGATGTAGTGAATATCAATTAATTGCTCATGGATGGGCTCCTAAATTAAATGCATGTGAATCTTGATGTGCTTGGTTCATTTATGAAGGATTGGATTCCTATAGATCTAGATAGTACTTTGGTTGTCATATAAGATGATTGTTAGTCATCAACACTAGTTCACAACCTTCGTGAGAATTGTAGAGATGGATTACAAATATGGTTAGATCAAGCATTAGTCAAGAAAACCTAAAAAAAATACATAAGAACATAACAAGCTAATCTAACTCTTTTGATAAGGTTTGACAAATGATAACTAAGAGCTATTGAAATAAAGCATATATAATACCTTTCCAAGAGCATCCCATTACCCAAATGCGGCTTAAAACATGATTTTCCCTTTGATTTGGTGCTTAAGTCTTCATCAATGATGCAAGGAAAAGTTCCTCCATCATCTCTTGTGCACCAATAAAAATAGGCTCATGATATGAAATCAAATGCATTCCTATCAACGAAGATATCATATTGCAAATTAGGCTTAATAAACACCACACATAAATGGCTTGTGGAGAGAATTCTGCATAATAAGTTTACATAAATGAAGCTTTAAAATGGTGTCTTGGCCCTCCTATTTATAGATTCTTGAATTTGATCAAGATCAACCATGACCATCCATCTTGAGATCAAGATGTGTGGCCATGAATTCATCCATAAATACCCTCATAGATATTTGGAAGGATGGAGCATTAAAGAGGCATGGGAGGCTTTAAACTTGATATTTGTTGCATTTATGGATTATGGATGCCACCCCAAAAATGATGCCATTTGATGATGTAGATATTAAGAATAAATTTATAATTAAAATATATTCAATGGCTTCCATTGATTCTCCACTTAAGCTCTAAATTTAAATTGATTAACTTAAGTAAGATTAATCAATTTTTACATAATTCTTTAGAAATTGGTTACACATATTTAATCAAACTAATTAAAATGTCATATTATTGGGTTGTAATTTGAATGGAGAGGAATTAGATTGTGATAGTTTCATATGGATAAATACCCCATTTAGGATATTATCAACACAAAATAACACATGCATGTGTCATGTGCTTTTGAATTAGAAGAAAAGAGTGATTCAGAGCACCAAAATGCATTTTCATTATTTTGAATCGAAATAATTTGAAAAAATTTAATAATCACATAAAATTTATTACCCCATTTAGTGATACATTAATCCAAATCAACACTTATATATGACAAGCTTGAACTATTTAGTGCGTTTAAGTGATTTTGGCCTAAATTATGTATTTTCACAAATTTCAAGTAAGATTGGCAATTTCAACACAATGGTGTTAGGAATTGGATGTCCACATTTTCCCCCTATTTAAGAAGGCATAGTAAGATATTTAAGTAAAGAAACATATTTTCAAATAAAAGATTTGTAAAGAATGAGTTGGAAGGAAATGACTCATGATGCCCCCTCAAGAGGACATATGAGGATGAAAGAAAAGGATAGAGTCTCAAAAAGAGATAAAAAGTGAGATTAACCCATGAGAAAAATTAAATATAGAAGATTAATTCCTGCATGCATTGATTATCAATGATCAAAATATAATTAAAATATAATGAGCCCTAAGGATGGGGGAAGGGGAAGGATACATTCCAAAAATATAAAGAACACACTTTGAACACACCCAATTCTAGGGTACAAGCTACATGCTTAGGGAATGATCGATCCCAAAATAAATTGCACACTGAAATATTTATAGAATGAGGGAAAAGTCCATAGAGCTTGGAATTAGAATAAATAGGAGAACACTGCTCTAGAGAAAGGAAATAATAATTCCCCAATAGAGTAGATTTGATTGGTTGATAAAATGATTTTGCCCTAGTAAGGTTGATTTTGATCACTAATAATTAATTTATGTCCCTATAGGGCTGATTTAGATTTGTGATTGGTTTGAATGTTGTGCCTCAGTAGGGAAAATTGGCAAGCATAGATCAAGAATATAACCTAATGTATAAATTAAAATATGAGTGGGCATAATCATAGATGTAATGGTTGAATGACTAAAATAATCATAAGAAACCAGGCATACTAGGATGAACAAAGTGATGAAAGAGATGAATAGAATAATGAAGGTGGCCGAACAAACCTGAGATACATCATGTATCTAAGCACTGCCTACATAGTCTAGATGTACCTCAAGCCAATGTAGTTCACTCTGAATTGGTATAAAGTGGAATGAGGAATGAATAATAGAATAAAAATGGAACACTACTAAATTAGACTCATAATGTATGCCAAGAGATACACATCTTCCATAGATTTGGGTGCAATATAAGCCATTGGTACCTAGTTTCATTGGTGCACTTGAGAGCTGATCATCAGAGCTACATTGATTTTGAGACCTAGCTCCAAAGCACATAGTACTTTCTATAGTAAAATAAAATTAAGTGTCATAAGTATGAGGAACTTATAATAACATGACATTTCAATTGCACTGACCTGATTCAAATGTGAATATTTATAACTAAAGATAATGATAAGTACTACTAATACTAAAGTTACAACTATTTACATATAAACAAAAACAAAAAAAAAACATAAATGCAACATATCTTAAAATCAAGATATGAATAATCAAGACTTAAGTAGGAATAAGTATGTACAACAATAAATTAATAACAACTTAATAAAAACATGAAATCAATATATGAATAATCAAGCTCCATGTGTACTATCAATATGTAGTCTTGGAAAACAAAATAAGAGAACAAGACCAAACAGGAAAATAAAAGACCAAGAAAAAAGAAGAAACACAAAAGGAAATAAATAAAAGAAGAGACAAGAAAGCATAACAAAACACTAATAAAAATAAAATAAACACACACAAATAAGAGGTTATTCATAATGTTAGTGCGGTTTGAAAATGATTATTCGCACATGTGTAGTATAAATGTTACTTCATATAATAATGTAACAAGAGAAAAGATACAAAGCTTCCCCCAAATGATAGGGAACAAGAATAAAAAATGGTGGTGGTCGAACTGACTCCATATGTATAAGACAAGTGGATGCTACCTACATAGTTTTATGAATGTGAGATCCAACATGAACTTTAGGCCAAATATAGTTCTCCTAGGAAATGGGATAGAATAAAAGTGATGATAAGGAAACATAAGTGATGTTGTAGAGGAAATAAGGAAAATGGGCTCACAAAATGGTGAGAGCATAAAATTGAGAATGGTCTTGCAAAATGACAAGCATGTGAGATTATTACTTGTAAAATGGTAAGAGCATGGGGAGATCAGAATAAATAAAATCACAAGATAATGTTTTTAGTCTTTTTGTCGATCATTTTCTAATGTTTTTGTGTTTTTAGGATAAGAAATAGAAGGAAAATATTCACAAAAGGCCCAGGGAACTACCTAGCTGAGGATATGCATGTCCACAGGTTAGAGTTCAAACAATCACTAAAGCTGATTATAATGGGGATAAATAGATATAAAAAATGGAATAGGGAACCAACTAATCAAGGAGATGTATATCCAAGATTAGAAGTTCTAAGAATAACTAAATCTGACTGCAACATCCTATGCTCACAAATTGGCGAGAGTGAGGTCCTGCTAAGGTAATAATTCCTAAAAAAACAATAAAATAATAATAAAATAGTACATAACATGAGATAAATTTGAAAAATCATCCATTAGGTAAAGATCCTGAGCTAAAGATGTATCTATGTTTACTTGTCTATAGAATAAGATGAAAAATACTATCCATGCTAAACTATTAGGAATATAGATCATAAAACAATATTAATGAAATAAAGATAGAAATAAAATGAAAAAAACACAACAAAATAGAGACATATATTTAATGTGGTTCACCCAATATGGGCTATGTCCACATAGAAAAAACCAATTCTATTATTCAGACTAACAAATGAAGGAAAAAACTACAATACATCCACCACAATATCCTCTTCACTCACACATGGTGTGTCGTCATGATTACTATGCCCTCATATTAAAGAAGAGTTACATATTAGGGTAAAAATACACCAACATAATTTATATCATTAGATCTATGAACTAATAGTGAATGGTCTAGATTTACTATGAAATAACAATATTTTACAATAATTTTTTACAAATTTTGCTTCAGGGGTGATACCCCTGAACACCTAGTGGTCTTAGTGCGAGGGCATCTCCCTCTATACCCCCTATCAAGAACTAGGCATTGTAATAAGACCAGGCTCCACCATCCAACAATCTCCCACTTAGAGACCGATTGTTGCAACTCCACTGCTACAACTATTCTTTGGAATTTTATTTGAACTTTAACCCTAACATGCTCCTCATCTTCATTATTATCCCTGAAAACTTATTGAAGCTAAACAACTCTCCAGCTTCTCCTTTGTGACTACATTTGTTATCATATATGTAGGATTTTGACTCGTATGGATCTTTTCTAACTTCAGTTGACCATCCTCCAAAACTGAAAGAATGAAGTGATACCTAAGTTATATATGTTTGGTTCTTAAATGGAATGTTGAGTTCTTTTCTAAATGAATGACACTCTACATATCACTATACAACCTACAATATTCTTGGTTCTGCCTCAACTCTTCCATGAACCATTGCATCCATATCATATCTTTGATTGATGTTATATCTATAACATATTCTACCTCTGTAATTGACAAAGCAATTATCTTCTACAATTTTAAAATCTAACTAACTATTGTATCACCAATAGTGAATACATAACCTGTGGTGCTCCTTATGCCATCTAAATCTCCAACCATGTCTACATCAACATTTACTTGTAAGGTAACATCTGACCCTTCATAGCACAAATGTCTATTAGTGGTCCCTCTCAAGCACCTAAAAATCCACTTGACTGCATCCCAGTGCTCTTTTCCTATATTATTTATAAATCTACTCACAACTCCCACTACATGAGTAATATCTGGTCTAGTGCACACCATAACATACATTAAACTTCTAACTATTGAAACATAGGACACTTTGGACATGTAATTGATATATTCCTACATTTTAAGACACTATGAGATTTATTGGATATGGATTTAATGATTTTGGTTACCATTTATGAGATTTTGAAAATCACAAAATCATTAGGAGTAGAGATGTGATATTTAATTAAAAGGTCATATATATTTCTTCAAGCTTAGTTCCATTTTCTTTATCAATATAGATAAATGATTCACAACTAAAAAACTTTAAAAAAGAATAATCTTACTTTTTACCTATCCATGCTTCCTATGGAATGCCACCATCCAAAGGACTTGAAGGCCATCCATTTATTAAGTAAATATGGTATCCATAGCATCTACCCAAAACTATAAGGGTAACCTTGCTTGTAATATCATGTTCCTTGTATGTTCCATGATTTTCATGTTCATCCTTTTTGACACACCATTTTGTTGTGGTGTATTTGGAATAGTCTTCTCTCTTTGAATCCCATGGGTTGAAGAATAATTATTAAAATTATTGCTATAGTATTCACCTCCATTATCTAATCTAACACACTTTAACTTATTTCCTATCTCATTATCAATCAAATCTTTCCATTTCTTAAAAGTATCAAAAAAATCATTTTTTCATATGTAATAAACTCAAGTTTTTCTAGTTACATCATCAATAAAATTAACATAATAAGAAGAGCCACCAAGGGATGATACCTAAGCCAGTCCCCATACATATGTATACACAAGATCTAACTTTTCATCCTTATTTGTCTTTCAAACTTTGAAAAATATGACTCTCTTATATTTTTCATAGATGCAGTGCTTATAGAAATCCAAATCCACCTTCTTCAAATTTGACAATAAATTCTTTGAGTGGAGAACTTGCATCATCTTCTCACTCATGTACCCAAGTCTATGGTTCCATAATTTTGTATCCACTTCTATAGAAGCTAAAGTAATAGAAGATTTAACATTACCATTAAATAAATATAATGTACCTACCTTTTCTCCTTTTGCTATTACCAATGATCCTTCAGTGACCTTCCATGAATTTTATACAAATGTAACTATGCATCCCTCATTTCCCAACTACCCTACTAAAATTAAATTTATTCTCAACTTAGGAACATGCCTCACCTCTTTCAACAACCATTTTTTTCTATTCTATAATTTTATTATTTTATTATCAATTCCAACAATTTTACAGGGTTCACCATCACCCAAATAAACCTATCCAAAATAACCTTGATCACAATCTTGAAAATATTTTCTATAGGGTGTAGCATGAAATGAAACCCCTAAATCTAACAACCAAGAATAATTAATATTATTTAAATAAAGGATTAAATCATCTTGTAACACATCACCTACTACATTTGCTTTCTGATTTTTATCTCATTATTGATTTCCTTCTTTTCCTTTTCGAAATCAACAATCTTTCTTCAGGTGTCCTTTCTTCCCATAAATATAGCACACCAATGTTCCTATGGATTTGGATTTTTCCTACTTAGACTTCCCATGATTTTTTGGACTAATTCCTCTATCCTTTTGTCTTCCCCTATTCTCCATTGTCAAAGCATTACTTGATGTCTCACTTATGCTTTTTCATCATATTTCTTCGCTAAGAATAACACCAATAACATCATCAAACTTTAAAGTGTTTGAACTAGAGACAAAATTACTCACAACCATGACCAATCCATTCTAACTTTATGAAAATGAGAATAAAAAATCCCTAACCTCATCATCAAAGTTTACTCCTACAAAACTTAATAGATTTGTGATTATGTTAAATTCATTTAAATGATCAACAATAGACCCAGCTTCTGACATTTCCATATTAAACAAATGCTTCATAATAAATACCTTATTAGAGGCTAAGGGTTTTTCATACACTATCTAATGCATTTATCATATCTACTATTGTCTTTTCTTTTGAAATATTGAAGGCCACTGATGTTGTTAGGCATAATCATATTATTCCTAGTGCCTTTCTATTAAGAACCTTTCATTCTTCATCCTTCATAGTCACCAACTTCTTTACTATTCATCCTAATGGTATAAAAAGATACTTCCAATATAGATAGTCTTCCATTTTCATCTTCCATAGTTAGTAGTTTTGGCCATTGAACTTCTTGACCTTAGATTTGCCTTCTTCCACCATTATTCCCATTCAAATTAGGAACCCTCTTTTCTTTTGAGTTTATCTACCAAATAAACCTTCAACTCTGATACCAGTTGTTTGAAATATAGAACATAGATAAATATTAATGAAATAAAGATAGATATAAAATACATAAAACATAACACAATAGAGACACAAATTTAATATGGTTCACCCAATATGGGCTACATCCACATAGAAATAGCTAGATTTTTTATTATTCAATCCAACAAATGAGGGGAAAAACTTGTAATACATCCACTATAATATACTCTTCACTCAAACATGGTGTGCCACCATGATTACTATTCCTTCATATAAAAGGAGGGTTACATATTGCGAAAAAATGTACCAACATAATTTATACTATTAGATTTATGACCTAATAGTGAATGGTCCAGATTTAATATAAAATTATAATATTTTACAATATAGTTTTGACAAAATTTTGCTTTGGAGGTTCTGCCCCTGAAGCTTTGGTGACATTAGAGTGGGAGAATCGGCCCCCCAAACCCCCTATTAAGAATTGAGCATTATAATAAGATCAGGGTCCACCATCCAACAATCTCCCACTTGGAGATTAATTGTTGTAACTCCACTACTATAACTCTTCCTTGGACTTTTCTTTAAAATTTGACCCTAGCATGTTCCTCATCTACCTTGTTATCCTTGAAGACCTATTAAAGCTAAACAAATCTATAGCTTCTCCTTTGTGACTATCTTTGTTAGAATATCTATAGGATTTTGACTCATATGGATCTTTTGCTTCTTCAGTTTACCATCTTCCAAAACTAAAAAAATGAAGTGATACTTGAGTGGTATATGTTTGGTTCTTGAATAAAATGCTAAGTTGTTTACTAAATTAATCACACTTTGGATATCACTTAATAACCTACAATCTTATTTTTTGCCTCAAATATTACATAAACCATTAAATCCATATCATCTCCTTGCTTTTATAACTATAACATATTCTGCCTTTGTAGTTGACAAATCAACTATCATCTATAATTTTGAAATCTAGCTAACTATTGTGTCAACAGCAGTGAATACATAACCTATGGTTCTCATTCTACCATCTAAATATCCATCCATGTCTACATCAACATATATTTTTAAGGTGACATATGACCCTTCATAGCACAACTATCTATCAGTGGTCCTTCTCAAGTAATTAAAAATCCACTTGACTACATCCTAGTGCTCTTTTCTTAGATTATTCATAAACATACTAATAACTCCCATTTCATGAGTAATGTCTGGTCTAGTGCACACCATATCATACATTAAATTTCCAAATACTAAAGAATAGGGCATTTTGGACATGTAATTGATTTTCCCTACATTTTAGGACACTATTCCTTACCAATTTGAAGTGCCCTCCCAAAGGTGTACTCATAGGTTTTGCATCTTGTATATTGAACCTGACTAACACCTTTTTGATGTACTCTTCTTAAGATAATGCCAATTTTTTATTTTTCCTATCTCTTGTTATTCTTATACCAAAGATTTTCTTTGCAACACCCAAATTCTTTATTACAAATGAATCTTCTATTTTTATTTTGAGATCATTTATATCATGCATGTTATACCCTACAACAATCATGCCATCTACATACAATAACAAGATAATATATCTTTCATTATCTAATCTCTTAAAATAAACACAGTGGTCAGAATGACATCTAATATAACCTTGTTCTATCATAAACATGTCAAATTTCAAATGCCACTGCCTTGGAGCTTGGTTTAGGTCATACAAAATCTTCTTCGACCTACACACCATTTTTTACTTACCTTTGACTTCATATCCCTATGGCTAATCCATATATATTTCTTCCAAGTCACAATGAAATAAGGCAATCTTCACATCTAACTATTCAAGGTGAAAATATTCTACTCCTACCAAACTTAAAATAGTTCTTATGGAAGTCATTTTAATAATTGAAGAAACTATTTCATCAAAATGTATACATTTCTTTTATGCAAACCCCTTTACAACAAGTCTAGCCTTGTATCTATTTTTACCTCCATCTTCTTCCCTCAACTAATAAACCCATTTATTCTACAATGGTCTTTTACCTATAGGAAACTGAACCAAATACCAATTTTGGTTATGCAACAAGGATTCCATATCCTCTTTCATGCCTTGCTCCCACTTCTTTTTGGTTTCTACCTACATTCCTTCTTCATATCTTTTCAACTCACCACCATCAGTCAATAATAAATAATAAAGTGAAGGAGAGTATCATTCAGGGAGTCTACTTACTCTGGTAGATCTTCTAACTACACTTATAAAAGTTTGAGGTACTTTTTTTTTGTTATTATTGTATTTATTACACATTCTAATCTTTTGGGTCTTTTAGAATTTAATTTCTAGTGATTTCATAAGTACTAAATATTCTGTATTTGGAATTTTTTAATTTCTTTTCTTGTAACTAATCTCTGTACATGAGCTTCCCATTAAAGATTAATCTCTACTCCTAATGATTTCATGATTTTCAAAATCTCATAAATTGTAACCAAAATCATTAACTCCATATCTAATAAAATTACATTTCTTGGATTTTGATTCAAGCTTGGTTCTATTTTCTTTATCAATATGGATAAATGCTCCACAACCAAAAGTATTTACAAAAGATAAATATAACTTTTTACTTATCCATGCTTCTTTTGGAATGCCACCATCCAAAGGACTTGAAGGCCCTCTATTTATTTAGTAAACAATAGTATCCACAACCTCTACCCAAAACTATAAGGGTAACCCTATATGAAATCTTGTGATCCTTTCACACTCCACGATTGTCATGTTCATCTTTTCTAACACACCAATTTTTTGTGGTGTTGTTGGAACAATCTTCTCTCTACGAATCCTTTGGGATGAAAAATAAGTATCAAACTACTTGTATTATTACCTTCATTATCTGATTTGACACACTTCAACTTATTTCCTATCTCATTCTCAACCAAAGCTTTCCAATTCTTAAAATTATCAAAAACATCATATTTTTTTCATATGTAATAAACCTAAGTTTTTCTAGTTGCATCATCAATAAAAGTAACATAATAAGAAGAGCCACCAAGGGATGATGCCTAAGCTAGTCCCCATACATCTGTGTAGACAATCTCTAACTTTTCATCCTTCTATGTCTTCCCAACTCTTAGAAATATGACTCTATTTTATTTTCAATACACATTGTGCTCATAGAAATCCAAATCCACCTTCTTCAAATATGGAAACAAATTCTTTGAGTGGAGAACTTTCATCCCCTTCTCATTCATGTGCCCAAGTATATAGTGCCATAATTTTGTATCCACTTCTATAAAATCTAAAGCAATAAAAGAGTCAACATTATCATTAGATAAATATAATGTGTCTACCTTTTCTCCTTTTTCTATTACTAGTGATCCTTTAGTGACCTTCCATGAATTTTTTGTAAATGTAACTATGCATCCCTCACTTCTCAACTTCCCTACTAAAATTAGATTTATTCTCAACTTAGTAACATGCCTCACCTCTTTTAAAAACTATTTGTTTTCATTCTGTAATTTTATATGTATCTTACCCTTTCTAATAATTTTATCGGCTTCACCATCAACCAAATAAACTTGTGAAAAATCACCTTGAATATAGTCTTGAAAATATTTCCTATGGGGTGTAGCATGAAATGAAGCCCTTGAATATAACACCCAAAATCATTAATATTATCTAAATAAAGGATTAAATCATCTTATAACATATCACCTACTACATTTGCTTCCTAATTTTATCTTATTGTCTATTTCCTTATTTTCTTTTTTAAAACCAACAATATTTTTTTAGGTGTCCTTTATCCCTAAAAATATAGCACACCAATGTTCCTCTAGATTTGGATCTACCCTTATTAGACTTCCCATAATTATCGAAGACCTTTCTTCTATCCTTTTTTTTCACCTATTCTCCATATTCAAAGCATTACCTAATGTCTCATCTATGATTTTTTGTCATATTTCTTTGCTAAAAATAACACAATTAATATCATCAAACTTTAAAGTGTTTGAAACAAAGACAAAATTACTCACAACCATGACCAAGACATTATAGCTTTCTCTTAATGAGCACATAATCAAAATATCCCTAACCTCATCATCAAAGTTTACTCCTATAGAGCTTAACTGATTTGTGACCATGTTAAATTCATTTAAATGATCAATAATAGACCCACCTTCTGACATCTCCATATTAAATAAATGTTTCATAAGAAGTATCATATTGGAGGTTGAGGGGTTTTTATACACTCTATCCAATGACTTTATCACATCTACTATTATTTTTTATTTTTAAATATTGAAGGCCAATAAAATCTACTAGGCACAGTTGTATTTTTCATGTTGCCTTTTTGTCAAGAACCTCCCATTCTTCATCCTTCATAGTCACCAACTTATTTTCTATTCCACTCAATGATAGGAAAAGATCTTTCTGATATAGATAGTCCTCCATTTTCATCTTCTATAATTGGTAGTTTTGGCCATTGAAATTCTCAACCTTAAACTTTCCTTCTTCTACCATTGTTCCCACTTGAACTAGGAACCCTCTTTTCTTGTGAGTTTATCTACCAAATAAATCTTTAGCTTTGATACTAGTTGTTAGGAATACAAAACATAGATAAATATTAATGAAATAAAGATGGAAATAAAATACAACAAACAAAACATAATAGAGACACAAATTTAATGTAGTTCACCTATATGGGTTATGTCCACACAAAAACAACCAGTTCTTCTATTATTTAGTCCAATAAATGAAAGAAAAAATCTTACAATACATCTATTGCAATATTCTCTTCACTCACACATAGTGTGTCACCATGATTACTATGCCCTCATATTAAAGGAGGGTTACATATTAAGGTAGAAATGAATCAACATAATTTATACTATTATATCTATGACCTAATAATGAATGGTATAGATATACTATGAAATTATAATATTTTACTATGCATTTTGTAGAAAATTTTACTTTGGGGGTGCTTCCCCTAAACCCCTGATGACCTCAGTGTGAGAGAATTTCCCCCTCATATCCCCCCTATCGGGAACTAATAATTATAATAATATTAGGTTCTACCATCTAATAATCTCCCACTTGGAGACTGATTACTGCAACTCTACTGCTACAACTTTTCCTTGGACTTTTGTTTGAACTTTGACCCTTTCATGTTCCTCATCTTCCTTACTATTCTTAAAGACCTATTGAAGCTGAAAAACTCTCCATACTCTTCTTTGTGACTATCTTTGTTAGCATATATGCAAGATGTTGACTTGTATGGTCATTTTCAACTTCAGTTGACCATCTTCCAAAACTAAACAAATGAAGTTATACCTATTTTGTATATGTTTGGTTCTTAAATGGAATGGTGAGTTCTTTGTTAAATGAATCACACTCTAGATATCACTATACAACCTAAAATATTCCTACTTCTACCTCAAATATTCCATGAATCATTGCATCCATATCATCTCCTTGCTCAATTCTATAGCTACAACATATTCTACCTTTATAGTTGACAAGGCAACTATCTTATGTAATTTAAAAATCCAACTAATAGTTGTGTCACCAACAATGAATACATAAACTATGGTGTTCCTTCTTCCATCTAAATATCTAGATATGTTTGCATCAACATATCTTTGTAAGGTAACATCTGACCCTTCATAGCATAAATGTCTATCAGTGTTCCCCCTCAAGTACCCAAAAATCCACTTGACTACACCCCAGTGCTCTTTTTCTAGATTATTCATAAACCTGCTAACAACTCCCACTACATGAGCAATGTCTAGTCTAGTTCACACCATAACATACATTAAACTTCCAACTGTTGAAGCATAGGTCACTATAGACATGTAATTGATTTCTTCCTACATTTTAGGACAATATTCCTTGCTTAATTTGAAGTGCCCTCCCAAAGGTGTACTCATAGGTTTTTCATCTTGTATATTGAATCTGACTAACACCTTCTTGATGTACTCTTCTTGAGACAATGTAAATTTTCTATTTTTCATGTTTCTTATTATTCTCATACCAAGGATTTTTTTTTACAACACCCAAATCCTTCATTGTAAATGAATCTGCTAGTTTTATTTTGAGTTCATTTATATCATGCATGTTACACCCTACATCAAGCATGTCATCTATATATAATAAAAAGATAACATAGCTGCCATTATCTAATCTCTTAAAATAAACATATTGGTCAAAATGACATCTACTATAAGCTTATGTTGTCATAAACATGACAAATTTCAAATACCACTACCTTGGAGCTTGTTTTAGGCTATATATACTCTTCTTTAACCTTCACACCATTTTCTCCTTACCTTTGAATTCATATCCTTGTGGATGCTCCATATATATTTCCTCCTCCAAGTCACCATAAAGTAAGACAATATTCACATCTAACTATTTAGGCTGCAAATATTCTACTTATATCAAACTTAAAATAGGTTATATGGAAGTCATCTTAACAATTAGAGACAATGATTCATCAAAATCTATACCTTTTTTTTATGCAAACCCCTTTACAACAAGTCTGCCCTTGTATCTATTTTTACCTCCATCTTCTTCCTTCAACCTATAAACCCATTTATTCTAAAATGCTCTTTTACTTATAGGCAATTGAATCAAATACCAAGTTTGGTTATGCACTAAGGAGTCCATATCCTATTTCATGCCTTGCTCCCATTTCTTTTTGGTTTCTACTTACATTGCTTCTTTATAGCTTTTTGACTCACCACCATCAGTCAATAATAAATAATAAAGTGAAGGAGAGTATCATTTAGGGAGTCTACTTACTCTGGTAGATCTAACTACACTTCCAAAAGTTTGAGGTACTTATTTTTGTTTATTTTATTGTATTTGTTGTACATTCTAATTTTTGGGCTCTTTTTTAATTTCATTTCTAGTGATTTTATCAAGTAATGCATATTTTGTAATTGGATTTTTTGGTTTCTTTCATTGCAATTGATCTCTATACATGACCTTCTCATTAAAGATCACATCTCTACTCTTAATGATTTTATGATTTTCAAAATCCCATAAATGATAACCAAAATAATTAACTCCATATCTAATAAAAGTACATTTCTTGTATTTTGCTTCAATCTTAGTTCTATTTTCTTTATCAATATGGATAAATGCTTAATAACTAAAAGTCTTTAAAAAAGAATAATCTACCTTTTTACCTATCCATACTTACTCTATAATGCCACCATCCAAAGGACTTGAAGGTCCTCTATTTATTAATTAAACAACAATATCCACACCATATATCCAAAACTTTAAGGGCAACCCTGCATACAATCTCATGCTCCTTGAATGCTCCATTAGTATCATGTTCATCCTTTCTAACACAACATTTTATTATGGTGTTGTTGTAACTATCTTCTACCTAGAAATATTATGGGAAGAATAATAATTATCAAATTCCTTGTTGCATTATTCACCTCCATTTTCTGATTTGACACACTTCAACTTACTTCCTATCTCATTCTCTACCAAATCTTTCCATTTCTTAAAAGTATCAAAAACATCAATTTTTTTTGTATGCAATAAACCTAAGTTTTTCTAGTTTCATCATCAATAAAAATAATATAATAAGAAGAGCCACCAAGGGATGCTATCTAAGTCAGTCCCCATACATCTGTATGCATAAACTCTAAATTTTCATCCTTATTTATCTTCCTAACTCTAAGAAATCTGACTCTCTTTGATTTTCTATACAAATAGTGCTCACAAAAATCCAAATCCACCTTCTTCAAATATGGCAATAAATTCTTTGAGTGGAGAACTCACATCTCCTTTTCACTCATGTGACCAAGTATGTGGTGCCATAATTCTATATTCACTTTTGTATAAGTTAAATCAATATAAGAGTCAACATTACCATTAGATAAATATAATGTACCTACATTTTCTCCTTTTACTATTACCAATGATCCTTTAGTGACCTTCCATGAATTTTTATGCAAATCATTAACTCCATATCAAATAAAATTACATTTCTTAGATTTTGCTTCAAGTTTGGTTCTATCAATATGGACATATGCTTCACAACTGAAAGTCTTTAAAAAATAATAATCTACCTTTTTACCTATCCATGCTTCCTCTAGAATGCCACTCCCATGGACCCCCATGGTAACCTTAGTGGGGGGCATTGCCCCTCCACACCCCCTATCAGAAACTAGACATTATAATAAGATCAAGATCCACCATCCAACACTGACTTGGTTTCTAGAAATGATATTGAATGTGTTCAAAATGCCTATGAGTCACAATTAAGATCATAACTGTTCAAGGGATAAAATATGTTTAGGTTAAAATGGCCTAGGGTATAAAAATAATATGGTTCTAACTAGAATGGTTTAGAATGAATATGGTCCAAAAGAGGATGGTCTAAGGTGGTATAAAATGAGTCAAGCTAGATTATAAATGATCTAGAGCTTCAACTATCCAAAATTTTGTAAGAATATGGTTATCAAAAGAAAGATCCAAGGTAGGTTAAAACATAATTAATTTAGTCAGATATAATGGTAGGATAAAATAATTTTAGCACAAGTTGCCCCCAAGGGGTCTTGTAGATAATGGTTCAAATAGACGTCAAATGTATAACCGCTTGACATGCACAATATTCATGGGCTCTAAAAGTTCTTTGCCCCATGGAGTAGCCAATTGGTATGCCCCCAATCCATAATTTGATATTATAACATAGGGTACAAGCCAATTGGGTTGGAACTTACCCTTTTTTTTGCATTTAGCATTTTTATTCTTCTATTTGTTTTTTAAGACCAAATCACCAATTGAAAACTCTCGAAGGAGAATGTGCTTATTTTAGCTTCTCCATAATTTATTCTGATAGGATTGTAAGTTTTTTAGGGAAGCCAAATGCTTACCATCAAGAAGTTCTAGTTCTTACAACCTAGAGAGTCTATAAACCTCATCATCTTCAATGTTCTCCAAAGATACTTGTAATGAAGGCAACATGATCTCAATCAGGCTAATAGATTATGTGCCATAAACAAGGGAGTATGGAGTGGCTCTTTTGGGTGTTTGATGACTGGTGTGATAATCCCAAAGGGTCAAATAAATTTACAAGTGTTAATTATGGCCAACTTCATCAGCAATCTTCTTAAGAATGGACACAATGGTTTTGTTTGATGCTTTGACTTATCCAAAGCCTTGTGGGTTGTATGGTGTGGATTTCTTATGATTTATTTTGAATTTTGCACAAAGTTATTTAACATTTCTATTTACAAATGATCCACCATTATTGGATATAATGTGAGATGGGATACCATATTAACAAATGATATGATAATGTATAAATTTGGAATCTACCTACTGGTGACATAAGTGAGAGGAATGGCCTCAATCCACTTATTAAAATACTCGATAGTAGTGAAAATATATTTATGGCCATTTGAAGATGTTGGGTTTATTTTCCCAATGAGATCAAGACCCCAAGTAAAAAATGGCCATGGTGTAGTGATCGACTGTAGTGGTAAAGAAGGTGTGTATATCAAAAATACATGTTGTTGACAAAGAACACACTTACATAATTGTAAGCATATATATATTTTTTGTCAATAATAACTTGTTTTGAGGAACTTTTTAGCTAAGACTACAATGTTGGTATGGGTCCCACATATTCCTTCATGAACCTCCTTAAGTTCTAGTTTGTATTTTCTTGAAGATAAATAATGAAGTAGCATTCTATCATAGATTTTGTGATAAAACATGTTTCTAAAGAGGGTATTATGAGATATGTGATTAAGAAAACATTTTTTATGATTGTTAAAAATTTTAGGTGGAAAAAAATGATCATGAAAATAATTATAAAATTCTTGAAACCAAGGCAATTTAGGTGGGGGATTGGGACCAATAATGACACATACCCTTTTTGAATCTTGAAATATATTAGTAGGTTTCAAAAGATTTTCATTGAAAAATTGATACTCTTTAGCACTACTATTAATTTGTATCATGGACCCAATTATTACCATTACATTGATAGATCTGTTATTGGATCATGGTACTTGTTCAAACTATAGATATTTAAAATGAGCTTTGAGATTATCCATAATGTTATTGTAAGGTATAATCTTATCATCTCTAGTTTGATATTAATCAATGGTTTGATTTATAATTAATTAGGAATCCCTATAGACCATTAAATGCCTGATATCTCACTTTACTATATGATGAAGTCTTGCAAAAAGTGATTCATACTTAGCCATATTGTTGGTACAATGAAAATTGATATGAAAGACTTTGGGAATCAAATCCCCTTGTGGTGTAATTAATAAGATGTCAGCTTTAGATCCTTGATAATTGAAAGAACCATCAAAATATAGTTTCCAGTATTCAGGATCATGTTATACTTCTTCTATTGTCATAATAGAATCATCTAGAAATTCAAATCTGAGTGGTTGAGTGTTTATAATAGGGGCTTCTACAAGTTGATTAGTAATTACCTACCCCTTGATAACTTTCTAATTTTGATACTAACATCAAAATCACTTAAGAGCATGACCCATTTGGCCATATGACCTATGAGAGATGCTTTGGATAATAAAAATTTGAGAGGATCTACCTTATCAATAACAATTGTTTTATTATTTAGTATATAGTGTCATAATTTTTGGGAAGCAAACACCATATCCAAACACACCTTCTCAATAGGCATATAATTATGTTCATAAGCCACCAATGTGTGGCTTAAATAATAGACTACATGATTTTTACCTTGATCATCATGTTGGGCCAAAATTTCCTCGAGTACATGATTAGTCGTTGATATGTAAATTATAAATGGTTGTCCAAGTTTTGGTGGTATCAAAACTAATGGGTTGGCCAAATATGTTATGAGCTTGGAAAATGCTAATTGAAACTCTTGATTCCATTGACATGTGATCCCTTTCTTCAAGAGATTTATAAATGGGTTGCACTTATCTTCTAATTAAGAAATGAACCTATGAATAGACTAGATCTTTCCTTATAGGCTTCAGAGTTGTTTAAGATTTGAAGGTGGAGGCATTTCAACAATGGCCTTGACCTTAACAAGGACAACTTTGATCTTTCTTTGCAATATAATAAACCATATAAATTTTCTTGAATTAAATCCAAAGACACACTTCTTAGGATTTAGGTGGACTTTATACTCACAAATTCTCTCAAAAAATCTCCATAGAATGTCAAGATGTCTAACAGGTGTTCTTGATTTAGCTAGGATGTCATCCACATAATCCTCAACAATATCATGCATCATGTCATGGAAGATGATAGTCATAACATGTTGATAAGTGGATCCAACATTTTTCAAGCCAAATGACATGACTTGATCATAGATTATTCCCCATAGTGTGGTCAACATAGTCTTGTGTTGATCTTATTGGTCTATCTTAATATTATTGTATCCAAAAAAATTCTCCATAAGGGATAGAATCTCATACCCAGCAGTAGAATAGAAAATTTTGTCAATGTTGGGCAGAGAAAAATCATCTTTTGGTCATGCTTTGTTGATATCTATAAAATTAGTACAAAGACATATACCATGTGGCTTTTTTTTTACTATAACTATGTTTGATGTCCATTCAAAATAGTCTAATGGTCTAATGAATCTTGCTCCCAATAATTTCTATGATTTGGATTTTACCAAAAGAGCGATGCATGGATGCATCTTCTTCAATTTATGTTTGACTGGCTTGGAATCTGGATGAACAATAAGGTGATGCACAACCAAGTATGGGTCTAAGCCTAGCATGTTTAAATATACACATGTAAAAATATTAACAAAACCCTTTAAAATGGATATAATGCGTTCTCGCTCTACTTCAATAAGGGAAGCTCCAAGGTAAACAATTTTGGGATCCTCATATGTTCCTAGGTTCACTTCAACAATGTTTTCTACAAGGAGTGTAAAACCATCTTCAATAATAGTTGGTAATGTGTGATCATGATCATCTTATACTACTACATTTTTTTGTTGTTCCTCCCAAAGATCTAGATAATGCCATGAATCTGAATCTACCATATTAGGTAATGACCAACTAGCAAAAATCTTAGGAAAGTAAAGAATAAGATGCTCAAACACTTGTTATTCTGATGTGATGTTAGTATTGGTTATAGAGCTAGGACTTGATGGACCTTCTATGTCCTTTGGGGATGAACAAAATATACCATTGAAGAGAACTTGAGACAAGTTTTCACTTAACGACTTGTCCTTATCTTTATTTTTTCCTTGATTAATGATTGCCTCAAAGAGGTTTTCACTCAAAGATCTTGATGTTTTATGTTCTTTGTGACCAAGAAATTTTTCCTACTCTCCAAAGTATGAAAAAGGATCCAAATAAAAATCAAAGCCTTATTTATGATCGACAATGGGTAATCCAACTCTAAAGCTCATATACTTTATAATTGATTCTTCACTCTAGAATTCATCAAGGCATATGACCAAATTTTTTTGGTCCCAATCAATGAGTTTAAGATGGAAAAGGCATAGGGAATAATAGGGTGTTAAGGTCATAATGGCATTTGAAACAAAGAAATTTGAGTCAGTAAGCTTGTCAAAAAAGCTATAATGGGATGTTTTGTGCTTACTAAGAGTCTCATCACTAGTAAATTCAAAGGAATCAATATCAAAAGTCATGAGGTAAGCCCTAGATGGTATAAATTTGAGATCTTGATTCAAATTAGGTATACTAGTTGATAAAGGTTCCAAGATTCCTTGTGCTCATGGGCCAAGGCCTTTTCCTATATAATCAAAATTATCCATGATCTAATTAGGGATAGGATATTTTGGATTATAAAAAATAATCAATAATGCCATCAACATATAACCAGTCTCATTTAGTGAAAGTCTCTCAATATTGTTTTGGCAAAGTAGTAGGTACAAATAACATCGACGGTTTCTTTGTTTCTTTCTTCTGTTTCCAAATCAAGTTGGGTATGTTAGGAATTTTATAAGGTTTGGGTTTACCAAATGTTTTTGGAGACTTTGGAAACTTATCAACATGGAAATAATCTTAAGAAGGTATGTGTAAATGCCCATATCTTCAATAACAACATGTTTTACAAGAGTTATAGGAAATGGTTCAGCCAAAGTGAAAGTAAGGTCACTAGGGTTGATATAATTGGATTTTGGTGGATGTGAAAATATCTCCTTGTTCTTCTTTATAATGAATTCTAAACTAGGACAATAGTTATAATTAATATATTTAACCTCTAAATGTTTATAATATTGATAAGGATATAGATCGATGGGGATAGTGACCTTGATCCCATCATGGGGAAACTTAAGGCATTGATGTAAGGTGAATGGAATGACATGTACTTCATGGATCTAAGGATGAAAAAGAAGTATGTTATAAGGCAATTCAATATCCATAATATGTATTAATGTGTGATGGGACACAAACCCAATAATAATTGGCAAATAAATTGTACCGAAAGATTCACTTTTAGCATTGTCATAAGCTTTTATGGTGATTGTCTCTGGTTGAATGTCCATTGTAATGTAGCCCAATCTCTGTACTAGTTTGAGGGATGTTATGTTTAACCTTGAACCATTGTCTATAATAACCCATTTAATTTTATGGTTTTCAATGATGACCTCAATATACAAGGAGTTATTATGGCTTGGACCTAGGGTGGACATGCCTTTTTGATCAAATGTGAGTTGTCAAAATGAATAAAAATGTCCTACTAATGTTTGGAATTGTTAAGGATTAATATCTTGGGGAATAATGGATTATTGTAAAAGGTCATTCAAAATAATTCTATGAACTTCAGGCATATGCAAAAGATCTAAAATAAAAATTTGCATAGAGGTTTTAATTAGTTGGTCTAATAGGCTATAAGGATTTTTAATAGTAGGAAGAAATGGTTTGGCCTTGGTTGACATAATGTTTGGCTTTGTATCTAAAGGCACAATGTTCATGTTGGGTTCAATGGAAGAAGAGGGCAAAGGGCCCTAAAGAATAACTCATGATAATATAGTTGTGATTACACAATCTAGAGGTGTCAAGGAGCCATTATAATTATAAGATGAAGGAAAAGGGCCATAGAGGATGATTTATATACATCTAGTTACATTCGATTCATTTTAATTTGGTGAGGAGCCATTATAATTAGAAGAATGATGAGGTCTAGAAATGGTAACCCATGCAAATGGAGGCACAACAAAATTGCAAGAACTTGATGTGGTGTTACTTGAGGGAGAGGGCATTGAACCTATAATAATGGGTTTAGTACTATCATGAGTATATGATTGTTTATGGGTTTTAATAGTGATAGTGGCAATGTGGTTTATAAAAACACATCCCATAGTATTGTTATAATCATAAGGCATGTTTTTATATCCCAAGTTATTAGCATGAGTATTATTATATTAATTATGATCATGATGATTAAGATTTTGACCTTGATTCTTGTTCTGTTACTGATTCTATCCTTAGTTTTGATTATTCCTTGGTAGTTGATTATGTTAAGGGAATGGATCCTTATAGATTCTGATATCCTAATTAGTGTCCTGCATGAGTAAGCTTGATATCAACTTCACCACTCTTAATCAAATATTCAATAAGGTATCAAAATTAGATGAAATGATAGGCACCATGATGAAAAACAAGATGGAAGTTATGAAATTCATTTACCCAATACCAATCAGGTTTGGGTTGATCTTCAAAAAATGGCCTTGGTATACGACATATAATCAAGTTAGCTACTAAAAGCTTTTGAAACATTGATTCAATAGGCTCTCCAAGTTTGTTGAAGACTATGAAACTATTATTGAATACCCTTTATGGGGGCTGTCTTTGCAAAGTGTTTGTTGGATTAGTTGGAGCTAATTACATATTTAGAACCAATGGGACCTACACCATTTATACATGTTTTGATTTAGTTACTCCATTTTTAACCATGTTCTTGTTCTTATTAAATCCATTTAGTTTATTTGTTGTAACAATTTGACTAAGAGATTATGTTTGATTTGATGTTTAACCCTATGAATAAATCTTGACAAGGCCTTTGGTGATAAGTACCTTCTATATCTGTACACCCTTGTCTATAATTTCTTCAAATGGGTCTGCAAGAGCAAGCTATAGATTGTGCACAACCTCAGGGTGTACATTTTGTGTAAATATGTTGTCCAATTATTTGTCTAGAAAATTATGTTAAAAGTGTCTAGATGATGCTCTCCATCACTATAAATATATTGTGAAGCTTTCTCCATCTTGTTGTTTGGATTTGCACAAGTCAATAATGGTCAATTCATGTTTAATATTGTAAGAGAAATAGTTCATAAAATTTTCTAATAGATCATTCCAATCTACAATTGATCCCTTAGGTAACTTAAGAATCCATTCTAAATCTTGTCTCGCTAAACTTCATGGAAACAAATAAAGTAAATAAATACTATTGTAAGCTACCTCTTGACATAATACGAAAAATTCCTAGATGTGTTCATGAGGGTTACCTTCCCTTTATTTTTGTCAAATTTGTGTGCCTAAAAATGAGGTGGAAAGGATCCTTGGAGAAACCCTAAATTTAATGGATATGGACATATCTCATCAAATTAGTACTTCTTAATTTTGTTTCCTATCTCTAATCGTGACACATTTTCTTTCATTGAATTCCATTCTTGCATGTTTAGTGCATTGGTGGGTGGAATATAATTATGTTCGGGTGGTATGTGCCCATGTCATGTGGATTTTTTATGGATATACACCCTATGATCTTCAACCTAGTTTTGATTCACTCCTTGAGTCAAGTGAGCCATTTATTTTTGGGTTGATTAACATTCTCTGAAGTCATTCATCTTGAACTATAAATGTTCTATTGATTTTGGGGAGTTCATGGTCTATTTACCAGAGTACATGTTGGTTGATATATATTAGCCAATTTTTTTTGCATTATTTCCTCAATACGCACTAAATATTTTGGTCCTTGGTTTTCCAAAGGAATAAGAGGTTCATAATGATTAAAGAAGGTATGCTCTATGTCTAGCGAAGCATGTTACATAACCTCTTGGGACTTAGGTTGTTCAATTGAGACATATTGATCCATCATAGGTGTGTTCTCAATTAAAATTTGTTGCATTAGTTCAACCACATTCCCTTATTCTTTGAAAGAATCATTGTGCATATAAGTGGAAACTAAAGAGTCAATCAAGTCTATGATAAGTTGGTCTACATATCATTGACTTATCTTTTTGATCTTGGTAAAAATATATTGATCGTTAGGTGTTGAATGTATGAGAACTTCCTTTCTTTTGCTAGAAGACATAATGTTTGTTTTAGAAATATGCACAAGGGATTTTTCTCATTTTTATTCTTCTACCCTAACCAAAGTGTGCAATTGTTCCATAGGAAAATTAGGTGGAAATCTAGAACCTGATTCAATCAACCTTAAGAGTATTTCATATTTATCCTCTAGGGGTTGATGTTCAAAGTAATCTTCTTCAAATCCTATAATCATGGGAATGTCCTCAAATACCACAAAAATATATTATCCATCATAAAATTTCTCCTCCTCATAGCTAGGGCCATAAGGGACCCCACTATGAGTGTACCTTTGCATCATGTTTAGTAGTTTGTTCTCTACATTTGCTAGGATGAGGAATTTTTCTCGCAACCATTAAAAAGGTGTGTTTTGATTTTCTCTAAACAAAGTGACAAGGTACAAAGATACTATAATAAAGAAGGTGGCATAATACCACACAACTAGAAGAAATGGTTCACAAAATTACTCAACTTTGGTGGGTTGAAATAGTTTAAATTAGAAGAGTGTATGATAACTCAAATACCTATAGTGTACACTAGTAAACCAAATGTAGGTTTAGAGATACACCAATACACTAAAATATAGTTCAACTTTGATGAGTTACTACTACAAAATTAGAAGAAAATCCTTTTGATTAGGAAGGTAACAATGTGAACTAAGAAACTCAAGATGTGAAAACATGCAATAATTCTTAAGTATAAAAATAAAACCAAATGGGCATCACAACACTGCCATATGGTAATAGGAGTTAGAATAAAATGTATTCTAGAACTTAGAGCATAAGTGACATGCATGATAAACTAAGTTCATAATGATCAAATGATGATGAGTCTATAAACAACCTTCAACCCAAACAAGAAATCGTACCTATGTTAACTCAAACCAAGTTTAAATGGTAAACTAATTAACACCTTTGCTTAGAACTTAGAAATGTGAGATTCCAAATTTGAATTAAAAATTGAAGTACTTAGAGATTTTTGTAAAATAGGGCAACCTAACAATGTTGTTTTATAAAAGACAAACACAATGTTTGAAATGAGGATTTGAACAAGGAAAAAAATGATTTTGATTTGACTAGCATAATGCCTCCCTTATTTAAATAAAATGGTGGAAAAAAATGTGTTTGGTTGATGTGTTGGTTAACAAATAAGTTTTAGACTCGAATCAACGACCAAGTAAGTAAAGGGAAAGACCAAAGACCAAAGACCCTAAAATTGAAAAAGTTGCTTTGTATTACTAAAATACATCTATATACATGCTCTTGGGAGGATTTTAAGTGTTAATCCAAAAATAAAAGCACATGAAGTAGTAGGTTTTTTACCTGCCCTTCTCCATAGAGATTGTATGGTGACATGGACCTTCAAGCTACTCGCCCTGCATCAAAAATATGTCTGTGGTAAGTGGGGTTATTCTAAAACTTAAAATTTTGACAGTCTAGATGGTCCTAAGTGTGATTAACACTAGATATGTCTCATGTTAATTAAGTTTATACCAATTAACTTAGTATTCAAGGGTTTATTCCTTTGCATAACGATTCCATCTGTATATTTTTTAGTGGAATCCCCTAGCTAACCAACCCTGCCTTGGGTTTTTATTATGAAAAGAGAGGTTAGCCACTTAACCTCTTAGCTTTCATAGTATATGTTCCCTAATTTATATACCTTGCTATGGAGTGGGGTTGAAATAATGTTAGGAGATGAAACCCTAGGTCAAAGCTTCCCTAAAGAACTTGTGAAGAAGCTATGAACTCCCCTTCACAAGCCAAGTTGTATAAAATAAAACTAAGTGAAAAGACTTTAGAGGTTGATTTTAGATCACTCAAACTATACAAGTTTTGGAGAGAGCCTTGACAACATTATTTTCATACCTTATATAAAGGCACAATTGCATAGAAAAGGAAATTTTGGTCACCCAAGTTCTCTCAAGGGGATGGGGGAGAGCATACACACACTCTTCATTTTGCATAAAAATAAACAAGTAATAAATGATCTTGCATAAAACAACACACTTTTAAAAACTTGTAATTTAAGTGAGTGTTAGTTTTAAGCACCAAAGTGAAGTGTTTGATGAATTTCTTGCCCCCCTATCTTTAATTATAAACTTTGAAAAACTTCACAAAACAACTTAACTTAAAAACATCTAGGTTCCTTTTAAATACCGAAGGGAAGGTTAAAAACTTAATCATGCTCAAATTTGTCACTTTTTTATGTGTGTGACCTAAAAATGTTAGAGGGTTTCCTTATGATTTGAAGCACAATTATTAATGAAATAAGAAAGTTTTAAAAACTTTCTCTTGGGTTCTCTATTTTTCTTACATAGAGATCGACGTCAATCAACAGTGATTGATGCTGGTTATAACGAGATTAATGCTAGTTATAAAATAATCAATACCAATCAATAAAACTAATGTCGGTTACTTGTGAAGCCTTAAGTAAAAAATGTTTTGACAAAAAAAAATTTAGCCCAAGGTTAGAATAAAATCTCCATAAAATTTTTGGATCATGCAATATAATGTTCAGACAAAGACATAAAATCCAAAATGACAACTTGTAATTTTGAAACAAAATATCTAAAATGTGATTTTCCACTATGTTATACCCTACAACAAAACTAATGCCAGTTATCTAGGATTGATGTTGATTACATAAAACTGATATTGGTCATTGTGTGACCTGTGTATCAATAAAAAAATAAAAAACATAGGAAAATAATGACACAAATTTGATTTTTAAGGACTTTTTCGGAAATATAAGATTGCCAAGTTGTTCTCCTTGCTTTAATGGGATGAATTGTCCCAATAAGCATGCCAAGATGTAGATATGGATTATAAATATGGTTAGATCAAGCATTAGTCATAAAAACTCAAAAAAAATGCATAAGAACATAACAATTTAAGCCAACTATTTTGATGGGGTTTGAAAAATGATAACTAAGAGCTATTGAAAGAAAGAATATACAATAGCTTCCCAAGAGTATCTCATCACCCAAATGAAACTCAAAATATGATTTTAACTTTGATTTGGTGCTCAAATCTTCATCAATAATGCAAGGCAAAGCTCTTCCATCATCTCTTATGCACCGATAAAAATAGGTTCATGATATGAAATCAAATGTATACCTATCAATGAAGCTATCATATTGTAAATTAAGCATAATAAATACCATACACAAATGGATTGTGGAGAGAATTCTACTTAATAAGTTTACACAAATGAAGCTTGAAAATGGTGGTCTTAGCCCTCTTATTTATAGATTTTTGAATTTGATCAGGATCAACCATAACCATCCATATTGAGATCAAGATGTGTGGCCATGAATTAATCCAATTTTTGTATGATTAATCTATAAATACCCTCATAAATATTTGGAAGTAAGGGGCATTAAAGAGGCATGAGATGCCTTAAACCCGATATTTGTTGCATTTATGGCTTATGGATGCCACCCCATAAATGATTTCATTCCACGATGTAGATATTAAGAATCAATTTATAATTAAAATATACTCAATAGCTTCCATGGATTATCCATTTAAGATCTTGATTTGAATTAATTAGCTTAAGATTAATAAAATTTTATGCAATTCTTTGGAGATTAGTTGCACATAATTAATTAAAGTGGTTGAAATGTCATATTACTAAGTCATAATTTGACTAGATAGGAATCAGAAGGCGATGTTAGTTGCATACAAAAAAATAACCCATTTATGACATTGTCAACATAAAATAACACATGCATGTGTCATGTGCTTTCAAAATAGAAGAAAAGAGTGATTCAGAGTGCCAAAATGCATTTTCATCATTTTGACTCGAAATGATTTGAGAAAATATAACAATCACATAAAATAAATTGTCTCATTTAGGGATACATTAGCCTAAATCAGCACTTGTATATGATAGGATCAAACCATTTAATGCATTTAAGTGATTTTGGCCTAAATTGTGTATTTTTACAAATTTTGAGTAAGGTTGATAATTTCAACATAATGGTGTTAGGAATTGGATGTCTAAAATAATACCCTAAAGCCAAAAAACATCAGTGGTAGCATTAGTATATCCTTTGTGATCTACTTTTTTAGATGATAAATCAATAACATTCTACTTCTTATACCAACTAATCAGACCTAAACTAAAGGAAAAAGTATATCCAAAAGTAGACTTATAATTTTGAATGTCACCAACCCAATCTAAATATGTATATGTAATTAGGTCAATGTAAATGCCCACTCCATAGTTAATCTTATAACAATAAGTACCCTAAATGTAGTGGAGGATCTGCTTATCTACATTCTAGTGTAACTCATGTGGTTCCTATGTGATTCTGAAGACCATCACCACTGCAAATGAAATGATAGGTCTAGTGTGTATAGGATATATGAGGCTACCAAAAATTTGTTGATATGAGGTAACATCAATCGATGGATATATATAATCAACCTCAAGATTCACTTAGATGGAAAAGGAGTCAAAGCTAGCTTACAGTCAACCATGATAAACCATACAAGTAAATAAAGAGCATAATTAGATTGTGCAATAGTGATCTTAGAGATAGATTGAGAAGTTTAAATCTTGAGGAAATAGTGCAATAATCCCAAGTCAGTCATTGAGAACTTATCAGACAAAATAGTTTTCACTACTATGATGGTGGATGGAAAAATCCTTGTGATTAGTAACTCATTCATGTAGAGAACCAAAATCAATAATGAATCATCCTTCTAAAAAATATAAACATTCAAATCTGAATGGCATATATTAAACCCAATTGGAATAATAAAGGAGACCATCTTGGCAGACCAAGCTCGAGGAACCTATTTGAAGCCATAGATATATTTTTGAAGCTTAAAAACTAAGGAAGAATCTTCCACAAATCCTTGTGGTTGCTCCATATATATTTCCTCTTTGAGGTCACCATGAAGAAAGACACTCTTCACATCTATTTGATGAATATCCCATTAATGTATTATGGTAATAGTGAGAGTGAGTCTAATTGAATTCATTTTGGGAGCTAGAACAAACACCTCAATGTATTAAATATTAGGCACCTAAGAAAAACCCTTTGCTATCAAATGTGCTTCAAACTTGTCTATGAAACTTTCTGCTATAAATTTTGTTTGATAGATCCACCTAAATCAAACAAGTTTTCTTCCCTTATTATGTGGGACTAAATCCCAAGTGTTGTTCCTCTACAAGAAACTATACTCCTCTTCCATAGTAGTATCCCACTAAGGAGTTCCTGATGCCTCATGAAATTATTGTGGATTAGAAGAAGATGCAATGAAGGCATGTGGGGCATCCTATAATTTTGAATGTGTGTGCCTATTGTCTGATGGATCTCCAACACATTGGCCAACATTTTTCAATGTTTATCTATCTCAAAGAGGACTAGTTCTTAGAGATTTATAAGGAGATTCCTCATCATCTAAAGAATATATAGGAGAAGGAGAAGAGGAATCCTCATCATTACTCTCATCATCATAACTAGAATAAGAATCAATATCATCATGAGGTTGATCAGGTAGATCTAAATCATCATAACAATCATCAAATCCTAGTGCATATAAGGGTGAGATGTGTCAAGTGTGGAGTCCAAAGGACCCTATATAAAATGAACACTCCTCTTAATGAACAACTCATGAGTGGTGGGATGGAGAAGTATGTATCCCTTAACACCCTTAATATACCCAATGAAGATGAAAGATCAACTCTAAGGTTTTAATGCTTTATGTTTCTTCTTTAGAATGTGAGCCATATCAGGTGACCCAAAAACTTGAAAGTGCTTAACTATGGTTTTTTGACTGCTCCAAGCTTTAAAATAAGTGACTCTCTTTAATGCTATATGAGGAATTTGGTTTTGGATATAACAACCACAATTGATGGATTTGGTCCAATACTAAAATGTAAGAGACTTAGAGTGTAGTATATAGTTGGCCATTTCCTTCAAGGACCTATTCATGTGCTTTACAAAACCATTTTACTAAGGATTATATAGAATTGTACATGATATTTCAATCCCCTCTGATGTATGTAATTGTTCAAAATGATTGCTAACATACTCAACACCATCATAGATGTGTAAAATCTTGATGGATTTACCTAGATATTTTTATACAAGCACATTGAAGACCTAAAAATAGTCAAATAACTCTAATTTATACTTAGGAAAATACACCCAAGTAGTCCTAGAATAGTCATCAATTAAATTAAGCATTTATTTAGTCCTATTGAATGAAGGTTTTGAAAATGGGATAACAATGTCACTGTGAGCAATCTCCAATAAATATTTAGCTATTTGTGATTTCCCCTTGTCATACTTCTCCTCTAGATGCTTACCAAGAATGCAACCCTAGAAACTCCATCCAAAAACTTAACTCATGGAAACTATAAAACCATGTCTTGATGATTAATTTACTCTAGGTAGTGATAGTTGAGATGGTCGAATCACTCATGCCATAATTTACTCACCTCATATGAATGATTGAGAAATGCAATAGAGGGTTGATTAGGATAAAAATTTGAGAAAGTATACAACCTAGACTGGTGATAATCTTTCCTAAATGCAATAATGGAGTCATTATTATCTTACCTAATAACCACATAATTAGGTGTGAACTCAACTCTCTTGCCTAAACTAATGTGAGTTATCTGTTAAACATAAAGGAGATTGGTGAATAAAGAGGGAACATATAAAATATCATGAAATGTCCCATCATTCACTTTAATTGATCCTCTCCCACTAAATTATGTGAAATTATCATCAGCCAATTAAATGGAAAGCATAAAACAAGGCTCCAAAGATGTGAGCATGTCTTGTGATGAAGCCATGTAGTGTGATGCACCTGAATGAATAACCCATATGGAAGGTTGGGATGCAACTGTAATAAGTTATTTTCATTTATGTTTTCCCTTATTAATGTCTTTGGACTTGGAATATGCCTATGATAATAAGATCTAAGTGGAAGAATCAAAGACAGTGATATTGTGCTTCTCAAATGTTTTTATCAGTTGGTCAGTTTGTTTATTCATGCATTTGGACTCATCATGCCCATATTTATTACAATAATCACATGTGAGTCAATCTTTCTTGGGTTTCCCATATGAAGAGGACTCTTTTGATGTTTTTAGTTTAGCATTGGATTTATAACCCTTTATTTGATTTGGGTCCTTGTTTTATTTTGATATGAAAAAGTAAGTTGAGAGACATAGATAGACACAATAGACCATAGGGTTCATCACTTCAGTTGTACCACTTCACCTTTTCTATGTCAGGTGTCAATTTTGTTTATGTACCCATCTTGATCTAGTATAAACCTTTGATCCTCAAGAGGATTTTCACTCTGAATTTCCACTTGTGATAGTTGAATGGTGTAAAAAGTAAAACAAAATTGAGATCATGGTGTAGAAAGGAAGTATTTGTTAAATTGTGTGAGCTATAAAATGGTAATGTAGCACCCTCTAAATCTATAGAGGTTTAAATTGACAAGGCATGAGAATAACAACAATGCAAATGAATTGAAAAAACATTCTCTTTCAAAAAATGACACCTTGAAAGGACCAACAGGCTAAAAGTTATGCTCAATTGAAGTTTAATATGGTAAGGTGATACTCCACTTTACAAAATTTGAAAAATGTTGAGTGTTCAAAACTTGGAATTAGGTGCTATAGATAAGCCCCCACTAGTAGGAATCCAAATTTAATCCCTTTCATGAGGGATGTGACTTGGGGTATGATGTCACTAAAAAAGTCCCCTTTTTACTAATGAATAGTGTCATAAATGAATGGCTTAAATTTGACATCCTCTAGACCATCACAAATGGGCAGAATAACATGGGGAGTTGTAAGAGTGCTTGAGTAGGTAATGGGTCTACAGGGGTTGTTTTCACTATCAATGGGTTCTACAAGGCGTGCTTGCACCACCATTAGGGTATAATGGAGTGATTATGTATACACATAATATTTTCAAACTTTTATCAATTATTGATGCTCTATATCTTGTAGGAACCCATCAAGTCTCAATATCTCTGAGTACACACACTAAGGGGTATTTCAAGAAAGGGATGTGTAGAACATTAGTGCTTTTCATGATTATTTTTATTTTTTTCACTTTTTATCTACACACTTATCTCCTAAAAACCATTCCTTTTAGTTTGGCCTTCTCTTTTGCATACTCCTCCTGTGTTTTACCACCTTCATTATCCCTTTTTATTGGGACCATTTTTTAGAAGACTTCATCCCATGCTAGCTAGACCAACCCTTAGCACATGGAGATCCTTGGAGGAAATAAAGGACCCTTTTTGCACACCTTGGTGCTAACTAGATAGACTCCTAAAATCCCTTAAGCTAGCTAGTCGATGTTTATATAGTAGTGTAAGTCTCGAGGCATACCTACCGAATCCTACACATGTCAATTTGAGGCTCGAGGAGCACATAGATATTAGTGGAGTAGGTAGGTGTACAACCCTGACAAATAGCCTAGCACCTGGCACAAGCTCTGAACTAGCCACCTTTTGGTATATGCGTAGCTAGTCAATAAGAGGAGTGGCCAACGCCTATTTAAAGAAGATAACCTCCAAGAATAGAAGAGAGATGATTTTACAATGAAGCTTTGGTGAATTCTAGAATGATAAAAGGATGAAGTCTTGAGTGCTAAGTAGTTAATATAAGCCATGCTCATCTATGAGCCTCTAACATTAGTAAAATTAGGATTGATCAACGAAGGATATTATTAGTTATTGTAATAAAAATAAGATATTAATGATTGAATGTAGATTGTTGTTATTATATGTTAGTCTATTGTAGATTTTTTGAGTAGTGAAGTACTTTCCCCATAATAATGTCGATGAATTGGGACTCACCCTATAGTAAGTGGTGCCTTGTGCTATTTAGACCTCTTACCCACTATGAAGGTCCTTGCGCTAGACCCAACATCAAAGGATGAACTTAGGATGAATGGATATCCACATATCTATCCCACTTTGTTAAGCATACACCAATAAACTTATCATTTTGAGCCTTTATACTAGAGACCCAATGAATCTACTAAACCATTATACCCTACATAACCTATGGTTGTACCATAATGCAACTAACCCAACATAGACCTGGTCTCCTTATTATTACACTTTGAGTGAGCACATAAGGATCTCACCTTATGTGAAACTAATGAGAGCACATAATTGTGTTTAAATGTTGTGCACTAGACCTTGATCGCCTTGTGCTTAGCTCCCATAACCCTATAAATTCTTGATAACTAGAGTTACATGTATGACTAATCATTGTGCCTACTTAAGTGAACACTTTATTATAACATTTTGGTTCCATTGCTGGGATGTGTTGAATTCCATTACAAATATGTTGTAGCAGAGCAATGCTCCAACTATCACTCAAGAATGTCAAGTGATGGCTAGAGTAAGTTGAAGATTACTTCATGTAGAAGCATCCTATGTGTGAAGGAGAAAAGCCATGGAAATGGGTACAGACTTATATATACAACCCATTATATGAAGTGTTCTTTTGTGAACAACCTGAGCATGTATATATATGGTTAGTTGCATATGTTGATGCTAGATGAAGAAGTTATGGATAGTGCCTCAAGTGGATTGTAGAACACGTAGAGAAGCTAAAAAGCCTAGATGAAGCGTGGATGCACACCGTAGACAAGTGGTTAGATGGTGCTTTGAATAGCTACATGTTAGAGTTCACAGTGTCAACCTTTTCATGCCCAAAATAAGTAGAGCATGAGTTTATTTGAGAAAAAGCGGCATGTTCATCAGAGGACTCCACACTGAGCTAAAGAACCTCATGGTCGATTATGGGATAGAGACCATGAGGATGAAAAGCTAAAATTACTTGCATGTATGGGCAAGAATGAGGGGGAGAAGGGGTAAGTGTAGGAAAGGTGACATGGAAGAAAAATAACTTGATACCTGAGAGCTCTAAAGGCTAAACTACAATAATCATAGATGAAGGCTAATGGAAGACATGGAACCTAGTAGTGTTGAGAGGACCTGTAGTGAATAAGAAGGGCATGGGGAAGGATATTTTAAAAGACTATAGCATGTTGAGATGGAGGAAGAAATAAGTGGTTTGATTCCATAGATGGGTGTGGGATGTTGTGAGCCCCTACAAGTAAAGGTGTTTGAGGATGCATTAGAGGCACCTACCCCCTTTGAACCTAAAATGCAAGCCCATGCACTAGATTCCCCCTTTGAAAATTGAAGAAAGGTAACTCAACTTATTACCCTAATAGACTATGATTGGACCAAGATTTTGGATCATAGATTTGTGATTGAACAAGTGATCCTATATAAGGAGCTGAGAAATGGTATAGCTGACCAAGCAGGTGCTAGTCTAAGTGTCGTGAACACAAGTGAAAATATTCCCATGTAAAGAATGTTAGCCATACTAACTAGGCAACATCTTGTAGGAAGTGGTACAGTGCCACTAGTAGGCAAGGCTATACCATCAATCTCTATGGCACAACCTACTCCATGAGGGTCAATGCTCAATCTTACTAGTTGGGGCATTGGAGGACTACCCCCTATGCATACACAACTAGGTCAGGTACCATAGAATCCCATGCCACCACCATAATAGATATACTATGAGATGGCCATACATCTACCTAAATATCATGTAGTTGAAAATGCCATGGAGCATGTGCTAAAATGTGAGTTGTAGTGGCACATTTGGGGCATTACTTAGCCTGAGCGTAAGGTAACATAGTTCATGATAACCCTGCTAGATCATGCTCATACCTAGTATCATAATTTTGATCTAAAGTAGGATATGGTTGACTATGATGTGTTGAAGGAAGAATTCCTAAAGGATTTTGAAATTCTTGAGTTCAAACAATAGAGCATCATATTTCTCAAAGAGATCAGTCAAGGGTTAACTAAAATCATGCACTTATATGATGCATGATTCAAAACTCTCCTCTCCAAGCCTCCTTATGATATACACCCATCCTAGCACACACAATGGTTTGTTGGGGGCATGTTGGTGCCATTCTGAAGGGTGTTATCCATGAATAAATCCATGGTGAAATCATGATTCAAGGTAAGGTGGTGGGAAGCATTAACACTAGGATTAGTCCTTTCATGGAAACACAAATTATATCAATGGATTCTTAGTTATAGAAGCTTATTGCTAGATAGGCACATGAATCTCACAATGGGATATGGTGCATCAACTATGAGATAGAGGGGCATAATAAGAATAACTACCTGCATAGGAATGTTTGTGCAATAATCCCCAACTATAAGGTTTGCCATAGAGTGCATGAGTTCTAAACTTGTCCCTTGTTGTAGTGCATTGCTCAAGTAAATAATATAGTTTATTGCAAGATGTGTGATGCCTACATATACATGATGCAAAAATATAGATTCATCAATGAGATGTGCCAAAAAATGGAGAGAGGTGCAAGGAAAGCTATGACTTTAGGTGGTGGCCAAACAGGCCAAGGGAATGAGGGTTATGTTTAAAACAACATGGGTTATGACAACCAAAGAGGAGTGTGTGGCCAAAGAGGTGAATGTGGTGGAGGGATATTCCCACCATGATATTTTTATAAGTGTGGGTTGACTAAGCACTATCATTGTGATTGCCTAACACATCTAACATGTGGGTATTGTCAAGGCCCACACATAGTCAAAGACTACCCAAATCTCTACAAGAAGTTGATGCAGGGTCAACCTAGCATAGATAGAGGAGCCAATATGGTGTGACATGAATCAAAAGAAGGGATATGGACCCCTAAACCATAGCATATTCCCAAATGGCATCCAAAGGTGTAGATCATGACATGGAGTGGGTGCACCACTTAGCTACCCACTATACCAAACTAAAACCTATGTTTGGAATATGGTGAGTCAAGCCACACTAAGCACATGACATGGCCAAATCCAAAATTATCACCATATCTTGATCTTGTGCACTAAAAGGATGCCTTTCAGTAGGCAATGACCATGATACAAGACCTATAGAGCAAACTCTAGTTGGATAGAGACTTGGAGGCATAGGCCACTATGATAAGAAAAAAGAAAGACCAGTAGGAGGCTAAGATCTAGGAGTTGACTGAGATCTTGTGCCTTTTATAGATGGAAGGGGTATATCCCTACTAAATGACTTGCTTTTAAGTCATGCAAAGAAATCATTAACATGGGAATCCATCCCCCAAGTAATAGAGATTGCAGTGTCGTATATGGAGCAGATGTGAAAAGTCAGTCATACTCAAAACATCAAGTATGACCAAGAATTGTTAATAGATTCCACCATCAATGGGTGGTTAATTTGTGAATTACTAGTTGACATAGGTGTAGAGGTCAATATCCTGACCAAGAATGCCTAGGAAAAGATATGGAGGCCACCCTTGAGACCATCACCACACACATTATTCATGAAAAATAAGACCCAAGCATAGCTCATAGGGATATTTAATGGTGCCATTATGGACATCATGGGCACAAATTGTTTAGTTGAATTTGAGTTGATAGAGCTAGTAGAGGAGGACAACTACCTGGCACTCTTGGGAAGGCTATGGTGTTATGCAAATAATGCTGATATTCATTTCAAGAAGCACTATATGACCTTAAAAAATGGTAAGGAGAGGGTGGTGATCCATCTTTTAGGTGATCAAGGGCCACCTTATGTTAAAACTATTAACCTTGAGGATGAGGTAAACCACATTTATAACATCATAGTGCAAGGCACTGAGACTCTCAATCCCAGTGAGTAAGGGGTGCTCACTTGGGAAGATGGCCAATCAGATTTGCATATAATAGATGTAGCTTGCAAATGTTGGGTTGAAGAAGCATATGAGGTCATTAGGGTAGATGCTACCTGGTGTTCAAAGATGGATCTAGACTATTTGGCATAGGCTTGGCAATAATTGCATGACCCTAAAAGAATTTGACCCCTTGTGACAAGGAGATAGGAAAGAGAGTACTCTGACTCAGCAAGGGAAAGATCGTAACACTCTCTAAGTATGAAGGAATCTAACCTATTGAGAGGTATGTATAGGATATTAAGGATTTCATCCTAAAGGAGATTGATTGATTGGGCACATTTGTGTATACACTAAAAAGTATTGTTGCATGTTGCTGGGCCACACAAAAACTTGGCTTACGCACTTGGTGGGATATGAAAGTAGCCATGTGCACCAAATTTGGTAGAAGTAATGAGGATATGGACATACCTCCCTATGATGGAAATGTTGACCCCATTGCACTCATCTAGCTTTGTGAAAAGACTTGGGTGATCTATGAAGAAGATGCACCATGAGGCTTATGGGTGCATGCATTCTATAGAACTATGAAGATATGGGTGCAAACATGGTATATCATGAATGAGATGCACTACAAAATAAGAAACTAGGATGTACTTAAGGATAAGTATATGCACACTTTCTCCTCTTCACAAAACCTTGAATTACTCGAGTTGCTACAAGTTATCTATCGAGCTATGTTTGAGGACATAACTATCTTAGAAGAGTACTTAAAAGAGATATTTAGAGAGAAGGGACTAGAAATTTTGACTTTATTCAAATAAATCACACTCCACACTAATTATAGTGAAGAAGATGATGAGACCTAAAAAGAGTGCAATTAGAGGGCCTTGACAGGTAAGTAAAATCTAGTGCACCTCATTGATGATAACTCTCTAAATGATGGAGACCCAATGCACCTCTAGGTTGAGATGATAGAGGGAATAAGGTGGGTCAAAGACTCCCACCAAGAAATAAATGAACCCTATCATGCACCCTCAAAACCACCCAAGTAGACATCAACATCGAAGGTGAGCCCAAGATGGCCACCATAGGGGCATACTAGTTTGAGGTAGAGATCACACACATTGCCAACCTCTTGAGGGAATTTTAAGATATATTCCCATGTAGCTACAACTAAATGAAAGGCACCCACCCTTCATTAGTAAATATGAGCATCAAATTGGTAGATGGTGCAAGACCAGTCAAGAAGTGTCCTTATTAGATGAACCCAATCTCTATGCCAAGGTAAAATTAGAGATTGATGGAATATTAGCTGCTGGTGTCATCTACCTAATGTAGGAATTAGAGTGGATAAGTCTGATGGTCATCAGCATCAATAAATATGGGTTCTTACAAATCTAAATTGATTAGAGGATGCTAAATGCTACCTTCATTAATGACCCTTTCCTAACACCATTCACTGATGAAGTCTTGGATGGGGTCATAGGTTGAAAAATATACAATTTTAATGATGGGTTCTCAGGTTACCATCAGGTGCAGATAGAGGAGGAGGATAGGCCCATAACCACCTTCATGATTGAATGGGGTTATTTCATTTACAATGTGATACCCTTTGGGCTTAAGAATGTGTTAGTCATATTCTCTAGAGTGGTAATCATCACTTTCAAGGACTTCATCCACAAGTTATTCCAAGTATATTTGGATGACTAGACTATGTATGGTCTTGTAAAGGACCACCATGACAACTTATGCCTTATGTTTGAAAGGTGAAAATAGATCTAGATCTCACTGAATATGAAGAAATGCATCTTTTCCACCTCATTTGGCACACTACTTAGGCACATCATCTACAAGGATGGATTGCTCATTGATCTAGTAAAGATTGCAATAATCATCCAACTCCATACCCCTTCCACACATAAGGATGTTTACACCTTCCTATGCCATTATGTCTACTATAGGAAGTTTATAAGGGGCTACACAAGGATCACCACACCTCTAGAGGAAATTTTATGCAAAGTTAGCCCATTCTACTGGGGCAAGGCATAAGAAGAGGCATTTGACACTTTAAAACTGAAATTGTCAAGTACATTGATACTTTAGTTTTCTAACTAGATGACTCTCTTTCACATCCATGTCAATGCATTAAGATCAGCCATCAATGCCATTTTGACATAACAAGGTGAGGGTAACATAGACCACCCCATTTCCTTCACAAGTAGAAAGTTGATGCAGATTGAGAAGAACTATACCACCACCAAGTGTGAAGCACTAGAAATGCTCTACACCCTAAAAAGTTTAGACAATATCTGCTAGCAACTTCATTCACTTTCTTAATTGATCATGAGGTGCTAAAATACCTCATAAACAAACCTATTTTTCAAGGGTGCATTTGTAGATGGGTTGTCCTATTCCAAGATTTTCAATTTTTAGTCATGGTTAAACATGGAAAATAGAATTTAGGGCCAGACTACTTGTTCCACATCAATTATAGTGATACGATGGTGCTAATTGAGGATGATATGCCAAACATGCATCTCTTCCAAGTTCATCACATTCTTGAATACTTAGTAAAGATTTATACTTTCTTAACCTCAGGGTTGGTGCCACAAACACTATCCTCCAAAGATAAGAAGTAGCATATTGTCCATGCCTCCTCCTTCTAGCTCATTGAGGGGGAGATATACAAGATTAGTAGGGATGAAGTCTTACATTGGTGTGTTTTGGAACATGAGTGGAATTCCATTCTTTAAGAATCACATGAAGGGATAGCTGGAGGACATTGTGCCAGAGATGTAATGATGCACAAGTTTTTATAATCAAGGTTATAATGGCCAAGCCTATTTAGTGATGCCAAGGAATAAGCATGGGCATGTGACATATGCTAGTGAATTAGAAAGCTAACCATCAAGATGGTATGCCTCTCATCCTTATTCTATCATAGGTGCCATTTGATAAATGGGCCATTGACTTTTTAGGGCCAGTCAACCCTACAACATAACACATAAGGGCCAGATATATCCTTGTAGTAATTGCCTACTTCACTAAGTGGGTTGATGTAATACTGACCAAAAATTACACAACTAAAATACCTATATGATTAATTTGGGAGAACATCATTAGCTGATATGGGTTCCCATTAAGTCTAAATAGTGATAGGGGCACTCATTTCATCAATGAGATGGTGCACATCCTTCTAACAGAATACATGGTGGTGCACCACAAGACCACCCCATATCATCCTCAGACCAAAAACATGGTTGAATCTTTCAATAATATCCTTGGAATGTGCCTTACCAAGATATGTGATGTAGGTCACAAGGACTAAAATGATCATGTCTTTATAGTACTATAGGCCTATTGCATAACATACAAGCACCTAAACAAGGCTACATAATTTCAACTAGTTTTTGGCATGGAAGTAGTTCTGCCCCTAGATTTTTTAGTACCTTCCTTGTGCACTATGTGAATTGGACATCTTGATGATCAATAATATTTGAGTGCAAGGATATAAGAATTAGAGCACTTGGATGAGATGCACGCCCAGGCCAAGTGGGGTCAGCAAGTTGAGAAAGCATGCCAAAAGAGGTGACATGATAAGCATATCAAGTGTAAGGTGCTAATTGAAGGAGCCTTAGTATTTCTATATGACTCCAAACACTTTTGGCACCTAGGTAAGTTTTAGATCTGTGGATGGGTCCCTATGTCATCCATCACATTTTAGAAATTGGTGCATGCAAATTGTGCACCTTGTCCAGTGAAATACTTTAAGGGCATTTAAATGGTAATCAATTAAATCCATACTAGAAATAGGGTAGATATCATGCCAAGGACACTCTAAATCTTTGGTTAATAGTTGGTTTGAGTTGAGCTGACCAAAATAAGATTTGGCACAAGTTGAACCATGTGATTTTATTTTTAGCAATAGGTAGCACAATATAGCCATAAAAGTTCCTATATTTTACCATTTCATGTATAAATTCAATCAAGTGAGTCAAGCACTTATGCCACTAATGCATGAGGTTAGACACCTAAGTTTTGGGCATGTGAAGATGATAGGTTAAGTAGTAGTAGGAAAAGAAACATTTGTGCAAGAGGTGTATGGTGATATGGTAGGAAGAGCCCTTGAACATGTTGAATCACTAGAGGGCCAGTGCAAGAGAAGATGTTCAACTAGGTTGGATGCAAGATGCTCAAAGACGTAATTATTATGAAGTGCATAAGGTAGATGAAGACACCAAGCATTATAGGGCTAGCTCAAGGAATTTATATGGGGTAGGATAGGCCAAGGCAAGAAAATGAGTGAGAAATTGACCAATACAAAGGAACATGTTGAAAGAAGAGTGCAACTAGAAGAAGTGGAATTGAGGAGGATGAATTATGCATGTGTGAAGTGCAGAGCCAAGTTTGACATAAGAGAGGTGAGGGTCATGCTAAGGAGACATGTATAAAGAGATCATTGAGGATAGTTGGCATCCATCTAGAAAAAGTGGGAAGTGACCATTTGAAAAGGGATGTCACATCACCAAAAATTTGTTAGAAGTATTTAATGTGATGGCAACATAAATATATGCATTTAATGCAAATAAGATGTAATTTTGGAAGATCTCATGATCTATCAAAAATTTGACAATCAATTCCAGATGGTGGCATTAATGATGGTTGACATATCGAGCTATAAATAGGGTGAATCGTGAATGAACAAGGTTACAAACTTATACAAAATCAACAAAGAACCAAAACCAAACAACCTTAAGAGAGTGAATCCCCATAGAGTAGATAATGCATCAAGTAAAGAAGTGGTGTATCAAACTAGAGCAAAAATCACATCAAGAGTAAAATGGTGTAGTAAAACTAAAATAGACCCCAGATCACTATTAATGGCTAGAGAAGCTCAAGTAAATAACTCACACCAAACTAAAATTAGGGGTTTTAGCAAGCCACTCCTACATTTCAATTCTAGTAGATTTAGAATGATAAAAAAGTGGAAGGCATCAAGATATGAAGAGATGCAACTTGAACCCAAGTGAGTTCCAATAGTAGAGGAATCAGTTGCCACCAAGACAAGGGCACATGTAGTAGAAGTGATTATCATTACAATGGTGGAAGCTGAGGCACTAACCAAGATGTCCTACCAACACATGTAGTTCCTACCTAAAGTATCGACGGGTAAACCCTAACAATAATTTGTGTATTTATGTCAGCTATGATATTACAACCACTAAATGTCAAGTCACTTTTAAGACTTGATGCAAGATTGGATGGTGGAAATTGAGCACAAGACCCCAGTAGGAGATGCAATCTTTAACATCTCAATAAGAGATAGATTGAAGGCTTTAAGCACAACTCAACTCTATGAGTTGTCATGTTTAAAAAAGCTAGAGGAACTTGTTCAGTTCCTCCTCTTGCACATAGATGAAGATCATTTGTACTTTTCAAGGTGATGCATGAAGATGTCCATGTACTTGATTAATAAGATAAATGGACTACCAGACTCTAAAAAAGACATCCATTAACTAATGGGTGATAATGAAGAGGTGGATCACGTCATAAATCTCCTCAAATAATTTAAAGGGGGATATACTTTCCCCATCATCAAGGGTAGTGATGTGACTGGTTGGCTCAAAATTATGCCCAGGAGGGATATGGACCAATGTGTCTAAGGTATACCTTTGTTTAGCCTATCACATAGTGCAAGGGGTAAATTTCAATGTGGCATAGTTCACTACCATAGAAATGACCAAGAATGCGTTAGAGTGCCACAATGTAAAGGGAATATTTAGATGGGGATCTATCCTCATTTTGATAATCATGGAAGAAATTGGGATCCCTAAAGGTGGAAGAGATAACTTGTGAGTGTTCCCAAAACACCATGAAAGCCCAGTGTAGAAATACAAAGACTTCACCTACCCTACAAATTTAGTTTTAAGTGCAAGACCCATGTATAAAAGTGGTATGAGCAATACATAGAGGCCTTTGGGTTAGAGTGGTGCATCCTGCAAGGGCTCCTAGTGAGTATGTTTGGAAAAATGACCTTCATCATCATGCAACATTACTACATCATCCATCTAGCACTCAAGGATGGGAATAAGTTAGGATGTTTAAAGCTTCCCTTCACCTTCTCAATTATGTTCTTAAGGGATGCATTTAGTAGAATCCCCAACATGTAGAGCCTTGATATCCCAGTCTAAGAGCTAGACATAAAAAGCTAGCAAATGAGGCACATATTCCTTCACATGGATGGAAGATTGAAAAAATATGAAGAGGATGCCTTAGATCAGACATATGTTTATCTTGTGTAGGAGGTAATGATCCTCAACTTCATCCATAGACTATACTATGTGATGAAGCCCAAAAAAAAGGATGATGGCATGGGGTCTAGCACTGTGAAATGAAGAGACCTCCCAATCCTAGTTGGGAAGGAAGGAACCCCCATACCCTAGGAAAATAAGAAGATGCTCATAAAGAAGAGGGTAGATATGCTAGAAGAGATCAAGGAGAGGTTGAAGCTAAAGATAGTTTCAAAAAGGGAAGCCTCAGTGATAGAATGACACCAGAAGCATGTGCACTTCGAATCTCAAGCCCCTACTAGCCCAAAATGGAAAAAGAAAGAGAAGGCCCCTTCCCCTATAGTAAAATAAGACACATTAGAAGAGGAATAATTGGTATATGGTACTTATATTATGCCTAAGGATGTAGAATCATCCCTTAGTGAATAATCCCTTCACCTCCTCCACATGCATAGCCAAAAAAACTAAGGCACATGATAAAGAGACTTTGCTCCTATGAGGCCGAGACCAAAAGGCCATGAGATTTAAAGGAGAAAAAGAGGAGATGGATAAGGTATGTGTTCCCACTGAGGTCATCCAAAATTTATAGGTAGAGGAGCAAAAAAGTGAAGTAATACATAGGGCACGAAGGGAAGAAATGAGTAGAGTAGGTGAAGTGATTGAAGAAGTAACTCCATTTGATACTAGAAATGAAGAGGAAGGGATATTAAAAAAATGGAGATAAATGGGCCTAAACCAAGGCCACATCATTACATTACTCACCTTATATCAGAGGCACAAGGAGTTGAGGGCTGTGAGCCTAACCTAGGTCAATCTTGACTAGCTCAAGCCCAAAGAAGTTAAAAAGAAGAAAGAAAAGTGTGTCACACAAGTAGTAAAAATAAAGGATAAGGAAGGGAAGGCTAAAAAGGAAATGATGGAGAAGGCATAGGTAAAACACACCTACAATAAGGAATGGGAAGCAAAAATGTCCCAAGAGGAAAAGACATGCATGCTAAAGGAGTGAGAAAGAAAGAAGGGTTCCACTAACATGAAGCCCAAGGGAGAAGAATCCAAGGTAACACTCATAACTAAAACCCAAATAGTGGGATAAGCCACACATAACGCATGCCCCAGCTTTGAGGGGGTGCTTGAGGAAAAAAAGGGTGATGTTAGCACCTTAGAAAAATAAGTGGAAGAAGAGGCATCACATTAGGAAGAGGATGAGGGGGGGAATTCCACCAAAGAACCCCCATAATAAAAATGAGATGACGAGCCTAACATCAAAGAGTAAGGAGAGGAAGAAGATAAAATAGAAGAAATAAGGACTGGCACCAATGCTAATGAAGTAGAAGAAGAGAGAGTTGAATAAATGGGGACTAACACTAGCGCTAATGAAGAAGAAAAGCTTAGGGAAAAAATAGAGGTTGAGCCTAAAAATGATGAGAAAGTGTAGATGGGGTTCAAGGAGTATGATTAATTCTACATGATAAAGTGCATGCCTCTAAGAACCAACACAACCCTTACGTACCACCAAGTTTCATGGGCCATGGATTTCTACATGAACGAGTTAGAGTTAGAGGTCCCTATAAAGGCCATCTGGTGTGTTAAGAAGCCTAAACAAGGCCATGAATACCATCTATTGAACCCCCATGACATAAACCCCATGCGCTCGACCAATGCTTTGATCAAGATGGTAAACTATGTAGCATGCAAGAACATCATCAATAATGTTCATACCAACAACTGGAAGAAATTTACTAAAGACATAGAGAAAGAGCTTGAGGAAACCAAACTCAAGCTTTAACAACTGATCGAGCATGTTGAAGAAGTAGATCCCTCCCTCTGAGACAACATCAACTACTTTGGCATGAAGGAAGTTGACTATGCTTGTGTGCTCATTGAGCGAATGATCCCTAGGCTAAAGTCAGTGTTAGAGGAGAAGGAATACCCCTATGAGGCTATAAGGGGTGAACTGGTAAAGAAAATGGAGGAGGTTAAAGACCTCTTCACTAAGCTCAAAGGAGGTGCCAAATAAGTAGATACCATTTTTTAACTCAATGTGCTAGGTAGATATCATCGACGCATATCTCAAGCAGTTAAAGGGGGAGAAGGATGCCTTGCTCTAGCATTCCTTCACAATTTCAAGGATTGAGAGCATGCAGGTGATGGCACAGGCCAACTCCCTTATTGCCTAGATAAAAACACAAGAATAAGACCTAGAGGTAGTATTTCATGCCTTACAAATGAAGGCCAATAAGTAGGGTAAACTCTTGTATATAGGGATGAGAAGGGAAAATGAAAGGCTAGAAGCCTTCAAAAAGGAATTGGGAAACACAAATGTAATTTCTTTGGAAGTAGCATCTACAGAGGTGGATGGTGTCATTAAATAATTGAAGGGTGCCATCCAAGGCTTTGAAAATTTTTAGGATTTATAGTAGGGTGTACCCCAAATTTTGTGCACCTAAGGTGTTTTAGGGCTAGTATATAGAAAACTAGAAATTTTATATGGGGTGATGTTGGGATCCCTTTTTGAGAAGACTTGATCCCACACCATCTGGACCAACCCTTAGCATGTGGAGATGATTGGAGGAAGTGAAGGAAACTTTTTTCACACCTTGGCACTGACTAGATAGAATCTTAAAATCCCTGAGCTAGTTGGCCAATGATTATATAGTAGTACAAGTCTCGAGGCATACCTACCTAGTCTTGCACACACCAGTTTGGGGCTCAAGGAGCATGGATATATTAGTGGAGCAGGTAGGCTTACAACCCTGAGTGATAGCTTAGCACTTGGTATACACCCTAGTTGTCCTATATGGCATAATGGAGCTGATAAGCTCTCAACTACCCACCTTTTAGCACATGCCTAGACACTCAGCAAGAGGAGTGGCCAGTGCCTATTTAAAGAAGAAAACCTCCAAGAGTAGAAAAGAGATGATTTTTTAGTGAAGATCTAGTGAATTATAGAATGATAAAAGGATAAATTATTGAGTGCTAATTAATGAATGTAATCCATGCTCATCTATGAGCCTCTGACATTAGTAAAATTAGGATTGATTAGTGAAGCCTACTATTGGTTATTGTAATAGAAATAAGATATTAATGAATGAATGTAGATTATTTTTATTATATGTTAGTCTATTGTAGATTGTTTTAGTAGTGAATTTATTTCCCCATGATAATGTTGATAAACTAGGACTCACCCTCTAACAAGTGGTGCCTTGAACTATTTAGACCTCTTACCCACTACGAAGGTCTTTGTGCTAGACCCAAAACCAAAGGGAAAACTTAAGACTAATATACATCCCCATATCTATCCCCCTTTTTTAAGAATGAACTAATAAACTTATCCTTTTAATCCTTTGTGCTAGAGACCCAATGAAGATCCGTAACCATTATATTGTACATAACATGTGGCTACACCATGATGCAACTAGCCCAACATGGACCTGGTCCCCTCATTGTCATGCTTTAGGTGAGCACATAAAACTCTTGATTTATGTGAAACCAATGATAGCATGACAATGTTTTTAAATGTTGTGCACCAGACCTTACTCCCCTTGTGCCTAACTCCTGTAACCCTAGAAATGCTTGATAACTAGAGTTATGCACATGACCGAGCATCATTCCTACTTAAGTGAACACTTTACTACAATTTTTTCATAACCTAAAACATATTTTAATATTTTACATGACTATGTCAACTATGTCAACCATGTACTCTTATTGGCAAAACCTATTTAGGGTATAGTTTGGCTCTTGGCTGACCTAGTCTATGACCTAATATTTTGTTAATAATGATACTACGTCAACTGGGTTGACCCTATCGACTAAAATTTTTAGATGAGTTTAGGGTTAAATCCACCTATATAAACATACTCATTTTTCCATTATTTAAATAAGATAAGAAGAAGTAATATATATTATGCATCTATTTATCCACCATTCTACTTGAGGAACAGGCTTAGGTTTTCATACTTTCTTTGGAGATATAGATCTTGTCTTGTAGAGAAGTATTTTAGATGCATTGATAGGTTGTGTAGCCTAGAGAATATTTATCCTTATCATCCTTATATAACACAACCACCTCTTACAAAACACCTTGACCAAGGGAGAGATTGAGGCTTAGCGGGTTCATCTTGAAAGGTAATTATTCTTAACTTTGTTCTTCCTTTATAAGAGTAGATAGATATGTATTTGCACTTCTCTTGCATGATTTAATATTTTGTAAACATTGATGTAATTATATGTCTTATATGCATGTTTAATTGTATTTTTTATTACCCCCACTTTGTGCCACATGCTTTGGTTATCACTAGATTAGATTTTTTTTCTTTACTTGTTATTAGTTTAGTTAATATGAAAGCATAGGATCTAGTTAGAGTTATTACATAATTTTTCTTGACTGGAGTATTTAGAACCATCCCTAGTGATATTATTTATGATAAGAGATCCCCTCATTAGGTCTAGTGGATCCATATTGGTTAGGTTCCAAATTATCCAATGTATCCCCAACTAGAAGTGTAATTAGGATTATCTTCTTTGAGTTAGGATTGATTTGTGGATTTGATGCATTTTTTATTGCGTACATTCTAGTGAACCCGACATGAATCTAACCCTTGTAAGTTTTTTTCATGCTTTTTCATTTCTATCATTTTATTATTTTTCTATCCTTACAAAACTAGGTTGACTAGGCTGGTACAGTTTCTAACTTTTATGAATAGTTTTAACACATAGTAACATCAAAATAACTCTATTATTTCTGTATAGGTCTTCACTAGATACAAGTTACTAGATCAAATAGGTCAACACAATACTTTTATTCAATTTTAGAGAGCAGACTATGTCAAACAAGTCAACTTATTCTCTTATTTAGCTCTAAAACAAGAAACTAAGTTATTTGAGTCAGCATCTACATAATAAACTAGGTTGACCAAGTTAACTTAGTCATGTTAAACAGGGTTCAACAAATAGGGAATTATAGAATTAGGTTGACCTAGTTGATAGAGTTAGAATAAATTGAAAGCAACATTCAAGACACCTCAACATAAATTTCATAGTCCTCAACATCTTCCAACCCAACAAGGTTCCCTTCTCTCTCTCTCTCTCTCTCTCTCTCTCTCTCTCTCTCTCTCTCTCTCTCTCTCTCTCTCTCTCTCGCTCTTTCAATTTTGTTCTTCCTTATAGTTTTGTTTTGCAAAGTTTGTAGTCTTTAAAACTGCAATCCTACAACAAACTAGGTTGACTTGATTGACCTAGTTCTATAGTTTCACTTTTATCTAAAATACTAGGTTGACTTGGTCAACTTAGTTCTTAAGGACTCTTACTTTTATAGTATAGTAGTGACACTGTTGATTCTATTCTATAATGTTTTCACACACTGTCATCTGAACCAACTTTGTATTGTGCTTACATTAGAAATTATCAACTATATGCTAGTAATTAATTCACATTTTCACTTTTAGTTATTTGCATTCTTAGAATAGCTCACATAGTCTAATTAAGTGGTTTTTCAATATAATATTTAATTTCACTATTTTTTTCTTTCTTGCACACACTACCAAATCACATAAATCAAAATGCATTTAAACATTTGTCTACCCAAGGCCTACCTACTTGGATTTCATCACCTAGGTAGAAGCCAACTTGGTTTTCTAACCATGGATGAACATATGTTTAATGTTATATATTAGCAAATCACCCGACACCCTTATCATTGTAGGATTGTGAAGTGAGGGGGTAGGCCTTGTTGTCAATATGAAGAGTACCTTATTGGAAGGAATGCAAGTAAACCTTATCTTCAACTAAAACAATGGAATCTTCTCAGAGTGTGGGTGACTCTAAAGTGAGAATAGCCTCTAAAAAGGGTTGGTTCCCTTGGATCTATCATCTAAACTAATCATTTGCTTGTAAAATGGAAAGAAAGTGAAATTAATTCATGAAAACATGTAAAATAAGGTGATGCAACAATGTTTTAAACACTTATAATTGCACATGGCACACACTATCAGACACTTTCAAAACCTAAAAATATCATTCACTCACTCTTTGATCAGCTTTCACATAAGTGTTTCATAAAAATACATAAACCAACTATCAATATAGCATGGGAGGCCACAACACAAATCTAATACCATTGCTAACATACATCTCTTTCAAATTAAACATCTTGAAACCATCCATAGATTGCTTTCTATTTCCCTACTTTTAGCCAACTTTCTTATCACACTTAAAATAACACTTTATAATAATCTAACAACATTTAGGATGACCACTTAGCATTTACTTTTTAGTTGACTAATTTCTCTTTGATCATTGTGTGTTATATTTCAAAAACTTGCATTTGCTAGTGTTGGTGCAAGGTTTTGTGCTATGTGCTAATTGGATCATTCTCATCAATCTTATTTTTTGTGTACCTACTTCCATATCTTGCTTTAAAGTACATTGCAATTTTTTCCCCTATTTTCAATACACTATCATTCTATTCGACACAGTCTCTTATAAACTATCTTTTTCCCTAACTATAGTACTGAGTCGACATGGTCAATCTAGTACTCTTTTCTGCCTCTCAATTTATAGTAATAAGTTGACCTAGTTGAATCTGTATCCTTATCAAGCTACCCTTTGTCTCAGGTTACATTACTTAGTCAACCTGGTTGATTCTGTATCCTTGTTGGCTTGGTTTTCATACCCTATTTTTAGTACTAGGTTGACCTGGTCACCTTTGTATTCTTATATGTATATTGTATCTCCTTGTTTTACATCAACTTTGCCTTCCATAATCTCTCTCCTTCATCATGAACTTCATGTTTGAATACAACACTAAGTTTAATTCAATAGATATGATGAGTCTTACTAACCCTAATAGGTTCTCCCATAAACAACTTGTGGCTCCTATCTTATATAAAATTAATGTGAATATATCCACTCACACTACAAGCGATGGGACCCCTCCTCATTCCTCTTCACTTTGTAATCCCATCTTCTCATTTGAAGATCAACCTAAATTAGAGTATACACCATAAATGATCTTATTCATCAATGAGTTTCCTCAACACTGAAGAAAGGATCCTTATACTATTTAACATCTCATGATAATTGGTCAAGTTAAAGAGCCCCATTCACCTTCTCCCATGTTATCACATGGATTTGGGGATACTATCTCCTTTTATTCTCAACCTCTTCCCTCTATTTTGACCCCTTCTCATACCATGACTTCTTTCTCTTTGATTTCCTCCACCTCCATGCTTAGTATCTCTACTAACATGATAGGTTCTACATCTAGTGGGCCTCTTCCTAGACCCACTCTTCTCAATTCTTCCACTAGTGCATCATTTACTACCCAAGGTAATAATGCCTCTAGTGATACTTCTTATAATCCTCTACTAGTCCATCTTTTCCACACAAGAAAATTATGCCACTAGTGACTCACTTACTAACACTTCTTCTCAAGATCCTACTAACATCCATAATGGTACCTAAGTCACTACTACCAATTGTAGAAATTTAAACAATGCTAATAATGAAATTGAAACCCATCAAATCCTATTAAAAAATATTAATCAAATGAATGCTTTCCAAGCTAAAAATGCAAATTAAATGATGAAAATGCAAAATCATCTTATCCATGTTTAAACCCACCCTCAACAGATGCCATGGGGCATGTATAACCAAAATATTCCCCCACCTTCTCTTTGAGATTCCCATGGTAATCTTATCCATCAACCTCCTCTTGTTAATAAAATAATTAAGCATCTTCAAAATGAGCCTATTACATCTAAAATTTCTAATATCGATATAAGAGGTGTCACCCCTACCATTTCTTATAATGGGTCAACCGATCCTACTCTTCATTTAAAAATATTTAGAAATATATATAAAGATTGGGTCAAGTTGAATACCTTTGTTGATATAAATATATTATCCAAAACCATCACGGGTGATGCTTTATATTGGTAAAACCAACTCAAATCTCATTTTATTATTAATTTGGAATATTTATTTAATGCTCTAGTCCAAGAGTTTAAACTAGTGATCTCCTTGAGAATACCTTGGCCCATTTTATCAATTGTAATCAAATTTAAACCAAAATTTCACAAGATTTTATCAAATGATGGAAGACTTAGTCTAATAAATGTGACAATAATATGGAAGATGAAAACCTTTTTCATCTATTTGCCAATGCTCTTTTTCCCAAGTTGTAATATCAAGTGTGGACTCTCTCCACATACTTTGGATGAGGCCATTAACCAAGCTAAGTGTCAATATTTCTTTATGCATCAATTTGAGCCATCCCAACCTTCTATGGGTACTCACATGTTATTAAATAATAATAATAATTGTCATGTTACCAATAATGGTGTAACTGACTCTTATGATACCATTCATACTATTTAAGCTATTGTTCTCAACTAAATTCTAGAACAAGCTTCCCCTCCTAACCACATAACCAATCCTCATTTATCTTCAACCAAAAACATCAATGTTCATAAACCTTTATCCATAGAAGAATTAAAAAAATGTCTACTGTAGAGTAATTTCCTACTCTACATCGTATTCAATTATTTTTAGTCGAGCACTACAATTTTGGCACTTCAGGTGAAGCCGTAGAGTTTTGGAGCAGAGGACGGGTTTATTTTGCCTAAGTGTCAAAGCGTAGTGGAAGCTGCCAAGTGTCATCCACAGAGTGTGGTCCCTTTTTCCCTTTTATTTATTTTCATTTCAATTTTGGCCTAAGTATTGGATTCAAGTGGAATCGACCATGTGTCGGCCTCCAAGAGACGAAGATGGATAGCTGGCGACTTCTGAGGACCTCCTTGTAACTTTTTAGAGAACCACAGATCATGCCACATACCTAGTAGTAGTTAAATAGAATGCACCAAATGTCAGCATCTGCATATCATAAGAGGCACACATTTTTTCTATTTTGACAAAGACTTTTGACGAGCTGAGTGACAGAGAGAGTAGAAAGTGCCAAGTGGTAATTGCGAAGGCCCTGAATTACCTTTTGAAGAAGCAGCAAAAGCCACCACGTGTCGACTGCTAAGAGCCTTTGTTTCAATACCTAGGTCCATGCTTTCCATTCAATGCATAAAGGCATCATTCATTTTGCTAAGTATCAAAGTGTAGCAGAGGCTGCCAAGTGTCACCTTTTGGGTCCCTCTCTACTCCATCCCCAAAAAGTAGAAGGTACCACATACCCCCAGCAAGAAAAGTGGAAGATGCCACGTATCTTCCTAGGAGTAGCAGAGGTTGCCACATATCAACTTCCGAGAGATCACCTTTGAGCCTAATCACCAAATGAAGATTGTGGCAGGGCCTAGATGATATTTTAAAGAAAGTGAAAGCGGCCAGGTGTCATCTTTTGGTGCCTTCTCGATCAAAAGGAGAGTTTTTCATAAATTGGCTAATTATCCTCTTCCATCCTAATAGAATAGAGTGCTTGTCTACCTATTACAGTGAAACTGGAGGGAAATTTGGTGAGAGTTAATTTGAGTAGATGAAACAGTGCACCAAGTAGATTTTTGGGGCTTGTGAGCATTGAAGGCACCGTCTGTTTATCCCCTAATAGCGGAGGTAGAGTAGACAGTTGAGCAGCTAAAGAGGTGAAGGATGGAGAAGATTGTGTGGGAAAGAAAGTGATCAAAGGAGACACCCAAGGCTATATAAGCAGGATTGTAAAATCTAAAAAAAAGGGAATTCTCATAGTTTTAGACTTTTTGAGGTTTGTGACCAGTAATATCATTTTCTCTTGTCTCAATTTTTTTGAGTTGTAAGGTTGATATAATCATGCATGTTTTTGTGCCCTTTATGTGGCTGAATGAATTAAGGAAATTTGAGCTCCATGCCTTGGTTGGTGTTGTCTGTGTCATTTGCAAAGTAGTCTATATTGTAGATTTTCTAGTGTTGTGATTGGAAATGCTATTTTCTTTTGTCTCATTTTTTGGAGTCTGAAGTTCTACATAACTGTGGGTGACTTATGTGCCTCTTATGTGATTGGAGGATTCTACTAAGAAGATAGAACACTATGCCTTTGTTGACAATTCCTATATCTTAGCAAAAGACTCCCTTATTGTGAGCCTTCTATTTCTATTATTCCAATCTTTTACATTGATCATGCACTTGTCTGCTCTTAAATGTAATAGAATCCTATAATAGTCACTCTATGCTCAGGTTAGGATTAGGATTATGCTCAGGCGCATCACCATAGATAGGTTTTAATTCCTGCATTTTGCATTTTTGTTAATCTCCTATCCCTTTTCCCCAACACCTATAAACAAAAGAGACCAGCTTCTTTAAAACCTAGAGGTTGTTTCAAGCCACATCATCCCACAGCTTGAAACTTCCCATTGTTGATTGGCTAGGATCTAGCATAATTTTACACCATCAATAGTTTTTGGCATGCCCAGTGGGACCAATCTTTCAAAGAGTTAAATAATTTTGGTGTATTCTTCAACCAATCTACCTTTGGATATTTTTATCAACACCAACAATGACTTTGAGTCATCAGCCAATCAAGCAATATCATCAAGAAATACCTTTGGTATGTATAATTCTGTAACTCATAGCTATGAGTCTTATTCTCCTTATATATTTAATCAAGAACAAACTTTTCCTGGAATTATGTCAAGTAATGAGGATGCACATGGCCATGAACTATACCATTTTTATGCCCAACCTAATCTCATTTTTACCTTCAAGAAAGCATTGCTGGGATTTAAAAAATACGTGTTAGAGCTTGACAGTAGAAGGCAATATGGCCAAGAGATTCCTTGTCATATCATCTATCAAGTAAGGGAAGCAATAGATCTGATTAAAAGTGAGTGGGATCCCATTGAGGGAAAATTAGTAAGAACTTACATATGAGATGTTAGAAGTGTGTGGATTGATTGCATTCCTAGAAGAGAGGCTAAGCGTTCATGAGAACTAGCCTTACCAAGTCTACCAAACTTCATATCCACCACCACAAATCCCATATCAAACACACCCACCCCTATTCATGAGTGGATTCAAACCCGTTAAGATCACTTCCCCAATAACGTAGAACCTATAATAGCAGTAAGGGAAGAGGATCCCAAACTCTCACTTTCCCCTCAAGTCCCTTCCACCCCTACTCAAGAAGCTTCTTGTTTTCCATCACAGCCTTCTTCTTCATCCCCTTTTGAAGAAGAATATATTTTAAAGGAGGCAATTAAGTATGTAGAAGAATATGCTCAATTCATGGCTAGTCAAGAGGATTCCATAAGTACAGATGAGGAAGAAATCACCGTATATTCCCCTTTTGATGAGCAAGAGGATAAGCCACAAGATTTATCCTTCACTTCAGATGAGGAGGAGATCATTTTTGACCTTTTCCTTACTTTGCAAGAAGATATAGAGGAACATGGATACTCCCTTGACCAAGTCATTGAGACAGATGACACTATCCTACAAGAAAGCTATGGATTGGCCAAGTATGGAGAAGACAACATCAAGACTCAGCTGAATATGCAAAAGGAATGCTAGTTTTTAGATTCATCCTTTTAAGAGGATGAAATCATCAAAGAGCATACTAATGCAATAAAGCTAGAATTTGAAGAAGATGAGCTGAAAGATAATGGATATCAAAAGGCACAGAGTGAAGAACCAATAGCCAATGATTTCTTGATGACACCTAAAAACATGAAGAACTGGTACTAGATGGGCATTCAAGGACAAGAAGAGTTCATAGGTGTTGAATACACATTTTGCTTAGACTTGTTTGAGTGCAAGCAAATTCACGTGGCTAGCGCAGAGGACATCCCATCAAAGGTATACCCGTTGCAATCACTGGTATGGAAACACAAGTTGGCTTGTCATAAAGAAGATGTTGTAAAGTTTGTTTTTGATCCCAGAGGAAAATAAGGATTTGTAATTAATGTAGTTAGGTAGTTTCCATTCCCACATTGCTTTGTTTTTTTTGCTTTCCCACTTTTCTTATAAAATAAGCATTTTAAATGTAGAGTCGATGTCTTAGAAGCTTTAAATTCTTTAAAATTTTCCACAATAAATGCTTCCCCAAATCTTTTGAAATCTTTAAGGTACCTTGACTGCATAATGTGTCCACCTCACCGTTTCCTAAAGATTGAGTAGGATTTGCTAATGATCACCTTAATTTAATGGTATTTGGGACTTGATAGGCCCATAAATATCCCTTAGCAAATTTTAAAGTTTACAAATTCTCAAGCATTCCTGCAAAAATATCTTGTTCATTGTGATTGTGGCCCCTAGTGAAATTTGTTGCAGCAAGCGTGTTTTTATCTTACGAAAGGTTCATACTAGGTTATTATACAAGAGATTTAGAGATGGTAGGAACATCAAAAACACCCAAAAAGAGAAGAAGGGTGCAGTTCCAATTGGACCCAGAAGAGGAACAAGAGCCTTCACAGCACCCAGTGCAGAGCACTACAACTTCTCCTCAGGTAGGAATTACTCCCCCTCCTCCCTCTCAATCCATTCCTCACCCTACCAGTGTGGTGCCTCCACCCAACCAAATGACACCTCCCACCACTACTGCCATTCCCATTTCACAATTCACCTCATCCTTGATGCCTCAAGCCTTAACATTACCTTATTTTTCCCCTTTCATTCCCAAAAAGATGCCCCTGCAAATCACCCCTACACAACTAATGGCTCTCCAATATGGCCTACCACAAGGATTTCCCTTTGTAGGGGGACATATTACATCCCCTTACACCTTTTAGATGCAGGCTGATGCTACAAGGAAGGCAAGAGAAGCCCGATTGGAGAAGAAGAGGAGTAAAGAGAATAAAGCACTGGTAGTTCCACATTTGAGGTCACAATTTGACCCCATCCAACAGTAGCTGATGGTGACCCATTTTTCATCCAACGTTGCCAGGCTGAGTGAATAAATGCAACTGGAAGACTACACCATGAATGCAGTGGCCATCAACATGTCCCTATTCAGGCCTCAAGACAGAGTCGAGCTCATGACTGAATCACTTCTGCAGTCATAAAAGATTATTTGAGGATATCAAGGAGACTGTAGAAGATAGGGGCTGACCTGGCCACAAAAAAGGTAAACTATAGTAGTTTGGCCAAACAAATAAACCAGAAGGACAATGAGATAGCTAGTCTATAGAAATAGTTGCAAGATATTGTTTCCCTCCAGACTCAATGGGTAATTCAAGCCTAAAATGATTCATTAAAGACAAAACTTGCACTTGCAAAGGATGCAACAACAACTCTAAGATGGGAAAATACAACACTGTAGAGAAGAGTCAAAAGACTCCAACTGTAGGTTACCCAATCACAACAAAGGTTGTTGGAAGAACAGAATAAGGTTATGACTTTTCAAGCCCAGCTCCAAGCAGAGTAGCAGTAGACTGCACAACTAACAATTGAGCTGGCCAATAGGCCAAGAGATATCAAAGTGGTACAGCTGGTAAAGGGCCTTTACAAGTCAGCATGGGAGAGAATCTCTTCAGAGATTCTCTAGCTCAAGCCAATTTTCACCTTCCTCCTCAAAGCACAGTAGTGGTGTGAGAGGGTTGAGAATTTGGTATAGAGCACTCTAGCCATGATCTCCAAAAGAGTCACAGACACTCATTCTTTACTGGAGAAGATCTACAGCACAAGGGATGCAACATTGGCAGCCATGGGGATTCCTGACAGAATGGCCACCACAAAATAGGTCAATGAGGAGCTTAGTCATAATGCCGTAGCCAAAAATTGTAGAAGCTATCTCGATGTTGTCAAAGAAGGCATCTATGAAATGAGGCAACACATTGAAGATCTAGTGCGACTGGGCCTTCCTTCCCCATTTTTGGATGTGAGGATGGTGCTGATGGTGGACCAAATCCAACCATTAATGCTGGCCAGGTAAAGGGATCAAATAGTTTTTTAGATCTTGCAGGATGATTCTCTAACCTCTGAGGTCAAAACTATTCTAATTCCTATTTTTTGGCTAGAATCCAATCTAAAAGCCACTGCCCAGGTCTTGCAAACCTTCTCGCACAAGGATCTCATTAGCTTGGGTTTGGCTTTTGATGAGTTGTAGAACAAGCAAGGATTATCTGACCATAAGTGGTCTATCTTCCAGATAGCTCTTTTGAAGCTGTAAATTTTTAAATTTTGATCAAGCGGGAGTCGGGTTCTTTTTGAGCAGGCTCAAAAGCCTTGATGGTCTCCAATAACTGTAGAGTAATTTCCTACTCTACATTGTATTCAATTATTTTTAATCTAGCACTACAATTTTGGCACTTCGGGTGAAGCCACAGAGTTTTGGAGTAGAGGACAGGTTCATTTTGCCTAAGTGTCAAAGTGCAGTGGAAGCTACCAAGTGTCATCCTTAGAGCGCAGTCCCTTTTTACCTTTTGTTTATTTTCATTTCAATATTGGCCTAAGTATTGGATTCAAGTGAAAGCGACCACATGTCGGCCTCTGAGAGATGAAGATGGATAGCTGGTGACTTCTAAGGACCTCTTTGTAACTTTTCAAAGAACCACAGATCGTGCCACGTACCTAGTAGTAGTTAAACAGAATGCACCACGTGTCAGCATCTACATATCATAAGAGGCACCCATGTTTTTTATTTTGATAAAGACTTCCAATGAGCTGAGTGATAGAGAGAGTGGAAAGCACTAGGTGGCAGTTGTGGAGGCCCTGAATTACCTTTTAAAGAAGCAACATAAGCTACCACATGTCGACTTCCAAGAGCCTTTGTTTCAATACCTGGGTCCATGCTTTCCATTCAATGCATAAAGGCATCATTCATTTTGCTAAGTATCAAAGTGCAGTAGAGGTTGCCAAGTGTCACCTTTTGGGTCCCTCTCTACTCCATCCCCAAAAAGCAGAAGGCACCACATACCCCTAGTAGGAAAAGTAGAAGATGCCACGTATCTTCCCAGGAGTAGTGGAGGTCACCACGTATCAACTTCTGAGAGATCACCTTTGAGCCTAATCATTGAATGAAGATTGTGGTGGGTCCTAGATGATATTTTAAAGAAAGTGGAAGCGGCCAGGTGTCATCCTTCGGTGCCTTCTTGATCAAAAGGAGAGTTTTTCATAAATTGGCTAAGTATCCTCTTCCATCCTAATAGAACAGAGTATCCGTCTACCTGTTACAGTGAAACTAGAGGGAAATTCAGTGAGAGTTAATTCGAGTAGATGAAATAGTGCACCGAGTAGATTTTTGGGGCTTGCGAGCATTGAAGGCACCATCTGTTTGTCCCCTAACAGTGGAGGTAGAGTAGATAGTTGAGCGGCCAAAGAGGTGAAGGATGAAGAAGATTGTGTGGGAAAGAAAGTGATCAAAGGAGACACCCAAGGCTATATAAGCAGGATTGTAAAATCTAAAAAAAAGGGGAAATCTCATAGTTTTAGACTTTTTGAGGTGTGACCAGTAATATCATTTGCTCTTGTCTCAATTTTCTTGAGTTGTAAGGTTGATATAATCATGCATGTTTCTTTGCCGTTTATGTGGTTGAATGAATTAAGGAAATTTGAGCTTTTTGCCTTGGTTGGTGTTATCTATGTCATTTGCAAAGTAGTCTATACTGTAGATTTTCTAGTGTTGTGATTGGAAATGTTATTTGCATTTGTCTCATTTTCTAGAGTCTGAAGTTCTACATAATTGTGTGTGACTTATGTGCCTCTTATGTGATTGGAGGATTCTACTAAGAAGATAGAACACTATGCCTTTGTTGACAATTCTTGTATCTCAACAAAAGACTCCCTTGTTGTGAGCCTTCTATTTCTATTATTCCAATCTTTTACATTGATCATGAACTTGTCTACTCTTAAATGCAATAGAATCCTATAATAGTCACTCTGTGCTCAAGTTAGGATTAGGATTATGCTCAGGTGCATCACCATAGATAGGTTTTAATTCCTATATTTTGTGTTTCTATTAATCTCCTATCCCTTTTCCCCAACACCTATAAATAGAAGAGACCAGCTTCTTTAAAACTTGGAGGTTGTTTCAAGCCGCATCGTCCCATAGCTTGAAACTTCCCATTGTTGATTGGCTAGGATCTAGCACAATTTTATGCCATCAACATCTACCAAGGCCTCTCCTATGTGAACTTGATCCCACTTGTCCTATGAAATCTTGGTATGATCACAATTTTTTTTTGTTTAATGCTAGTTGGGATTATTCTCATGAGACCTATAGGCAGATTCATAATTTAGCTATGGATTTCCTTCTTGGTCCCAATTTTGACCATGATTCTATCATTCATAAATGCCAACAAGCCTATGACATTGATTTCAAAGCCCATTAAACACAAGGTTAATCTCAATATTTGAACTAGGCTAGTGCTTATTTGGCCATATATAAATATCATATTCCAAATCACCAAGATAACCAAGAAAATCCTACCCCTTATACCAATTATGTTGACAATCTTCTTGACCCAACTCCTAAAGAGAATGTGGTCAATATGACTAACATGAGAATGGAGGTTACTTTTATTGATCCTCAACCCATACATACACATCAATTGTCTCTCACATTTCATGTTATCCAAGATTCCTCTCCAACTCACTTAATCGAGTTGGGGAAACAAGGCCTTATATCTTTTGATGAACCAATTCCCACACCTACCTTAGATAACACTTCTCCTACCATTTCTACCATCACATTATCATCTCTACCTATCACCAATGATACTCAAACTTTTATAAACATTTCTTCTCAAACCACACATGTATCAACTACCACTTTCTCTCAAACTTATCCTCCAATTAAAACTTCTACCTCTTATGATCATAAATGCACATGTACTTCAGCTCCTCCTTTCAAGAACCTCCTTCAACACTATGCACCTCTTTCCAATAGTCCTCTTATGGGTTATGATGAGTGGGATCCTATCACATAACTTACTAATCTCCCATCTCAAATCCCATTTCTTGAACTTATGTGGACCTCTCTATGTCATCATAACCATATTATGCAACTTTTATTCAAAACAAGCATCCCTCATCTTCCCCTAATAAGACATGAAGCCATATTATCCAGATCAAAAGATATCATTTTACAATAGTGTGAATAGATGTCCATACATGTTGATGAAACAATGGACACTTCTCTCTCCCTCAAATTCCCCATTACTCCTATGATTCTCGATGAGATTTCGCTTTATGAGGATGAACCTCCTCTATTTATTAGTGTCCAAATTGGTGATATTCAAGTCAAGCATGCTTTGATTGATGAATATCTTATCATTTGTGTCACCTTTCTTGATTTTATCAAAACCCTTAGATATTATAAGTGTAATCTTAAGTCCACACGTAGCACATGTCAAGGCTATGACTAAAGGCAAATGCCTCCTTTAGGTTGTGTGTGGTTCCCCATTACCTTCTCAATGATAATTGTTCATGTAAAGGTGATGATCTTCAACTTTCCTCTATATTATAACATTTTGCTTGGTAGGCCATGGAATCATCACATGAGATAAATTACCTCCTTCACTTGTTAATGTGTCAAATTTCCTCACAATTGAGACATCTATAGGATTAATAGTGACACTAATCCTTGAAATTTCAAACAATTATAACACCATAGTGTATTCAATATTCCTACCCTTGAACTCTTTCTAAATATTCCATTTTATAAATCTCAATTATTTAAATTTCTTATCAATTCTACCTAAGGTTATAATGGTCACCCCAAATTCCTTGGTAATATACCCCATAACCTCCTAGATTCTGATGATGATGAGCCTAATGAGATCAATCTCAAGATTAAAACTTTAGATCTCTCACCTCATCTCATCACTCATCTTCTTACTTCTCTAAAACCTCATTCTTATTAACCACCTTATGATGACATCCCCAATGTCTTAACCAAGACTCAGCATTCCATTCATCACACTACATTGGATGACAAGGTCATCCCTACCTACTCCATTGATATTCATACACCTAATTATGATGATGGCTATACTTGGATGATCCATTCTTATGAGGTCTTATTTAGTCTTTAGATGCTAATATTATTCATTATCATTCTTCTTTGTTTCAATATTTTAGTATATCTTCTAGTATTTCATATTATATTTTTCCTATTTTTAGTATTTTCCCTCTTTATCATAGGGTATAGTGGTACACACTACTCTAGTTTCTGAAGAACCTCATAGGAGTATGTTTATGGATCATGCTATGATTAGTCCTAATAACTTTGATAGATACCATGACACCTATATCTGACTTATCCCTAAGATGCTTGTGACTATCCATTAGCCTTCTATGGACCCTAACCCTCCCTTAGTAGAGCCCATTTTAGATCACATTCCTATTCCCACTTTAGCCAAGTTTCTTCCTACTTTTTATCATATTACTCCTTTAGTTGAGCCTTGTATAGTCTCTCCACAAACCCAACCTTCTCTTGGTGATGGTTTACTCCCTTTACCATAGTTGGCTCCTTCTCCCATCAAATGAGATGATCAATCTTATTATGACATTTGTAAAGTTGTCGATCATTGGACTAGATATTTTTCCCTATATCAACCTTCCTCATATTTTGTTTCTCCCCTTCTTACGATTACACCCACCAAGTCTACTCACAAGCATATATGTTACCTCCACAACATAGATAACTATTAATTAACACATTATCAAAAGTTTTGACAATATATTAATACCTTGCATCCCACTACTCCTCAACCCTTAGATAAGGCTATACCTCCCCTCAAAGTATTACCTGAGTATATTCCTAAGTATAAAGAGTTATATTGTCTTTGGTACTAATATGACACACATCATATTGATCATTGTCAAATCTCTTAATAACATATTATGGATCACCTCCTAACCATTCATGTACCTTCTACCCTTCCTCCCACAAATCACTCTCGAAAGAAGGCTCCCCCTTCATCCCCAGTGGCTCCACCTCTTGTGGTCTCTCTTCCACATAATATTCCTCCACCTATGAGTCCATCACTACATGGCACCTTACCCACTGGTGACCCCTTCATCTCTTATAGAAACCATTCATATGCATTCTCCTAAGCATCCATGTAGGATAGCCCTCATCAACATGATCCTTTAAGAATACCTAAATTTTCTATCGAGGAGATTCAACATGAAGTATTTTCTCAACTTTACTTGAAGATCAATGAGACATTAGCTATAGTATACATTCAAATTCATAGATACTTATCAAATATTATGGATAATGTGTGTGGATAAATATATCAATAATTATGAACATAGGCATGATGCTCTTAAATTTTCATTTGGACTGGACATGTGTTCCAACTTTACATTTATATATTCTTATATCAGTTGACATTGTGTTAAATTATTATCTATCCTACATGGTGACTTTGATTTCACACTTTATATTGCTTATGTTGTGATTATGTTTTCTTATGGATTCTTTTTCATAATAGCATTCTTTTTCTTCTTGAGTTCATTTTATTATGACTTCCTTTTTCTTTTTCATAATTGTTTACTATCTTATCTCTATAAACATGGATAATTATTATTGTGACTTGGTTATACAAACCTTCCTCCCTTTAGTCATTCCTTCTTTACCATGTGATCAATTACCAAACAATTCATCTCATTATAATTTCATTTTACTGGTCAACTTTGGATTTCCATTTATTCTCCTTTATTCCCTTTCACAAACTAAGTATACACATGGTTGAGACTTGAGATAACATGTTAATTCATTGTTAAGCCTAAGTCTTTTAGTCAATCTTGTATTTGGATACTTAACTTCTTTTATCCTAAGCCTAAAGATCCTTCATATGTATCAATCTATCTCTAATGATTGGTTATTACAAGTCTATATGGAGGAGGAATCTTAAAAGACATAAAAAAATTCAAAAGCCAAATCATTTAACAAAATATAATGATCTAAAAGGCAACATTCAAAATTCTCAAAAGTCAAATCACACTAAAAGATGTGACTCTAAGCATATCTCATTTTTATAAATAAAATCTCAAACTCCATAGTTGGCCTCATGATAGAGTTGATGTCCATTTGGTTGTGGTAGGCTAGTAGATTAGAAAAGGACAATTAAAAAATCTTTTAGTACTACCTACTTTCTCATGCAAGTACCCAATATTCACAATAGATCAAATCTGTAAGGGGTCCTGAGGAATGGGAAACACATTATGGGAAGGTAGGTCCATTTTAATTTTATTTTGAAAAACCTCCAACATTATTTTATCTTAGTAGCACATTGCCTACACAGCTTTATGTCTATAGCAAATAGGTATCCTCTGTATATTGATGGTCACTAGCCACTTAGTGTCTTCTCATGTCCTTAACATGCCTCATGTCTCCTAAAGTATTCTCATAATATGCCTATGTTATGATTCTTGCATTCCATTTTTCACTCCCTATAACCCTAATATTTCCCCTTGAGAAATATTATTCTATTCACTGATCACTCCCCCTAGGGATTCCATTTATGAGTTTCATTGTAAGACCATGTATAAGACCTGGCCTTCCTCATAGATTACCAAAATTTCAAATCACCATTCCAAACATACCTTTTCACCATATTTTCACATTAATTCCACCTCATTAGTGTTCCCTTTATGAGTTGTAGTGTAAGACCATGGATAAGACTTGGGCTTCCTCATAAAAGTTTCCAATACCCAAGTTATAATGAAATTACATGGGTAAAATATGAGCTAAGATGTGATTGATTATGAGTTACACATCATTGGCATGCTTACCATCTTGATTTAGTATGTTTTATGCTTAATTCATTAATCTTTTCATTTTTATCTTCTTATTTTTTGATTGCATGTAAAAATCCAACCACTTCTCTTAAGTTTTTCATACTTCCAAACTTTAATTAGTGTGATTAATTTAAGACCATTTTACCAATTTTGTTTCTCTTTTATACTTCCTAATGTGATTTATTAATATTGATTAATTTAATTGATTTATTTTTGTACCATTTTTCTTTCACATGCTTTCCATTTTCTATTCCATTAATTTCATACTTCCCAACATGATTTAGTGTGATTTTACTTGATTTAATTTAATTCTACTCTTTATCATGATTTAAAATGGTTTATTATACTTAGTCATCTTTTGTTATTACACATTTTCTATCATGATATAGTGTGTAGTGCATTTGTTTTTGATTAATTATAATTTTCCAACTTTTTTCCCTGTTTATTTTTAACCATGCATGTGTACTACATAATGATAGAAAATAAAACACCCCACATATATTTCCTATATCATATACAAAAAAAATACACGTGATAGAAATAAATATATCCATGTATTCACAAACACAACCAAAATACAAACCATAAGATCAACATCCAACTATCAAAATAGAATATCTCTATATATATCATGTGTTTTTAATACAAAGTACTAGAATACATCACTCTAGCTCTATGGATGGGCCCCATCATGTCTATATCATGGCATATCCATGCTACCCATAGATCCTCAGACTATCCCATTTAACTAGCACATCGTAAAGAGGTTATTTGAGATCTCAAGCCTACTACCTATCCTTATAATTTGGCCACTTAGACCTGTACCTATCCCAACTAGATAGTGGTAACCATATGTGCATCTCTCTTTTAAGCCAAGGTCTTCCATCCTTGTGCCTATCCTAATCCTATGACTAATATTGGTTGTATCCTATCTCCACATGTCTATCGCTACCTCATGACCTCCCCTACTAGTCTAAACGAGCTCACCTAAGCTGGAGAAGATGGTACCATGGGATAATCTAATGTGGTAGGGTTGTACGGTGCTAGCACCCCATAGAGAATATCATGGTGCACTCCCATCACCAGGGATCCCCATTCAACCTCCTCCTCATCTACAGGATGTACAAAATTCAAACTAGATAGATATTATATCATAAAATATCTCAAAATCTATCTATCTACAATCAATCAAACCTTATATAACTAGTATTCTATTTCAAAGACTAAAAATTACAACATTTTTTTACCTATCCTAATGTCACTAATCACTGTCTCCTCATCTGCTCATCTACCAAGCATGGTCTCTCCATCATCTTTCTCATTGAGTACCTCATCTATGGGATGCCTCCCAATCAAAAAAAACCTTAGGGTCACCACATATGCATGTCTCAAGCCTCACCTTAGTGGTGCCTCTATAGACTAGCTTTGCCCTAGGTTAACTGATGAATCATCCTAGATGACCACCCTCTATGCTCTCTCTCAATGCTAACATCTCCATTAGTGGTGAAATTGAGTTGGTCTTTACTCTTATTATGATGCTAGTTGTGGTACTTGTAACACTCCTACATCTACATCCATACCCTTTCTAACTAACTACTAGCTATCATGCTTGACTAATCCATTGTCTCACATGTCATGGTCTGATCTCCAATCTCATGGCTGACACTCCTCCTCCTCCTCCTCTCTCCTTCAGATATTTTGCATGTTGAGCCTAAAATATAGGCAACACTAAATGAGCTACCAAGTGAGGGAGTCAAAACTATCTTGGTAAGCATGCCACTAGATGTGGCTCTACCCACCAAGTGTAGTGGCCCATGATTTGCACTCATGCTAACCCTAGTGCTATCATCACCCAACTTGATTAAATAGTCATAATGTGTGCATAAGGTTTCCACATGATCTCTCCTTGTGTGAACATGTATCGTATTAGCATGTGGGGAACAAACCATGCCAGATGATCTTATATCCATCTTAAAACTCAAGGTAACCAATCATTGACCACATGGGGAAAACTAGTTAGATGATACATCATAAACCTCTCATATATGGCATCCCATATATATCATTCCATATGGTCTTCTACCCTCTAGATAACATCCCATATATATCATGCATGAACTAAACCTAGATGAGAGAACCTAAGACATAGAGTGCCCCCTACTTCAATATCGACTAACACAAGGCTATCACATACAATGGTACCTTACCATCTGACCTATGACACATTACTCATGCTATCACAAGTCTTATCATAGCCTTTCAAATATCTAGAATCTATGCAATATAGACATAGAATAGACACACCCTTAGTTTTGGGTAAATCCTATCTAAGCACATCTCTCATTAGGCTAATCCTAGCCTCTCCTAATAATAATCTAGTATCCCCATGATCATCGGTGTACCCCTATAGGAAGTCCAAGAAATGCATGGACATCCTCTAATGAGATACCAACCTCTATGGCATCCCCATCCACCACCAATATAAAAGTGTTGGTCAAGTGTTCCTAGGCTCCCAAGAACATGACCACTAGATCAACACTCAATAGAATCCATCACATCTCCATGATGCCTCTCAAGACTAACATGACCAATATAGCTCTATCTATGCTTGTCAGGTGCTCAAATAGATCTGATAGACATGATACATCTACCAATTACCAAAATATCTAGTGCCCCTACAATAATCAAATAACACAATATGTATTAGACCTCCATGTCACTCATAATCAAAATACATTCTTTTAAAATTAAAAAAAATAATCTAATTTTCCTTAATTTATTCATTTCTTACCAATCTGACTTATTTTTAGTAAAGTGGCCATTTTTAGTACTCAGTCAGACAACTTGGGCCTTCAAAGTACTATATCAACCATTTTCCCTCATTTTAGTATTATATCAACTACTTAATAACTAACTAAGTCAACCCTATAGTACTAGGTCATCCATTTGGACTTAAAACAACTAAGTTGGCCTTCTTTTTTCCCCCTATAGTAATAAGTCAGCCTTTTGACTTAACAAACTAAGTTTGCTAAGTGGTACTATGTTAACCTTTTCCCCAACCAACTAAGTTGGCCAAGACTTACTAGGTTGGCCTTTTTAAAACTTTATTTTCTACATACTAGGTTGATTGGGTTAACCTAGTTCCTTCAAAATGTTGACTCTTTGACCCATTCTAATAAATGTCCTATGTATTTATTACTTTGATCCCTTAAAACCTAGTTCCCCATTTGACCCCTAGTATCTCTAATTTTTTTCTTGGGTTCATTTCAATATCTAAAATTGGCTTAACATAAAAATTTATATAAAACACTTAATTTCAAGTAAAATACTCAAAAAATTGATATTCTCAATTGCTTACCTATGTTGTACTTGCTATGGCCACTATGCATCCTCCTTGTCTTAGTTGTTGTCTCCTCACCATCTTGGCTCTCTAAGCTTTCACTAAGTCTCTCAGATCTCTATTTTTTCTCATAATAGTAAAATAATAGCAAATGAATTATTTTTTTACCCTATTATTATTTAATATTTACCATTCAAATATTTACCATCAGATTCCTTGTTTTGATCATATTTTTCCTTTTACTAACTCATTTTTTGAACTGTAAAAAGTTATGGAATACTAACATCATAGAGAATCATTTCCAATATTATATTCCTTTTTTTTCTTTTTTTTCTTTTTTCACTAATCTATAAAGGTTCACCTAATGTTCCTCACATTGGATGCCTTCAAATATTTTGCATTTTCTTCTTTATCTACAACACTAAGGTAAGTAAAGGTATGCATTTTTCAATTTTATCTTTTTATTTGTCTTATTTTATCATTATTGCATTTTTTGAAAGTCAATTTTATGTGTCATTGTGTTCTATTCTTGAATCACCATCCCGTATTACACTTACATGACACGTGATGAGCTTCGAGTGAGGCATGTGTATACATATAATATTTTCAAACTTTTATCAATTATTGATGCTCTCTATCTTGTAGGATATTATCGAGTCTCAATCTCTGAGTACACACCCTAAGGGGTGTATCAAGAAATGGGTGGGTAAACTATTGGTGCTTCATAGGATTGTTATCCCTTTTACCATTTGTTATCTACACACTTGTCTCTTAAAAAATATTCCCCTGAGCTTGGCCTTCTCTTTTACATACTCCTCTAGTATTTTCCACCTTCATTATCCCTTTACCTAACCTAAAACCTCTTTTGATAATTTACATGACTATGTCAGCTATGTAAACCTTATACTCTTATTAGAAAAACTTATTTAGGGTCTAGGTCAGTTCTTAGCCATCCTATTCTGTGACCTAGTGAGTTTTTATCAATAATGATAATTGGTTAACCCTGTCGACCAAATTTTTTGGAAGGGTTTAAGGTTAAATCTACCTATATAAACACAATCATTTTTCCATTATTTAGAGTAAAGAAGAAGAAGATATATTATGCATCTGCTTATCCACCATTCTACTTGAAGAACAAGCTTAGGTATTCATACTTTCTTTAAAGATACAGATCTTGTCTTATGGAGAAGTCTTGTAGATGCATTGATAGGTTATATAACCTAGAGCTAATTTATCCTCATCATCCTTATATACCACAAAAACCTCTTGAAAAACACCTTGGCCAAGGGAGAGATTGAGGCTCGATGGGTTTGCCTTCAAAGGTAAGTATTCCTAACTTTGTTCCTCCTTTGTAAGAGTAGATAGATATGCATTTTCACTTTCCTTCCATGCATTAAGATCATGTATACATTAACATGAGTATATGTCTTCTATACATGTTTATTTTTGTTATTTATTACCCCTAATTTGTGTCACAAGATTTGGTGAGAACTAGATTAGATTTTTTTACTTTACTTGTTATTAGTTTAGTAAATATGAAAACATAAGACCTAGTTAGGGTTATTACATAGTTTTGCTTGATTGGAGGCTTTAGATCCTTCCCTAGTAATATAATTTGTAATAAGAGATCCCCTCATTAGTTATAATAGATCCATATTACTCATATTCTTGATTATCTAATGTCTCCCCAATCAAAAGTGTAAGTAGGATCTATCTTCTTTGAGATAGGATTGATTTATAGATCTGATGCGTTTATGATTATATATAGATTGTACCACCATTGGGGTCTAATGGGGGTGATTTCACCAACCTCAAGGTCTATGATTCATGTCATCACCCCTATTAGGGTCCCCTGGTTATTATTGTATGTTTATTAGGGTCCATTGATTGTGTACCACACTGGTTAGGGTCCATCAAAGGTGTTTTCACATTGGTTAGGGTTTGTTGGTTATACATCATGCTAGTCAGGGTCTGCCAATTGTGCAACATGTTAATCAAGGTCTATTGGAGGTGTTTACACATTGGTTAGGGTCCACCAATTATGTAACACACTGGTTAGGTTCTATCAGAGGTGACTGCAAGGGTCTCAAGACTCGATGGGCATGCAAATAGGGTCACATATTCTCTTGGGTATGTAAGTAACAGGGTAAATTTTTTAGGATGTGAAAGCAGGGGAATAGATTCCTCAAGGCATGAAAGCAAGGGTCTCAAGATCTATAGGTGTTGAAGGAACAAAATTTTACCAAGTTTGAAGAAAGCCTAGATCTAAAAATTTGGAGTAGTTTATTTAAAAACTAAGAGAGACCCACTTAGTTTCTTGAAAAACATAGAATTTTTTATAAAAAAAAATCCTAAAAGTCATTAGATATATGTATTTTTATAGATTCAAAAAAACACCTTTAGACCCCTCAAAAATGTTCAAAAATTGCCTTTCATAGAAGAAGGTCATGTGGGGAGTCAAATCTAGGGGTTTTGCACCTTTTGATTATAATGGCATTGTCTATTTTTTAATTCGATACCCTAGATATACAAATTTTCATGGATTTTCAAGAAACCCCACCAAAACCTAGAAAACCAAAATCAATAAAAAACCTAAACAAGTTAGAATGGAAGATTCAAAACAGAATCAATGACAATAATCTACTAATAAAGATCTAATACGTTATCAGAGTGGGATGAAATGAGTATTAACTATATAGGTTTGAATGCATAGATATGAATTTGTATGGAGTAGTTAACCTGAAGAACAAATCATAAAATGGAAGAAGTTTGTCTTCACAATAAGAAAGTTGTATTAAGAAGCATTAATAAAAAAGTTCATATGAAGATACATTATCTAGTGAGGAACTAGATCACCTAAAAAGGAAATTAAATCAATTCACAATTATAAAATGGCTTAAATTACATTTCCCCTAATGGCCTATTATTAACCTAAACAAGCTAAATAAGATCGTGTAGACAAAACTCAATAGGACAAAAGTCAACACTAATAGTCATTAGAAAATGTGTTGTTAGGAAGTTTTTCAACTATAGATAAGAGTTTATTATATTTTTAGTTGATGATTCAGATATTAAACTTTTAAATAAAAAATTTCCACTTAGTGGTCCTTACTTGCAAGCATGGTCTTGCTTAATAGGGAGTATAGTATATTATCTTAGATACTAAAATTGTTTATCTTCCAAAGAATGTAATATTTAAGCTTCTTGGTTTTAAAGATAGGAGCGAGGCACTATCTTTCACTTCATGTGCAGTTGATCTCATTTTCAACTAGCATGTGAGAGAAATAGGATATTGTATTTTCTCATTAGTGTCAACACATAAATTTAATCATTAAGTGTTTGACAATGTTTAAACTTGACATTCTTATCCTACTTAGCTATTCCATCATTCCGTTAACTTTCAATATATAAGGGAGTATTTTATATTCTATAAATTATATTATAACTACCTAGAATATAATTTATACATCCTATTTTAATTAAAAACTCCTATAAGACTAATTATAACAGTCTCTATCCTTTTGGGACAAGACCACACTAGGTTGAATAAGGTTGCATTACGGCCTTATACACTTATATGGCCTTGTCCCCATGCCCCAATGGTAACTTTTTGAATTCAAATAATTATATATTACCCCTCACGTGATTTTAGAAAGGTTAGTCAACATAAATATTAAAAATATTCCTCTATATCATCACATCTAGGCATCTTAAAACATATCTAATAATCACTTGATAAATACTAATTCACATTAAGTAGAAAAGCACTATTCAATTCCAATTCTAAAATATTATAACAATCATAGGCCAATTCTATTTTTTTATTATAGGTCAAGGGTAGTTAATGTCAAGCAACCAAAATAATCGATCTAGTTGCTTTCATATAGCAAATTTAAAATTTGCTCACTCACTTTAGAAGGGAGAATTATGTTGGATTGACACCTATTTGGGCTATGTAGGTAGCACTCAGATTACACAAGGTTTTTTTAGGGTGGCCTAGTTATTCCCCTAACCCTATTCCCCCATTTTGGCATTTGATCTCTTTGTGTTTATTTTGTAGGATTTATGGTTTTGTAATTTTTAGTTCTACTAAACAAAAAATCGACACACATAATTAGATTTGTAAACCCTCATAGACAAATGCAGATAACTAGATCATAAAATAAGTTACATAGTCAACCAAAATATGGCCATAGTCAATAGATAAGACCGTAGTGTGTCATGTCCTCCTAATACAACCTTGTCCCAACATAATTTAAAATCTCGCTTACATGTGTGACATAGTTCACATGACTTTTTATCTAGTTTTCAGTCATAGTTATCTTTCACAATTTTTATAAAAACTAGTTTGAGGGAGGTCTACACATGTGTTTACGAATTTACTATTATTATCTTATTTCCAATTATATAAATTATATATTTTATATTCAAGTACGTATATTTATTGTATTTTAATTTCAGTATTTTATGTCCATTTCTTTAATTCATTTCAATTCAAAATAGATAAAACATTATGATGAACCCATAATTTTATTTTAAAAATGTTACTTTATTAATTTCTTGATTTTTTTGTGGTCTAGGGTTCTAGCTGAATTTATGATTTCAAAAAAAAAAATATTTATTGATTCCTTACACACAAAAAAACTTGAATCTTAATTTCTATTTATTTTCTATTTGCTTGTGTTTCTTTTTACAAACTATATATTGGCCATTTTAAAACTACTCTGTGACTATTATTATGGGTTACATGGTGATTTATTCTATAGACATCATGGTGTGAGGTTTTTCCCCAATACTCATAGCCATTTTACAATACTAAACATAGATTTCATTCTCAATGTACCTGTATATCTAAAATTCTTAGAGTCCCTCATTTATACCATAGGAAGCCTCTTTTAACCATTTGATTTGTGGCGCATCTAAGAAGAGCATATCGTCCAGTGAAGTTACTCTCTTTGTACCATCAAAAATGGGGTTAGTTGGATACATGCATGATATTTACCTAGTAGTTAGTGCTATGAAATAATGGGCCAACACCAATCAATGAATGAGAAAGTATATTTGATAGTCCACATAATCATTCAAACCTTTTACTAGATCACCCTTCATACCTTAATTTTTCCTTGTATTGTATTTTTTAGTCATATAAAATGTCCAAATTGGTAGTTTGAGTGTGGCTTATGACACCCTATCCATATGACCTTCTTGCATGCTCTTGTGACCCTCCTAGACACCTTTTTTCTCATTGCTAGCCATCTGTAGCCTTCTAGATGATCATTCTAGCTCAGCTAGACTCTATTTTCTAGGCCAATCATATGCCCCTAGGTCTCAAGCATGTAGGATAGGAGTGCCATACCTAGAAATAGAATTCGAACCTAAGGTGTCCTATTTTTGGTGCTCCTATCCAATCAAACTTTGAGCCTAAATGATCAATTTCATCTAATTCCTATCTTTCATCATGTCAACATAACATGAATATATTTAACCCATGACTAATAGTTCCCTATAAAATCCCATTCAAAGTTTATTTACAAAAGGAGGTGACAAAATATTACAAAGTAAGCCAGAATACAAACAAATTACTAAGGCAAATTTCCCTATTCTCTACATACATTCACCTAACACAACTACAAACACATTCAAAGTCTCATACTAGTCCTTAACCACCTCAAGCACTCTCAATTTGGCATTATTGCATCCAAATCGCACTATTTCACAAAGCATATTAAGTGGGAGAACTATATATGGATTGATCCCTCTTTAGAGTATTGGTATGTAGGTAGCATACCCACACAAGGGGTGTGGATCACATGTTTAGTACATATTACACACACTAACCCCCCCTCTTCTTTCTCAAATTTTATCAAGTATAATGAAGGTCTAGGGTTTAAATATTATATAATATCTACAAGGATCTCCATCGACATTCATCACTTAAAATTTCATAGGTAAGCTCATATAGGAACAATGTAAAGAACCCAAAAAAATCATGTCTCAAAAACTAGTTTAGACAACAATGGAAGTAGAGGACAATAACGTTAGACCCTAAAGTGTTTTGTTTTAGGTGGTCTTGTCCTTTCACCAAATGAATGCTAGATTATGATTTATGACACTATCCCAAACCTTCATAACCATTTCAGCCTATTTTAAGATAAGTTATATTTCTCCTAATTTATTACTATTTTTAGAAAGGTAAAAAAGATAGATAAATTATACAAATTAGGAATATAATTATGGAAATATTATTTACTAATTTATTAATCTATACCCTTAAATTAGATAGGAATAAAACTCTATTATTCCCAAAAAAATTAAACCATTTGGTGAACCCGACTTACTTTGTTTGTGCATAAAAACCCTAGAAACCCTAGGGAAAATTCTATGTTGATTTTTCTAATATTTTTCTAATTTTTCCTAACTATTTAAATCAGAATTTTACATTTAAATTTTTAAATTTACCATATTAATTTTAAAAATCATTTATTACAAACCCTAGTTGAATTTACTAGGTTCCTTTGTGCACAAAATTGCAATATTTAAATAAAAATTGCACATTTAATTTTCCAAAATTTCCATAACAATTTTGACAATCATTTTCCTTTCAAACCCTAACTACATATACTAGGACCCTTTGCTTTCTTGAGGTATCACCTTAAATTTAAATTAGATTTCACATATAAAATCAAATATGGATCTCACTTCTTTCAAAACATTTTTTGCAAATAATAAGGAGTCCATACTTGATCCTATCATGTACATGAATGGTGAAATTTACCATATGTTAATACAAAGCTTCATTCTTTCCCTTTCATGCTTAATTTTTATAATATGGGATAATATTAATAAATTTATTGCTAAACATGTTGAGATCCTTTTCCTTCAAAGCAATGTTTACCTTCCTTTAATACAAGGTTTCATTATTTCTTTTTGCATACTCTCTCTCTCTCTCTCTCTCTCTCTCTCTCTCTCTCTCTCTCTCTCTCTCTCTCTCTCTCTCTCTCTCTCTCTCTCTCTCATGTAGAATAATTTCTAAATATATTTTGTGAAACATGTTAGAAATGTTATGTTACAAGTCAAAATTTCTTATGCATTAGTACAAAATTCCATGCTCTCTATCCCTTGTTTGTTATCTCTCATGTTGAATATTCTTTATAAAATATTTTTATATAACTTGTAACACCATTTACATACATTTCATCTCATATACATGGTTTTTAACTAGATGTATCTCACTGTTTGGATATTTTTAAGTATCTCCATATCACTACTAAACATAATAAAATACTAGCGGTTATATCTATCTCTCTTCCCTTCACATTTGGTTTATCTAGATTTTATCCCACACCTACTACCAACTCTATGCCTATAGTGGATCAAGTGATATATGCTATCACCTAAGTTTTTGATTATGGGCAGGTTGATTACACCCATGGCTATAGCTTTGTCACTTAGGTTAAAACTCCTTTTGATACAATTTCAGTTCTTGAGCTTATTTAATGATGAGATATTTATAAAGATGTGTTGTATGTAGCCATTCATAACACTAGAGTTCCCATTTCCTTTAAACCAGCTTATGTTGTCTCTATCCTAAACAAAATACAATGGACTAAAGAGCATATTTCCTTTGAGAAAGAGGATTTATCCCCATGACACATCATTGAACAACATCTACCCCTATATATTCAATTAAGAATTAATGATGTAGGGGTAAAAAGAGTGTTAGTTGATAACGGTTCAAGACTCAACATTTGAAAGATTTCTTAAGTGACTTAATATACAACCTCATGATTTAGACCATTCCAACATGAACATTAGATATTTTGAAAACATTCCATAGAAAGTCATGGGTCAAATAACACTCAATCTTACTTTGGGACCTAAGACATTACCAACTACTTTCCAAGTCATGCCAAATGACCTCAATTATAATTTATTACTTAGTCGGCCTTGGATTCATGATATGCATGCAGCCCTTTCCACACTCTATGCTTATCTAAAATTTAGTCACAAAGGCTACATATACACATGCCTAGTAGGAAAAAAAACCTTTTAAATACTACCAAGTTATTAAATATCCATAGAATTACACTCTGCACTTTAATCCTAGAACTATAGATACACAACCTGCTACTCATAATATACCTTTGGAATTTATAACACATCAGAAGCTTCCAAATTATATAATAGCACCAGTACCAAATCACTAATTTACCTCTCCTTTTGCACTTAAATGTCTTCATAAGATGGGATATCATGGCCAAGGTCTTGGAAAGCATGAACAAGGAATCATCAATCCTATCAAGGCATCCACATAACATGGAAAGCAAGGACTGGGATATCAGCTTAACCTTATTTAAGATAAACCTTCTTCTATTAATTTAAAACATATAAATTTTGTCCACCCATTACACCTATAGACCACAAAGTTAATCATGTTTCTACATTATCATTGGTCTATCCTAACCTCATTGATGATATAGTTTCACTAAATATGCTCACATTAGATGAATTATCTAATGATAAGTCCCTCCTATAGTTTCTTAGAGCATATGAGGACCTCCTATCTTGATATCATAAAAATAAATTTTCTTGTCACACAAATTCCCATGCTTACTTCAAAGAAAATTTATATTCTCCCTAAGACATACCCGTTGATTAAGATGATACTATTCCTACAACCCCATACACACTAGCTCATTTCACATTACTTAACAAAAAAATAGTTGATTTCAATTTTAGAACTAATCAAGATCCCCACATTGTCTTATTAGCCACTACCTTATGAAAGGAAGAGGATACAGATATTTGTCAAACTTTAATATATTTTACTAAAATTTTTACTTGGTCTTACTCAAAAAATGCTAGGAATTGATACATCTATAGTAATCCATTAGATTCCTTTATACCCTGATGCTAAACTAGTTAATCAAAAAATTCATAAAATGCATCCTAAGGTGGCTCTCTTAATTATATATGAGATCTAATGCCTCTTAGATATTGGCTTCATTTGACCAGTAGCAAACCCTAAATGGATTTATAATAGATTCCCCATGGTTAAACCTAATGGACAAATTTAGTGTTGTTTTGATTCTCAAGATTTAAATAAGGCATGTTCAAAGATGATTTTACCTTGCCTAATATTGACATGATCATATATTCTATAGCTGGGTATGAAATGCTATCATTTGGTTTTGTAGAACACAACCAAATCAGAATCACTGAAGAAGATCAAGAGAAAACATCTTTTGCAATACCTTCAGGTACATTTTGTTACATTGTCATTGCTTTTGGATTAAAAACATTAGAGCCACATATCAGCATACTATGATGAATATCTTTCATGACTTAATTTACCACACTAATGAGGATTATGCTAATGATATATTAGCTAAATACAAACAATGACAACATCACACCATTGATTTACAATAGATTTTTAAATGACTTAGGTAATATAATGTTCGATTCAACCCAAAGAAATGTGTTTTTAGAGTTACATTTGGTAAATTCTTAGGTTTCATTATTTCTCAGTGTGACATAGAAGTTGACCCTAAGAAAGACAAAGAAATTATCAACATGCCACCTTTTACAAATGTAAAATAACTTCAATCCTTACAAGGTAAGATCCAAAAAGTCCACCATTTTGTAGCTCAACTTGTTGATAAGACTTAGTTACTCACTTTATTATCAAAAAAAGATATAAAGTTTGTTTGGGACCAAACATGTCAAGAAAGTTTTGACACAATCAAGCAATATCTTCTTAATCCACCTATTTTAATACTACCTATACTTGATAAGCCTCTCTTGCTATATATCTCATAGAATGATCATGAATTAGTAACACTCTTATCACAACATGATGATCAATATAATGATCAAGCAATTTATTACATCAATTACACATTAGTTGATTACAAAAAAAAATTCTACAATGGAAAAATTATGTCTAGCACTAATTTTTGCCACAATTTTTTTTTGGCATTATATGATTAACAATGAGATTCAAGTTATCACAAAAGTAAATCCCTTTAATTTTCTAATGGAAAAACCACATCTCTTTGGTGACATCACAAAATATGTCATGTTATTAGCAGAGTTTGACTTATAAATAGTTCTACAAAAATCAATAAAGGGCCAAATCATTGCAGATCATTTGGTAGTTGCACCACTCATGGACACTAATCCTATTAGTGACACATTTAGAGATGATTTTAATACTTATGATACTCATTTTGACACATGAACCATGTTATTTTATGGTTCTTAATGCGCATCTAGTGTCGGTGTAGGCATTGTTTTTATCGATCCTTTTGGTCACACAGTTCCTATTACATATCAATTAAGTTTCTCTTGCACTAAAAACACTGTAGAATATGAGGTACTCATATTAGGTCTCTTTTTTTCCTAGTCCCTCCAAATTATATCTATTCAAGTCTTTGGTGATTCCCAACTTATGGTCAATGAGTCAATGATATCTATCAGACAAAAGAAGAACATCTTATTCCATATCAAAACATGGTACAATGTCTATCATCATAATTCAACTACTTTTATATAGAGAGTATACCAATAAAATACAACTGGCATGTAGATGTAATGGCAAGTGCTACATATTTGATTCCTATCAACATCAACAATGATCAAGATATTTTAAAAATTAAATGATTATAATTACCATCAATATCCAACATAGATTTGATAGCCCTTTCTGTCATAGCCACTATGTGAAGTTCCACAACTCCAAAATGGTTCTTTTATATTTATAACTTTCTAAACAAATCTATTACACCAGACACTTTATCCCAAAATGATAAATGTAAGTTATATAAACAATCACTTTGTTATGTAATCATTGGTGGAGACCTTTTTAAGCAATCCTTTTGTGAACAATTACTTCGATGTTTGACTTCAACAAAAGCCAAAATTAATCTTACATAAATACATGATAATTTGTGTTGTGGTAACTTTAGTGGAAGGGATATGTCACACAAATTTCTTCATTAGGGATACTACTGGCCCACCATGGAAGATGAATGTTTACAATACACAAAACTATGCGATAAATGTTAATGATACAATAACCTACAACATACACCATCCCAATAATTACAACCTTTTGTCTCTCCATTGCCATTTATGTTATGAATATTTGATCTTACTATAGAGATTAACCCAGAGTCCATTGATAAGCATAAGTTCATCATCGTAGACATAGAATACTTTACAAAATGGGTGGAAGATATTCCACTTCAATCAATAATAGAGGAGGACATTTGTAACTTCCTTATGAATCATATTATTTCATGCTTTGGCCTACCCACAACTATCATTTTTGATAATGGAACATCATTCAAGAACAAAACTATCAAGAAATTTTGCACAAATATAAGATTAAACACACATTCTCTACTCTGTACTACCCATAAAGAAATGGTGAAGTAGAGGCTACTGATAAAACCATCAACAACATTTTGAGTAAAATAGGGACTAAATTTGGAGATGATTGGCACAATAAACTATTTTATGCATTATGGGCTTATCACACAAGAATTTTTACACCCACATGAGCCACTCCTTATTCACTCATTTATGGCACAGAGGTATTTTTACCATTACAATTAGAAATCCCATCTCTTTGTGTTTCCCTTAAAGGTATCCTCATTGATGACCAATATCATGAAAATCATCCACATCAGCTTGAACATTTAGATCATACATGAATTCAAGTAGCTAAACATATCATAATCTATCAACAATGTATACAATTATCCTATAATAAATGAGTTCACACTAAAGATTTTGAAGTTAATGATCTCATTCTCAAAGAAAATCTTCACAATGTCAATGCCAAAAAAGAAATCAAAGGAAAATTCAAACCAAATTGGCTAGGTCCATACCTTATTATCAAAAAGATTAGCCCTAAAGTGTATCATCTAGCCTCACTTGAAGGAAAGAAACTCAAAAATCCAATGAATATTATGCATCTACGTATATTTCATATGTAGTATTTCATTACATACACTTCATTGTACATAATTTTTTAGCTTATTATACATAGTTTCATTCATCTTCCTTTTGCTTACTTGTATATAGTTTCTTTATGCTTGATTGTATATATATTATTCCAAAAATACCAAAAATAATATAATATTTTAAACTACCAAAAACATTCAAATAAATTGAAAAAACTAAAAACATTTCAACTGTATGCATTATCCATGCTTTACATTTCTACTACCATGCTAAACTTACATTTTATTGTTTTATGCTATTATTTGTCAATTTATCTATATTACCATGCTTAACTTGATCTTCTATGAGTGTGTGTAGTGACACCTAGATCCTTCATAGGTCACTCGACCCATTGAGGGGGCATCCTACTACATTCGAGACATACATCAATATATCTACCCATTGGGTACATCTTCTACATGATTACACCATCCAGGTTATGTCATTCCTACACCATACACTATAGTTATCATGTTGATACACATTACTTACTAGCTTACATAGATTACTCTATCGACACTCACTAGTATATATCACTTGTGTATTTTTTAGCATCTACCTAGTCTTGTACGACATGTCTTGCATACTTTCACTTCTTGCTTTGATTAGTTAGATGTGATTGTATTTCTAACATTTACATGACTTCCTTTATTTATTTGAAGCTATGGTTTCATTTATCAGTTCCTATTTTATCTCTTGTGTGTGCCTTAGGACATTTACCAATGTCTTTTGCTTCCATTATTGTGTGTGCTTTAGGACATTTGCCAATGTCTTTTTCTTGTACTCTTCTAAATGATTGTGGCCCTCGTGCCAACCTTGATTGTTTTTAATTGTATATGTATGTGGGAATTTAAACATGCCTTGTACGTTTGATTTATAGTTTGAGTGACATGTTCCCATGTCCCTTATTTTTATTTCCCCCTTGGTCACTTTTGTATGCTTCTTGCTTCTTACCTTGCATGCTTGTTTGCTTTTTAGATATTTGCAATGCCATAATCCACATCATGCATTATCTTGCTTTCTTGGATGTCATGATGGACATCATGCTCCATCCCTCCTTAACAACTAATAACTAATAACTAATAACTAACAACTAAAAACTAACATTTCCAATTTCAATTCAATATACTACTCATGCTATTACATTGTTACATCTATCTAGACATACCCCTATTGATCTAACAATATCCAATATAAATTATGCTATATCTTGAGACATATTTTTTATTATCATTACTATATCATATATCTCACACTATAACACACTTCTAGGGCTCTTTATTCTTAGGGAAGTCATTGTAGGGTATTTATTCCTACCCTCAGAAGAGGGGGCAACAAAAAAGGGTTTTATCACAAAGATAAGAGCCTCTATCGATCAAAAAAATCAATTTTTAAGACACTTAAAACAACAACCAGAACCTAAACTAGGTAGAATAGACCAAAAACATAGTGACAAATATAGAACAATGATTAGAATCAATAAAGGACAAGAGCATCAAAAGTGGAAAATAATGCTAGACACCAAGGTTTCCTATTTTTGGTGCTCCTATCCAAATAGCAAAAAAAACCTAGATTTTTTAGAAATAGATAGAAAGGCAATTTCAGTTACAATTTTGTTAGCTACAAATCAGTTCAAATTCAATAGTTTTAGTACAATTTTCCTAAGATAATCCAAATATAGGGGCATTATGCGTGGCATGATGGATCTCATTTCTAGTTTTAGATTAGGTAGTTGGTACAACTTTTAGATCAAAATCCATGTTACAGATATCAGTAATTGGGGGCAATGTGTGCAACACATTTGCCTTCTCTTCTTTTTAGTTCATTGCATTACCTAGGTATTTTTAGCAGTTACATGCCTTATTCCTTCTATAGGTGGTTAGCATCATTCCTGAGTGGCTTTCATATAAGTTTAGTTCCTAGTTTTAGAGTAGATTTCATACAATCCTAATCTCCACCTCTCAAAGTGGCCAAGATTGGCCTAGTTTCCAATACACATTTGGATCTCCATGCCATATTATCAGATTTCAAGAGCATTCAAGGGCTTCATGAGCCATCTCATATGACACACATTCATACTGGTATTAGTATATAGCTTCACTTAGGAGGCAATGATGGAGCCAAAGGATAGCTAGCCTTTGTATTCTTGAGCCACCTACTTAGAGGGATTGGACACATAGTTCAAACATTAATTAACACATGCATGATCACATAACTTTACTTAGTGGGAAATAATGGATCCAAAGGTCCAGCCTTTGCATTCTTGAGCCACCCTTGAGGAAATGAGCACTCAACTCCATTTGTGATATTACTCTTAGTTCAACACATACTTAACATCACTCAAACATCATTCATCCTCACAATAGGTTTAATATTGGTTCACATACCCAATGAGGTATATTTGTTCCTCTTTATTCCTCTCTCTTTTACCCAACTTTTATACATTCTTATTTTAGACAAAGCGAGTCTAGTAAGAATTGATCTACTCTTTATTTTCTCTTGTAGATTTAAACTTCATAGTGTGCTCTCTATATGCACACTTAGCATCACACAACTTTATGGACTTCACCCTTGTAGGTAAGTTTAGGTATGATTTTTATTTTTCCTTTATCCTAGTATTTTGCTTTGATACATAACTAGGATAAAGGGGGATAAATGTAATCATGTAAAATGTACAAATTGGTAGTTTGAGTGTGGCTTATAAAACCCTATCCATAAGACCTTATTGCATGCTCTTGTGACCCTCCCAAACACCTTTTTACTCATTACCAATCATTTTTAGCCTTCTAGATGGTCATTCTAACTTAGCTAGACTCTATTTCCTAGGCCAATTCTATCCCCCCAAGTCTTTAGCCTTTAGTATAGGAGTGTCATACCTGGACTATAGCACCAAACCCTAGGGTGTCTTATTTTTGGTACTCCTATCCAATCACACTTTGATCCCAAATGATCAATTTCATTAGATTCTTATCTTTCATCATGTCAGCTTAGCATGAATACATTTAACCCATGGCCAATAGTTCCTTATAAAATCCCATTCAAATTTTATTTATAAAGGGAGGTGAAAAAATCTTACAAAGCAAGTAAGAGTAAAAGCAAACTACTAAAACAAATTTTCCTATTCTCTGCATACAATCACCCAACATAGCTAAAAACACATTCAAACTCTCATACCAATCCCTAACCACCTCAAACATGCTCAATTTATCATTATTACATCTGCATCACACTATTTCACAAAACACATTAAGTGGGATAACTACATATGGTTTGATCCATCTTCAGAGTATTGGTATGTAGGTAATGTGCCCACACAAGGGGTGTGGATCACATGTTCAGTGCATACTACACACACTAATCCCCCCGCTTTCTCAATTTTTATCAAGCATAATGAAGGTCAAGGGTTTGAATAGTAAATCATCTATACAAAGAGTTTTTATCAACTTTCAACACTTAAAATTTCATAGGTAGGCTCATATAGGAATAACACAAAGAACCTAGAAAACTCAGGTCTCAAAAACTAGTTTGGACAATAGCGACAGAAGAGGATAATAGTGTCAGACCCTAAAGTGTCCTAGTTTAGGTGGTCCTATCCTTTCACTGAATGAAAGTTATATTTTGATTTTCAACACTAACCCATGCTTGCACAACCAGTTTCAAACCTTGTAACATCCATTTCAACTTGTTTTAAGCTAAGTTATTGTTCTCCTAATTTATTAATATTTTTAGAAAGGTATAAAAGATAGATAAATTATACAAATTAGGACTATAATTATTTAAATATTATTTAATAATTTATTAATATATTCCCTTAATTAAAATAGGAATAAATTTCTATTATTCCCAAAAAAGTTAAATCATATTCATAATCATTACATTTATTGATTCATAATTGGATCAATGACTTAATGTTTCTTTCATATGTTACATAAAATTATACATTTAATTATTTAATCTTGTCTTATTATTTAACATGCTCTTAATTATGTCTTTACATTGATTCAATTCCATATTAATAGATAAATAATGCTAAACAAAGCTAATCTCATGGCCTTCTTATTTCATATAGTTTCACTATTACACACTATCATTTTTATTCTCTAATAGTTTTTGTAAAATTTGAAATGAATTGGGAATAAGAGTAATAATATGTATTCAATTTTTTTAAATATCCAAATTTAATGGATATTTCATTACCTTCTTCACACCCTCTTGAAGGGTTAATTATGAATCTCATTTGATAACCCAATACTCAGGAACAATCTGGTCCAACTGATGAAGAAACATTTATGCAATATTTTCATGAGCATCCAATTTTTTTTGATTCATTATTATATCTTGATAGAGATGAAAATATAAAGGTGCCCAAGATAGCTATTCAAATATTTTCATTTCCATTATTACATATATTCCCATTTATACACCTCTAATTACTTCCATAGTATCATCCATTGGTTTGTGGACATCACTTGGTTTCCAATAAATATCCAAGCCTATGCCTACTCATGTTACTTATAATCCTCTAATATACTCTATAAATTATACTTTAGAGCCTACCATTCTTTCCTTACAATCTAAGCTATCTCAAATTGAGCAAACCATTTCACATGTTAACCCTTCTATGGACTCATGTTCCTTATTACATAACTCTTTGGCATATAGATTGCATCTTATCTATTACCAATTGATTTTTTGGCTCCTAATATTCCTATTTATGAAGGAAAAGGTGATCTCAAACAAAATTTTCATGTATTCCATGAATCTTGTCTAGATTGCACATATAATGACAAATTATTGACAAAGCTCTTTCCAAGAAGTCTCAAAGAATATGATCTTAGATGATTTTATGGTATTCCTATTCAATTGGAAAAGGATTTAAATCATTTATAATATTAATTTTTGACACACTTTCCAAACATTATTGGATGAAATATTTCATATGCTTAAATTACAAAGCTAAAACAAGGGTCTAACGAAACAATCAATGAATACATTCCAAGATACAAAATTATGCTAGAAAATTTGACAAAAGGTGGGTGACATTAAGCTCGACTCAAAGTTTATTATCTCCACTTCAATATATTATTATCTTTTATAACTTCAAATCTTTTAATGAGATATGCCACATAGTTAAAAATCATGAGGTCAAATTGTTTACTTTGAACAAGCTCAAGCACACTTCAAGTGTTCCTTTTAATTCAAATGTAAAAATTCAAAGCAAGAAAATTATAAGAAAAAACCTAATTAAATAAAGAATGAATCTAAATTTATATTTAATTTTATTTCACAACTAACACAAAATATCTAATTACAAGATCCACTAAGGAGGTAATTTTCATGGTTACCATAAGCTCCTCATGTATTATTATAAAAGCTACTTGAATGCAATCTTATCACTCTTCCCCCACCAATGAAGTGGACATGTCTAGACCACAATATACAAATTTTGATGGTAATGCATATGTGACTACCATATATGTATTATGCATTCCAAAAATATCTCATTGATGAAAACATTATTGATATTTACACACCTACTGAAGATACTAAGCCATAATTAAATGAAATTTTATAGATAAAATGTACAAATATCCTTTTAAAAATCATGAGGCAACAAATAACAAGGATAATTTTAAAATACATTATGGATATAATGCTCATTCTCTTCCTTATACATATGGGAATCCACTTGATAACATTATTGGTATAGTTACAAGTAAACAAGCATCATGTCTTATGATCACATTTGATGATATTTAAATTATTTATGATAGTTTAGATTTACATGAACTCTTTATTTTATAGTTGAAAATCACTCCATACAAGGTGTTATGATATATAATGGATCATGCAAACATGTGTGCACCATAACACTCCTCTACTCTCTTTGATTATATAGAGAAAGATTTACAAGATACTTCTAGAGTTGTTAGAGCATTTGATGGTGATATACAGGATAATATTGGGAATATAGTACTAACTTTACAAGTGGTTCCTTTCATAATTACCACTCTTTTATTAGTTCTACCAAACGCAAAGGTATTTTATATGCTATTCAGATGCCCTTGGATATAAAATATTAGATAAATACCTTCTATAGTGCATAAATGGCTCAAATATATTCATGGTAATCAAGTCGTGAAAATTTTAGGATTCTAAAATGAATATACTTTATAACTAATGATATTTACTCCTAAATAAAATTTGAAAGGCACATACATTGAGAAACATGGTAAGGAAAAATTCTATAGAACTATTTAAGAGCATATTATAGAATTAGTTTCTCCATCTACTTATGAGCATGATACAGTTACATAAGGGCATATTTAGTTAGTTATAAATATCATGGTAAATTATCCTAAGTATAAAGTGGCACATAAAATTAGGTATTCATATCCTAAGGCATCACATGTTATTCAAAGAGCTTCACCGTAAGTATAGGTTGTTACATCTCCTCCTATTATACATGAGGACACAAGATTACATGGGTATATGGTTAGTGATTTAAATGATTATATACAACATGTGCATCATATTTAAATTCAAATACTTTTAAAACTAGCACTTATTCTTCACAATAAATTGCTCCTTCATATAACGTCATTGGTTATACATATGTTCATCCTCTTGATGAGATCCTAGGTTGGAAAAAACCTTATACTTCCTCCCAATCCATAAATTGGGCCAAATCTCATGATTAGCTATATGATTTCTCCTTTGTGTATATATTTTATTTTACTTCATTTTTACTATTTTATATGCATTCCAAGAATTCTTATAGCCCTTGGATTTATTTTTCACTTGGGGTACTTTCCCTCTTGGTTCTAAAACTAATTCAATCAATCCAAAAATAACTATCTTACATTGCTTTCCAATGCTCAATCCTCTTTCTCACCTTTGCATATCTATCATGTTATGGCTTCTTTTTCACTTACATGATTACATCTATTTATCTACATTCTCCATTTGAACACCTATATTCTTTCCCATCGGGGGCATGAGCATCCTTATTTATATTGATATAATTCTCTTATACATGCATTGGAGCCATATTCCTTGCCTTCCTTCTTGACATATTGTACTTTATCACCTTGTTGAGTATTTTTCAAATTCATCCTACTCTTTTTAAAACCATGCTTCTTAGCACCCATTTTCAAATCTTTTTTAGTTTAAATAATTCAAAATACAATATGTTAAAATTTTAAAGTATTTTTATTTTTTTTGGATATAAAAAAAAATTTAATCTCTCTCTCTCTCTCTCTCTCTCTCTCTCTATATATATATATATATATATATATATATATATATATATCAAAATTATAAAAATGTATATATTAAATTTTTTTTAAAAATAAAATATTTCAAAAATTCAAAATCAAGACGTACAAGCATTTTCAAATGTTGCTAGCTTACCTTATTACATATGTTATTCTATGTTAGATAAATAACATATTTTAGTTTTTAATACATAATAATTCTCATGAGGTATGTGAATATGATACATGAGATAATTTCACATCATTAGGCTTTCATTATTACCCAATAGCCTTGCTAAGTTGAGGGCATCTCTTCATTCTCCATAAACACTTCAAAAATGTGTATCTATCCAAAACATTTCTAACATACTAAGATATGTATCATACAAAATTTATAATATTCACTCATAATTTACATTTTATTACATCGATATGTTATTAGCAAATAATGTCAAGGATACATATGATAGATGTAAACTAGTCTCATTTCCTTAATGCTTCTTTTACATTCTTAATTTCCTACATGATAAGTTAGGACTTTATTATTGTTTTTGGTACTTAGCCTCATGTGTGTAAAATATATACATGTTATTATTTATATGGAATTAGTATGTCATTGGGGCGTTTCCCTTGGGCTTGTGATTTTATGTGGCATGCACATGTCCCATGTATATGATGTTTGGGCCTTATGTGTGACGTTATATGCAAACTGTGTAACATTATATGACATTGTTTATATGATATTTAATTTTTACAATGGTGCCATGATTCACATCATGAATTATTTCAATATTTACTCTTATAACATGATACATATCATTCAAAATTTACTTATGTGCTTCAATGTTATATCTATCTAACTGTAGACACTGAAATTAAATCAATAAATTCTTTACAATACTAGTTTTTGGCATTGTCAGATTCATCCAAGATCTCTGAACGTCCAAGATTGCATGAAAAAATTAGGATTATGTGAGATCAAGAAGCCACAACAAAATTTGCATCAAATACATCAAAAGCTTAATTAACCAATTGATTAGCCGATTAGCCAAAAAGTATAAAGGAGGCACATTATATAGTGAGAGATTAGGTCATCAAAAGGTAACAAATCAACTCACTATTAGAAAATTCATTAAGTGTATTTATCCTAATTTCCTTAACAACCCTATGCAAGCTGACTAATAACTATGTAAGTAAAAGCACACGTAGAAAAAAGCCTACACCAACACCCCCCTAAAGCATAGGTTAAGTGGGAAGAAGAATTGGGTCTTGAAAAAAAGATTTGATGAGCTACCCAAGCACAATACAACTCCCATAAAGTGGAGAAAAAGATAAAACGCATAAGATAAAACTCCTCTCCAAAAAGAGAGCAAAGAATAAAAGAGGGCTGAAAAGACCCACTACAGTCTAAAACTACTTGTAGCCATCTAGTATCCTATACCGAAGTACCTGAGAGGGATCAGAAGTAGATGCAATGAAGAGTGGATCACTTTAGATTAATGAATATTTCTACCAAATGTCTAATGGATATTCAACCAAGGTGTGATTCTTATACAATGAATTGTTCTCCTCATATAAGGTAGGAGGGCTAACTGCTCTATGAAATGATGTTATAATGGGAGTAGAGGCTAAAAAGGAATATAAAATGCCCTAAAATTATGGAATAGACTACCTAATATCTGATGTGTCATAGATCAATATACCTAGTCCCTATTATGTCTAACACAAACCATAGGAATGTCGATCAGGAAATAACTTCTCAAAATTTGGAAGGTGACAAAGAGATGGTGGAGGCATGTCCTCATCATTGTTGTATTCATCTATATTAGAATAAGATTCATCAATATAAAAAGTATGCTCAAGCTCAAAAATGTCATCAAGTTTAGGTGAGTCTAAAGAAGAAGAATCTAAAGGAGAGTCAAGAATAAAGTGTGAGAAGATATATAATCAAGTTTGATGATCAACTTTTCCCTATACCAATATAGTATCATAGTGTATCTCTCTAACAACACTGAATCTAGAGTGAACTTAACTCGCATACCCAAACCAAGGTGAATGATTTGGTAAATTGATAGGAAATTAGTTGAAATTAAGGGAACATTTAGAACATTATTAAATGGTAAACCACTCACTTCAATAAAAACTCTCTTGAAAACCTTTTTAGAAGTGTTATCACCCAATTGTATAGAGGATATGTCACATGGATCCAAGGAACTAAACTTTATCTATGAAGATGCTATGTGATGTGAAGCACCAGAGTCAATGATCCATGTAGGAGTCACATGTAAAATTATAACTAGGGCCTTGTCCTTTTTTTTCCCTTTACCATCCTCTTTCTTATTTTATTCGCCATTAGAATTTTCCTTAGAGGAATCATGGGTTGATGAATTATGATTAGTATAATCAAGGACATAAATATTGTGCTTCTCAAGCATCTTAGTCAGTTGGTCAATCTACTTATTCAAATATTTTATTTCATCATTCTTGCCTAAGAAAAACCCATATTTGATCCAATCTTTCTTAGGATTAACATTGGAATAAGGGGTCTCATTGTTTGATTTGTAGGTGGTAGGATTTACATCCTTCTCTTGATATTTTTTTTATTTTTCTTCTCTCTATTGTTTGAAGCCTTATATTTCTTAGAAAAATGTGCATAAGATTGTGAGAAATTAATTTTTACCATCCATATCAAATTATATTGATCTTGAGTCAAATCATAAACAAAGGTATCAAAATAAGGCATCTTATATGTAATTCTACGAGTACTTTTTGTGGCATAGAAAGTGGACACAAACACAAAATAGTCTGGACTTGGTTTGGAGAGTATAGATAGAATAAGTTGATCATATTTATTATATATTCCATATTATTTTAGCTGAAACCTGAAATATTTGAACTTAGTGAAGAAAACATGTAGTGTGTCAAAGTCACCTAGGCTCAAACTAATGAGCTCATTCTCTAGTTCATAACCTCTCATCACATCTGACTTCCCAAAGAGTTTTTACAATGTGGTTCATACTTCATTCCATGTTTAAGTATATTTAATGTAAAAATATAAGGATAAATAGATAAACTAAGATAATCATGTGTTTGATCACATCTATTAAACCATTCATTTTTCTTTGCATCTATTGTAGGTTTAGTTTCTTCATTCATAATTATCCTATAGAAATTATTTTATTATATCAAGTAGCATGTTGTTTTTCCATTCATGATAATTGAATGTCATAAGAGGTGGAAATGACTCTTAATCCATGATGTAAGAAAAGAAGATGTTACAAAAAATAAAGAAGAAATGTAGAAAATACAATTGCATAACACCACATAATACCCCCTTAGAACTATCAGATTGACCTCCCCTTAAATTTACAAATATAAGCATGCTCATATAGACATCAAAAAAGTTGAGAATGCATCTTGAATAATTGTGCATCAGTATGAAATAACTAGAGGGATGTTAGGATCAACTGATAATGTGTCAAAGAGTGTAAAAATTTTGGTTTTAAGGGAGCTTTAGTAGAATCAAGATTATTGTCAATGCATAGAGCATAAAAAAATAAGTATTTTTGAATAAGATGACACTCAAATTTGAGTTACTGATCAAAATATATATCCATTTGAAAATCTAATCTTGTATGAAAATTTTGGGTAGAAATAGTGGTGGAAAATATTTTAACTCAACTTCACCAAAAAAACTTGAGGCCCCTTGGAACAAAAGCTTAAAAAAAATTTGAATCAATTTCTTCACAAAAAAACTTAAGGCCTTTTTGAGAAAAAGTTAAGCACTTTTGGGTTAGAAGTGACCAAGGGATCAACTCCCATATGACCAGGGGCTAAGAGCTAAGATGGGTGCATTGATTTTTTCAAATGAATAGTGTCAGACTTTGTGCCATTAAATTTGACATCCTCTAGATAGTCATTGGATTTTTTGAGGTGTGTTGCAATCATTGGGATTTTAGTGGTCCTTTTTAGTCATCAAAGTTGATGAGAGTTATCACACTAGAGTTTTATGTTAGGTTTATAGTCACCTCCATCAGTCATCAGGGTTTCACTACACTAGTAGTTAAAAGTTTTGATGTCAGGGTTGAGGGTTACACTGATAATCAAAAATTTTTTTGTCAAGGGTTTTGGCTATGCATACAAGCTAAAGTCCCAATGTTAGCATTATGGAATATGAATTTATATTAAAGTATTGATGAGGGGTTATGGACTACATGTGCAGTCTAAAGTCTTGATGTTGAAGGTTTTGGCTATGGTTTGAAGTATAACTTTTGACAAGTGCATACAAGGGATGAATTCTCATCAAGTCTAGAATCTCCAAAACTGAAACATTTATGTAAAATCCACTAATTAAAAACTAAATATCTTAAAAAACCCATTAAAAAATACAAAAAAAATTACCCTTTGAGAACCTGACTATATGGATTTGCATAAAATCACTAAAAAAGCCCTAAAAACCTCTAAAATGTCCAGAATTGACTATCAAGAAACTAGGTCATATTTACAGTTGATCTTAGGGTTTTTGCACATTTTAAATTTGATGATGCTATTCATTTTATGATTTGAGAATCCATATGTATAGTTGTCATGTATTTTCTTTAAATCCCAACAAACTATGAAAATTTAAAAATTTAAGAAAGCCTATAAGATGCATGCAAGAAAGATCTCACCAAGGATCTTTAGAAATCAAAAAGTGGCCATCAGATTAGAGCTCTAATACCATGTCAGATTGATCTAATATATCTAAATGTCTAATATTGCATTAAAATGGATGATTAGGAAAGATCATGATTTTCACAAGAAAATTTGCATCAAATGCATCAAAAGTTTCATTAACTGATTGATTAGTTGATTAGCCAAAAAGTACAAATGATGTACATTATATATTGAGAAATTAGGTCACCAAAAGGTAACAACTTAACTCAATATTATAAAATACATTAAGTGTGTTTTCCCTTAATAACCTTAAAAACCTTAATAAATTTGACTAACAATCATGTAGGTAAAACCAAAAGTAAGGAAAAACCCACACCAATTTTTTAATCTTGCTTGGCCAACTAACCATTATGATAGCCATTTATCTATATGAGAGACTTCAAAGTCTTTTAGTTTATATGAACATATTATATACTTCTCTAATTTGATCCTAAACATCCCTAATTAATATACACTTCACCACCAATTCAGTTTTAGAAGCCTCTATACAATCTAAATTAGAGTGCACTAGGAAGATAGGGGTGTATTGTGCACTTATACACCAACATGGACTTATCTCCCATGTCTAACTACTAGTATTTAAAAAAATTTCCTGATGGATTTATTTCATGATCCATAAGGTCAATTATCAAAAATAATTTAAATATTATCCAATAAGAGCAAATGAAGTATCTCACTTGAACCCCTTGGATACTCTCTAACACTCTCTCAAAAAGGCAATTTCAATAACACTTATATATTCAACAAAAAACCCTACTACAATTTTGCTTTAAGAATATAGTCATTATCCAAGTTAACATTGTTTTCTTTTAAGTTGAATAAATCCTTTATAAATCATTGTAATAAAATTTTCTATTTGCATTCATTACATTTATATGAACTTCTAGCTAGGGATAACCATATTGGCCTGAGATCCACATAGAATATATAGGTAGCACCCAATCATTAAGGTTTTTTCTAAGGGTAACTTGACCATATCCCACTTCCCCACTTTTTCACCCTTTACATTTTATCTTGTTTATTCCATGTATAAGCTAGGGTTTTGTCTCTTGTAGGTTATCCATGTGTCAAATTAGAGATCACACAGAAATAGTTGACTTAAAAATAAATGTGAATAACCTCAAACTTTAAGATTTAACATACAATTAACATAGACAAAGTCACAATAGAGGACAATGGCATACTATGACCCTATCTAATTACTGTGCACTTGTCCTAGTATACAAAAAATCAAATTTTTTATTAATGTTTTAACCTTTTAGGACTTAGTGAATGTAATCCTATATTTTTTAAAGAGATGAGTATAGTACATCAAGGTAGGAATATGCAATAAATATAGCCACTAATTTTTTACAAAACTAACTAAATTTGACCTTTCTAAAAATAACAATAAATAATGCAAGTAAGAACTTAGCTGGAAAATGACTGAGATGAATAATCTAGAGGTTAAAAACTGAGTCAAAGGCTAGTTTGAGTGTTAGAAATAGGATATATGTTTCAAAACCCCTCCTAGATAGTATTTCTATATGGTACTAGTGTCCCTATTTTGGTGGTAGTGTCCTTTGTACAATACTATCATGAGCTTTTGGGTGTATTTGTGTTTGGATTTGTAAGGTCTATTCCTATGTGCACAAATTTCTAAACCCCATAGATGGCCTATTTTGACAAAGTTTGTGAGAAAATACTAATCCTCCATGATGCAAGGGCATCTAATTGATACAAGTATAAAAGTTTATTTTTTATTGAGGTAGGTTGGACATCCTCAACACCCTAGTGTGATGACAATCACCTATATACTAATAATTTGAAAAAGGATCAAGCTTGATGTAGATTTCCCCACCTAAATGTTGGTGTAAGTGTAATTGAAGCTAGTATGATAGTTGAATTGATTTCTTTGAATGTGTTTGAAATTGTAAATCCAAGTAATCTAAGTTTAGGAATATTGTATATGGTATTATGTAGAAGTAAAGAAGAATAGGGATTGATAACCTTAATTATGCATAATTTGTTCTAAGTTTGTATGTGTAATTTGTATTTGGTTTCCATATAATGGTTAGAGGGATAAATTTAATGTATTTATAATGTTAGGGTTCTTGTGTGGGTTTTAAAAGAGGTCTAGGACTACTCTAGGAGGTCTTAGATTTGAAAAGATATTCATTTGTGAAAAGAGGAGGGAAAGGACAATAGTGTCAATATTTGGACACTAGCACCATGTGGTGTTAGTGTCAAAATGGAAAAACCCTAGGAACAAAATACCAAAATGTAATAATGAGGGTTTGGGATTGCTTTAGGGATGATTAGGGATGCATGTGGCTAACATGAAAGTTGGATAAGTGTGAAAATAAGGTTTAGGGTAGGTCTAGGGCTAAATTAACGATATTTGGTCTCAAGTAGCACTCTTAACACTCAAGTGTCACTTTTAGGTGATTAAATTCCCCCCACTTATTCTATAAATGCAATAAAGTAAAATTACTAGGATAAAGGAAAAGGAAGCGTACATGGACTTACTTAAGAGGTGAAGCTTGTGAGTCTAGATTTGAGTATACAAAGTATGCTCCTTGCATGTACTACAAGTGAAACATGAATAAATAAATTATTGCTTAAAAGAGATAAAAAAACAAACTCAAAATTGAGTAAAAAAGTAAAACTAAGTAAAATTGAGTAAAGGGATAAGAGAGGGAAAAGGAACAAATACACCTCACTAGGTACATGAATCAATGCATAATCCTAGTGACAACATGTGTGTGCATGTATATAATGATCAATTGGTGAATATATTGGACTAAGTTGATGGATTTCTCAATCCTCATATGTGGGTGGTTTAAGAACTCAATCTGGTTTTGACTCCATCATTGCCCACCCCTGCTTGGTGGATCATTACCTATGAATAGATTAGATTAGACTAATGGTGTGCCCAACCCTCTCATGTAGGTGGCTCAAGAACTCAAGTAGACTATCAATCCATCATTACCTAACCATGTGTCATAGATACACTTGAAACTAAAATTACATGACATAACTAGAAATGTCTAAGTGGAGATATCAACTCTACGACCACTCAAGAATGCCAACCACTGTCGATGGAGTAAGGAATGAAACTGCTATGTAACCTAGAATATGATGTCTAATGTATATAATGTAAATAATGACATGGAATTTTTCATTCCATCTAATCAACTAGTGTGTAAGGGAATGAATGAAAATAATGTGTTGCACACATGCCCCCAAATCTGATATCTAAGCATATGGATTCCAAAATGAGTTATAATAATCTCTATCTAAGTATCTAAACTAAAAATTCGAATCATCATCCCATGAATGATGCCCCCAATATAAGCAAACTGGTATGAATTTGAGATAAACCAATATAAATCTGATCTAAACTAAGCAAAGATGGTAAATCTTTAACTAAACATGTGTAGACCTAGACTATACCCACTATACCTTTTTGGCCAATATAGATTTTTATAAAATTGAGGCTACTAGACAACAACACCATATCTTGGATAGTATCACCATGTGGCTCTAGTGTCCCAATTTGGGCACTAATGTCTATCTACTCTAATTTCTATGTAACTATATTGATCTATGTACCACTGTTTTCCCATTATGTTTACCTAAATATAATTTATATAATGTGATATTGTGCTAAAAAATGTAATCTAAATGCATTATAGTAGCCTAATATTTATGACAAACCCTAATTAATTACCCCTCTTTTGAGAGGATTTATTGAACCTATGAAATAACTATTCTCAAAAGAAATTTTTTTGCAAAATGTGTGTTAGTTGGAGAATATATGATATCTATGTAATAATACAATATAATGTTCATAAATAACCCAAAGTTTAAGATAATCTAATTATAAGTTTTTAATGTGTGACGTATGTTATGTCTAGAATTCACAAGGCTATCAATATAGATCTAACAATGTGTTTAAAAACAAATCTGAGTAATAATTGAATAGCTACCTAGGGGATGGGGCATGATGTCCATCATGGTACCCAAGTAGGAAGGGGATATGCATGAAATCCCTCATGGCATATAAAACTAGAGTGTGTGACAAGTGCCATATCCATGACACATACAATAAGGCATATATACAATACACATGAGGCACACAAAGTAGGCCAAGGGGCTATAATATAAGGTACATGGGCACATGTCACTAAATCTAATAAATAAATACATATAAGGACATGTTCAAATTTCTACATACACAAACAATAAGCAATTTAGCTTAGAACCACATAGAAGGACATGTTCATATGTTCACATACATAATCAGGAAGATACACACAAGGATATGGGCACATGTCCAAATCATACATACTATGAAAAGAAGTGGCATAGATCCAAATAACAATGGCATATTAAAATGACCTCGAATAGAAGAAGCATAGATATATAATCATTTCTAAACTAGGAAAGCTAGAAATGAAAGTATGTATGAACATGTAATAGAAATCTATGTAAGAGATAAGATGTACATATGTTAAGTTTAAAGTAGTAATAACTAGAAAAGAATTTGAGTAGGTGTAGCATGATCAATATCAATGTATAACAATGTTAAAGCTGTGATGTAGAGTACAAAAAGATGTAACCTAGTAATCAAAATTGTGTATAGGGTGCCCCCAAATGGGTGAATGTGTTAAATGAAAAAGATGTGCATCAATGTATATATCCCCAATGGGTTGATAATAACAAATTTAGATCAGTGTAATGAACTTGAGTCCTATTTAAATATGTAATCACTTGACAAGAACAAGAGAAACATGAATGTATGATAAAAACCATCTATACTAAGATATATAACATATGTAATGTTTGGAAAATATAAGAAGTGTAAACATGGAAATGAATGCAATTGATAATTTTGTGTTTCCTAGATAAATATTTGAATTTTTTTATGTTTTTTGAAATCTTATATTGTTTTTATTTTTTTGGATATAAGTTATGTACAAGAAACATGAAAATGAAACTATGTATAAGGAGAAAGAAATAGGAAAGTATGTCTAAGTAAATACTAGAAACAAATGTGATAGTGTACAACCAAAGTGCAGTGTCTCTATAGACCTAAGAACACATCCTTGGGGTGTGGATAATAAAATGGTAGATTAGGTGGGAGCTCATCTAATCTTGGATACTATATCTATCTAAACTCAAATAAGTCCTCATCATCATAATCGCCATACCATTATATATGTATCAATGGAACCTTATCCTTGGCATTAGTCTATATTTTGTGCATTTAAATAGTGTGTTTTTGTACTATGTAAGATGCCTCATGTGATGTCCTAGGGTAAACCACATTATATTGCAGAGTATCTATATGAAACATGTGGTTCTCATATGTTCCATCATGTAAAATGGGGACCATGTGTCCCTTGTGATTGAATGTCAAACATCTATCTGATCAATCAACTATGGCATCCATCACCTATAACCATGTACTACCATGTGTAACCTATATATGAATGCCCTTGCTCACTATAAATAATAATGTGTTGGCCACCTTGGGGCCACATGAAATTGGTAGTGTGATATTTCCAATAAAATCTTAATAATGTATGGCATGTTATAGCTTGTTTTCTTGATAGCCTATGTGCTATAAAAATGTTAAAGTACAAGTATCAGGATCAAAATCCTCATCTATATCCACATGGGGATGTATAGGTATAAAAAAAATATGGATAGTTAATGGATCATTCAATGAGTATCTGTAACAATGATGATTTTATTGTGGTGACTGTATCTATGAAGGTGGAGCCTATAATCTAAATACTTCTCCGAGCCTTGAATTTATTCAACTTATGTTGTAGTGATGAGAATTTATTGGTATCCTATCCTATAAGTCTATGAAAAATATAAAAGGTTTGACCTTCCTACTATGACAATCTACTAAAAATATGTGACAAACTATGGACAAAACCATCAATCTTCTATTAAGTAATGTTTGTAGGATCTGGTGTGGAGTATCCTATGAAAAATTATATAATTATGTCTATATCCATAGATGTAACCATATGTAATGAATGAGTGGATGGATCTGTAGCTGACTATAACTGAGTAGGGGAGCCTATAGTTATAAGATTATGAACTAGTGGTTCTACCAGTGTAGAAAAATAAATGAGTGCCTTAGAATCATCTTTGTACTCTACTGGGCCCACTAGTGTGAAACTTAATCCACATAAATAATCATCAATGGAAATAGGTATTGGATAATCCTCTGTGGTGGCATGAGAATTTGTATCAAAGTTATGGATGTATACTTCTTTTGAGTTAATAGGTAATGGTAATTGTGCTATGATAATCTCATCATCCACCCTAAGTGGGATATTTATATTGTGGGAGGGTCTTCATCCATCATGGGTAAAGGTAATTATGTTGTATTATGATCTAGAAGAGGTGTAGGAATAGTCTTACTAGATTCCCCAACCTCATATGTATGTATTTGCTCAATTGGAATATTATGAGGTGGAGTCTCTATGAGAATATGAGGTGTCCCATCTAAAGATATACTCGAGGTCATAAGCTTAGTGAGTCTACAATATTTGAATGGTTGATTATCTAAATGAAAAGTGTATAAGTATCTGTCATGTAAAAACTTGATGAATCTATGCAAAATAGAGGTTACGACATCCATAACATGTATCCAAGGTCTCCCAACTAATAAGTTGTATTAAAAATGATTAAGCATCACTTGAAACTATATAGGTAAGGTTTTTTCTCCTACCATAATATCTAATGTAATTGAACCCAATGTCTATCTAGGAATGTCATCAAAACCTTTGATATTCTTATATGTATTATGAATGGCTGCTATATCAACTCCCATAGTCTGTAGAAATGTGAGATTGCATATGTTGAGTCCTAAACCACTATCTATTATAACTCATTTAATAGCGGTGATATTGATATGTGCTTAAATAAAAAGTGGTAAATTCTGAGCAATAACTAAATGTAATGGAAAATCCTCATTAAAAAAGGATATAACATACTCAATGTGCTTGATAGAGTTCATTATATATTCAAAGTAATTTGGTTTTGTGTCACAAGGTAAAGATGTATGATGGAGTGTTTGAAAAAGAATATCTTTGAAAATAGTTTCCTTTTGAATTAATTCCAATATGGATATCTTAGCAGATGTGTTTCTCAACTGATCGATAATATCAAATTCTATATGTTAATATCTAGGTCTCATTGTAGTGTGCTTAGGATGAGGAGGGATGGTGGTATTATGTTGTTCCTATATAGGCTAAGGAGGCACCCTATTCCATCAAGAAACAACTCAAACTATGGGATATACTATTTGCTAAGTGAAAGTAGTAGAGGCAGAATGGGACCAAAGATAACCAACTGGTCTGGGTGGAGGTAGAACAAAAGGAGTCCTCCAAGCCCTCTGTCATTGAGTAGTAATTGGAGGTAACTCAAAGTGAGCCATTGAGAAATTATCCTCATAATAATGGGACTCATAATAGGGAGGACCAATGAGTAAAATAATTTGAGCTCTAACATGATCCATGATAGGAGTGACATACATGTGCATTTTTATATAAATGGAAGGTAATAAGCATGCTAAACAAACCACAAGACTTTGTACCAAAAATTCAAAAATGACATCAGTCATGATAATCATGATGATAGGATGCAAATTGAAAACTAAGTAGATTTTGGAAATAATAAATAAAAACCCTAATGGTGCATAGGATTTTAAAATAATGTGCTTGATGTAAGTCAGGCTCATCAATTTTTTTTTAACCTTTTAGGACTTAGTGAATGTAAATACTATGTTTTTTAAAGAGCTAAGTATAGCAAATTAGGATATAAATATGAAATATATACAACCACTAATTTGTTATAGAATTGAATAAATTTAACCTTTTTGAATGTTAGTAATAAGTGATTAAAATTAATTAATTATGTAATAATATGCAACATGGAAATCATTCCTCAGAATGACAACAACATAGACATATGGGAGAAAATATTAGATCTAAGCAAAAATACACACATAACACCGATATAACATGGTTTACCTAATGTGGACTACATCCACCAAGAGGATCTTAATAATATTATAAACAAGAGTAAAAACAACTCTAAATAAGAAACCTCTAATAGAGATAATTTTATCCAACCTAAATTCACACCAAAATTCTCGAGATTCAAAGCTATACCTCAAAATTGATCACATTGACCACAAAAATAATGCAGAGCTCAAAAATCAATGCAAAACACAATGAATAATGTGTTACCCCTCTCCCATATTTATAATTTTCAAAATAACTTGAAAAATTCACCATAACCATAAGGGTAACCATATCCCCACAAAATAAGGAACAAAATAAGGGAGGATTCAACCACATAATCCTCTAATTCTCTCAACACCTTTAAATCATACCCACTTCCTAAAAATGTGCCACAAAAAAGGGAAGTGGTTAAAATTAGTCCCACCATTATAAAAGTTAAATATTTCATGTTAAAATTATCTTGGTAATTTTATTTTTACCTTAGGGGTATTAAAATGAACTCCACATTTAACAATCTCCCACTTGGAGTTCATTTCCCCTTAAAAAAAATTTAACACTCCTCCATGATCTTCATGAAGACCAACCAAAGCTAAACATAACCTCAAATTCTCTAGTGTGACTACCTTAGTCATCATATCCTCAAGATTCTAGCTCATAAGTATCTTCTCTAGCTTCACTGTATTTTCCTCTAAAGTTGTCCTCATGAAATGATACCACAACTATATATGATTTGTCCTCGAGTGGAAAGTAGATTTCTTGGCTAAATATATAGTACTCTGACTATCACTATGTAGTCCCCCAACTTCCTACTTATGCCCCAACTCATTAAGTAACTATTGTAACCAAATCATCTCCTTGCTAGCCTCTGTAGCAGTAACATACTCAACATCTATGGTTGATAAAGCCACAACCTTTTGTATCTAAGAAATCTAACTAACCATTGTCTCCTCGATATTAAATACATAACCTATCATGATCTTCCTACTATCAACATCCCTAGCCATATCCAAGTCCACATAACCACATAAAGTGGTGTTTGATCCATCAAAACATAATGTTATACCCATGGTTCCTCATAAATATCAAAGAATCCATTTCACATTTGTCAGTGTTCATAACCTTGATTACTCATGTACCTACTTACTACTCCCACTACATGGGAAATATCTAGCCTAGTATAGACCATACCATACATCAGGATACCAACTATTGATGAGTAAGGTACCTTTGACATCTTTAGCTTTTCTTCTATCTTGGGACACTGCTCCTTTGATAATCTGAAATGCTTGCCAAAGGAGTCCTAACTAGCTTATCATCCTACATACTAAACCTATCCAAAAATTTCTTCACGTACTCTTCCTAGGATAATATTAGATTCTTCTCCTTCCTATCTTGAGTTATCCTCATACCAAGGATTTGTTTCATTGCACCCAAATCCTTCATAGAAAAGCAATCACCAAGCTACTTCTTGAGTACTTGAATCTGTTGCATGTTCTTTCCTACAACCAACATGTCATCTACATACAAGCGTAGGATAATCTAATTACCATCCTCAAATCTCTTAACATACATGCAATGGTTAGAATGACACCTAGAGTAACCCTTTCCAACATAAAATTGTCAAAAAATTTATACCATTGTCATGGAGCTTGTTTAAGGCCATACAAGCTCTTTTTTAGTTTGCACACCAATTTCTCCTTTCCTTCGACCTCATAACCCTGTGGTTGTTTCATATATAATTTCTCCTCCAAATCACCATGAAGGAATGTAGTATTCACATCTAATTATTCTAAATGTAAATCCTCTACTGCAACTATACCAAGCATAGTTCTAATATAAGTCATTTTAACAATAGGAGAAAAAATATCATCAAAATCAATACCTTTCTTCTATACAAACCCCTTGACCACTAATCAAGCCTTGTACCTTTTCCTTCTTCCATCCTCTTCTTTGATTTTTTATACCTACTTATTTTGCAATGTTCACTTTCCCTTAGGTAGCTTCACCAAATTCCATGTCTGGTTCTCTATGAGATAACTATGTTCTTCTTCCATGGATTACTCCCACTTCTTCCTAGCATTCACCTACATTACTTCCTCAAAACAATCTGGTTCTCTACTATCAGTAAGTAACAAATAACAAAAAGATGGGGAAAAACATTCAAGATCTTTTCTTACCCTAAAAGACCTTATTACTATAGAAGTTTGAGGTTCCTATGTAGGAGGTTCCTGAACTATCTCCTTCGATACTTTACCTTTCATAATATCATCCAACACTATGTAGTCTTTTTATTCCTATTATTGTAGCTAATCTGTATACATTATTTTTTCTTTGAAGACAACATCCCTAGACCAAAATATTTTCTTATCTCTAAGACTCCAAAATTAGAAACCAAAGTCATCCTCACCATAACCAATAAAGGTGCATCTCTTAGACCTAGCCTCTAACTTGGTCCTATCCTTCTTGGGAACATGAACCAATGCCTCACATCCTAAAACCTTAAGAAAAGAATAATTAACTTTATTACCAGACCAAGCTTCCTTAGGTATGCCTCCATTCAAAGGCACTGAAGGTCCTTTGTTAATCAGATATACCACTATGCTAACTACTTCTACCCAAAATATTAGGGGCAGCCCTGCATACAACCTCATGATCCTAGCATGCTCCATGATTGTCATGTTCATCCTCTTTGACACTCCATTCTCCTATGGTGTCCCTAGAACCATCATTTTCCTATGAATTCCATTCTATGAACAATAATCATAAAATGCTTTGATATAATACTCACCTCCATTATCTGACTTAATACATTTTAAATTGAGACCTAATTCATTCTCAATTAAAGCTTTCCATCTCTTAAATATTCAAACACATTAGATTTTTTCTTAATGCAATAAACCCAAAATTTCCTAGTTTCATTATCAATAAATGTAAAATAATAATTTGAAACACTAATAAAAGATACCTAAGTTAACCCCTATACATCCAAGTGAACCAACTCCAACTTATTCTCCTTTTTTTAGGTCCAACCCTCAATAAATTAACTCATCTCTGCTTCTTATACACACAATCATCACAGAAGTCCAAATAAACCTATTTAAATTTGAGCAACTTGTCTTTCAAGATCTTCATGCCCTTTTAGCTCATATGACCAAGCTTGTAGTGCCACAAAGTTGCATCTTCATCTACAATAACTAAATTATAGTGATCAATACTACTATTCAAATATCAAGTGCTAATTTTCTTACCTCTCGCAACCACAAGAGCACCCTTGGTAACTTTCTAAGAGTATCCTAAAAACATCATAGAACAACCCTCACTATCCAATTACCCTATTGAAATTAAATTCTAACTTACCTATGGGACATGTCTGACATCCTTTAGTAGTCATGTGTTCCCATTTTGCATCTTAACCTAAACACAACCTTTCCCTACTATACAACATGGTTCATCATCACCAAGATAAACATCTACAAAATCTCCTTAAACATAATCCATAAAATGATGCTTATATGGGGTGGCATGAAAAGAAGCCCCTAAATCTAATACCCAAGATATAGAAACATTATCCAAGGAAATAATTAAAGAATCCTGAATAACATGACCTATTGTCATATTTACCTCCTTAATCTCCTCTTGTTTGGTCTTTTTGTCCTGAAGTTCAGAACATTCCTTCTTTGTGTGTCCACTTTTCCCATAGTGCCAACATGCCATCTTGGTTCTATATTTAGATCTTCCCCAACCCTTTGACTTTCCATAGTTTCCTTTGCTTCTATCCTTTTATCTCCCTCTAGTCTCCACCATCAAAGCATTCCCTAAGGATAATTCCCCAGTGCTCTTCCTTCACATTTCCTCACTAAGAATCACACCTATAACATCCTCAAACTTTAAACTTCCCTTAGCAAGGATGACATTACTCACAGCCATAACTAGGCTATCCTAATTATCTAGTAAGAAGCACAAAATCAATAAATCCTTAACTTCATCTTCAAATTTAATACCAACAAAAGTTAGCATACTCATAACCATATTGAAATTATTTAAATGATTAGCTACATAACCATTTTTAGACATTTTCATATTACATAACCTTTTCATCAAAAATATTTTATTAGAGGCAAAGGGTTTTTTATATAATTCCCCTAATTTCTTCATCAAACCAAGTGTAGTTGTCTCCTCTAAAATATTGAAGCCAACTAAAGATACAAGGCATGATCGTATAGCTCCCAGTACTTTCCTATCGAGAAAATTATAATCTTCTTGATTCATACCTGAAGGTTATCCTATTTTCCCCATCAAAGGGAGATGATTTGAAACAAGTAATCTTCCATATGCATCTTCCACAATTTGAAATTCTGCCCATTAAATTTTTCAACTCTAGATCCACCATTATCTGCCATAGCTCCCACTTAAGTTAATATCTTTCCATGTAATTCACCACTTTAACAAAACCACTAAAGCTAGCTCTAATACCAGTTGTTAGGAATAAGTGATTAAAATTAATTAACTATGCAATAATATGTAACAAAAAAATCATTCCTTAGAATGATAATAACAGAGACATATGGAAGAAAAATTCAGATCTAAGCAAAAATACACACATAACACCGATATAATGTAGTTCACCCAATGTGGGCTACATCCACCAAGAGGATCTCAATAATATTATACACAAGAGTAAAAATAACTCTAAACAAGAAACCTCTCACAAAGATATTTTTTTCTAGCTTGAGTTCACACTAGAATTCTTGAGATGCAAAGCTACACCTCAAAACTGATCACACTGATCGTAGAAAGAATGCACAGCTCAAAACTCAATGAAAAATGCAATGAATAATGTGTTACCCCTCTCCCCTATTTATAATTTTCAAAATCCTTTGAAAAATGTTCCATAACCCTAAGGATAACCACATCCCCACAAAATAAGGCACAACATAAGGGATGTTTCAACCACATAATCCCCTGATTCTCTCAACACCTTTAAATTATACCCACTTCCCAAAAACATGCCATAAAAAAGGGAAGTGGTTAAAATTAATATGAACATTTTAAAATTTAAATATTTCATATTAAAATTGTCTCGATAATTTTATTTTTACCTTAGGGTTGTTAAAACAAACTCCACATTTAACACTAAAAATAACAATAAGTAATGCAAGAACATAGCTAGAAAATAACTGAATGGATGATCCAGAAGCTAAAAATTGAGGTAGAGGTTGGTTTGAGTGTTAAAAACAAGATCCAAGTGTTAAAACCCTATCTGGATAATATTTCCCTAATTAGACAGTAGCACCATGTGGCACTAGTGTCCTTATTTTAGTGGTAGTGTCCTCTGTACAGGACTATCTTGAGCTTCAAGGTGCACCTATGTCTAGATCTTTAAGGTCTATTCCTATGTGCATGATTTTTGAAACCTTATAGATGGCTTATTTTGATTGATTTTATGAGAAAATCCTAAACCTCCATGTTTCTATGGAATCTATTTGATGCAAGTAGAAAAGTGTGTTTGTTAGTGATGAGAGTTGCCTAAATACGAATACTCTAAGAGAGATCAAGCCTAATGTAGTTATACCCACATAAGTTCTTGTGTAATTGTAATTGAAGCTAGAATTATAGTTGACTTTAGTGCTTTGAATGTGATTGAGACTGGAAATATGAGTAATTTGAGCTTAGGAATGTTATAGATGGTAGTATGCAAAAGTAGGACAGAATAGGGATTGATAACCTTAATTGTGCACAACTTGTTCTGAGTTTATATGTGTAATTTGCATTTAATTTCCATCTAGTGGTAAGAGGTATATAAGTCATGTATTTATAATGTTAGGGTGATTATGTGAGTCATCAAATAGGTATAGGCTGGCCCTAAGAAGTCTAATATTTGAAAATATATTCATTCATGAAAAGAGGAGGGAAAGGATAGTAGCACCAATATTGGGACACTAGTTCCATGTGGTACTACTATCCCTATTATGGCACTAGTGTCTGAGTGGAATAAACCTATGTAATAAGGGACAGGATGTAAGAATGAGGGTCTATGACTACTTTAGGGATGACTATGGATGCCTATGGCCCACATGAAGGCTAGATAAGTGTGAAAATATGCTTTAAGATAGGTCTAAGACTAAAGTATGGAATGGTGGTCTCAAGTAACACTCTTATCACTCAAGTGTGACTTTTAGGTGATTAAAATTAGCAATGTATGTTTAGGTTCAATATTTTTACACAATCATAATTAGGAGAACAATAATACAATTTTCATAAATCAGTTCACAAGGACATCTCTCTAACCCTAACCCTAGTTTATATATATATATATATATATATATATATATTGTAAATTATGTATATCAATATATTTTAAAGTAAGCTAGCTTATTTATCTCTTTTAGATAAAATTAGAAATTTACAATACTTTAGATTTAATTAAAACACTTTATTAATTCTAAGGGTAAACATTTTGGTGAACCTAATTTTTGAAAAAATCATTATTTGTACGACTTATTGATTTTTGGCTTAGGGTTTTCATTAAATTATGTAAATTCCTGACACATAAATGATATAGTACTCAACCTTAGATAATATTTGTAACACAATTATTCAACCTTTTCAAATTTAGAGTAATCTAACACTAAATTTTTTTATCTTTTCACCTCAGATAAATACTGACATAGAGGCTCTTTATTTTGACTTCAAGTCAAATTTTGTTGTCCTATCCAAAAATATTTCACCTTTATTTTTCATTTATTTTTTATTTGATTTTTTTAGAGACTGTATTCTAATAGCCTATAATATCCTAGATACTATCATTACAGGATAGGAAGTGTTTTGTTTACAAACATCATGGTGTGAGAAATTTTCTCTAATACTCATAGCCATTATATAGAGCTAGTCGCATATTTTAGGTCCCTTGTTTACACCAACTAGGAATTTATAACATCCAAATGATTCTATAGTGTACCAATAAGTGGTTATCTTTATAAGGTTACTCTTAGCTTAAATTCAAAACCTAGCTTAGTGGGCTATGGGTATGGTTCTACCTCAATATTTAGTGTTCTAAAATATTGGGTTGACACTTTCTAATAGGCAAGCCAATATATTTGAGATCCTACATATCATTCAAAACCCTTGTAGATCACCCTTTCATCCTTGATTTTTTCTTTCCTTGTCTTCTTAGATCATAAATTTTCTTGTTTCATTTATGTATTCATCATGGGTGTAGTATTTAAATTTTATTCTCATTTATTACATATAATTATGTGGTTTCTTTTAGATTCTAATGTTACTTTGCACCATGAAATTCACTATGTTTTTTTCATGGAATCCTTACAAAGCCATTAAGGAATCTCCTTCTCATACTCGATCTCCTCCTCTTCATACTTATTTTGCCTTATATTGTTCTCTACTTAAACCTATTATTTTTGTCAAATATTCAATGACTTGGGAACAAGAGGAGGCTTATGTAAGGAATTTATCACCACAATATATCTTAGTACCCACCCCTCACCCTCTCAATGGTCACATCATGGCCCTTATTTTTGACCTTGATCTAGAAATAAACCATCCTAAAATGTGAGATTATGCTAGAGCACAACCTAAAAATATTGATTCATTTGTATATGATTCTCGAGATGAACTTAATAAACCTAGTACAACTCTCCCTCCCCCTACACCTTTGGTTGAATATCTTACTTTACTTAGTTTAGGAACCCCTCTTGGTACATCTCAACCACCATGCACATGCCTACTCATTCTACCCTTATTCATCCCATTACCACAACCAATACTTCCCTTGAGCAAGCTTTTCTTCTCTTATAAACCAAGCTAGCTAACATTGAGAAAACCATTTATCTTGCTAGTTCTTCCTTAGATTTTGATACTTTGTTACATAACCCTTTTATCTCCTCAAATTGAATTCTACCCTATTCCAATTGGCTTTATGGCTCTGAAGCTTCCTCTTTATGAAGGCAAAGGCGATCTTGAGCAACATTTTCATGCCTTCCATGTAACATGTTTAGATTACGTAGAAAATGATATATTTTTAACCAAGTTCTTTCTAATAAGACTCAAGGATTATGCTCTTATTTCATTTTATGATCTTAATTTACAATCAGTTACAACTTTGAACTCATTGGAAACACATTTTTTAGCGCATAATGGGGCACAAGATAATAATAAAAATTATAAAGTAAATTATAAATATAATTATCATCCTCCTCCATCTTCACATGGGCATCCATTTGATAGCGTTATTGGCACAATTATGAGCAATTTAGCATTTAAACCATATATTACATTTGATGATTTAGAAATTGTTGATGATGATTCTGATAGATATGCATTATTTATTAGAGTATATCTTGGCATACAACCCATCTATAGTGTTATGATAGAGAATGGATAAATTTAAAATGTGTACACTAGAACACTTCTACATTATATTGGCTATACAATAAAGGATATTCAACATACATCTAGAGTTACAAATGCATTTGATGGCCACACACTAGATACTCTTGGACACAATGAAAGTGAGTCATATCCTATCTCATACTTATTTCTTAGTATTACCAAGCATAGGTGTTTTTGATGTTATTAGGAAGACCTTGGTTACAAATAAATAGATAATTTCCTTCTAAAATTCATAAATCTCTAAAGTATATGAATTGATAATCAAGTGATTAAAATTTTAGGAATTCAATATGAATATCCATTGGTAGCTATGGTATCTCCTCTAATTCTATAAAAGTTGGTTTTTATAGTTATTGAACAAATTGGTAATGAGCTAGTTTACACTAATATTAAGGATAATGATTCACATTAAAAGAGGAATACTCCAAAATAAGTTATTAAATATATACATGATCATTAACAAATTTTAGTTTCTTCACCTACTAATGAGCATGATGATATTTCAAATTTTCCACCTATTGTTGTGTATAATTTCATTACACATGAGCATGATCATTCGGAACAAAAAAACAAGATATTTACTTATACACATGTATAGGTTACTAAAAAGGCTTCTACCCAAGTATAGGTTGTGGCTTCACCTCATCATATAGATGAGGATATAGGTTTGGAAGTATTTATATGCAATGATTTATAGGTTTATTTGATAGCATATGATTTTAAGATTCAGAAACTCCTACACATGGCACTACTTCTATGGCACAAGAGATCACTCGTTATCAAGCAATTAGGTACATATGTGATCAAATAGTAATGAGATCATTAGTTTGACATGTTTTGTTATTCCTTCCTACTCTCATATATTGACCTATTCCCTTGATTAGAATCATTGTATAGTCCCTACTTGCACATAACATCTTATTTGCTCAATTTTATCTTGCTTATTATTATACAACTATTCAAACTTATTATAGATTTTTGGTTTTTCATCTTTCACTTTGGGGTCACTTTCTCCCTTGATTGCTCCAATCCATTTGAATAACCCAAGGCAACCATCTTACTATGATTTCACATTTACACATCTTCCATGGCAACCCATAAAATGATCTAAGCCATCATATGTAATTTAATGCTTACATTTACATACTTATACACGAGTTAAGATGAATATGATTTACATATTTTTAAATACTATATCTACGTTATGGGAATCTCACATGAATTTTTCCTTGCCATGCTTTACTTTAGGATATTACCAAGGGTTGTTCAAATTTTCCTCCTACTTTTATAAACCATGATTTATTTTTATTTCACACATGACTATTTACTTTCAAATACAATAAATAAAAAACATTCATATATGCTAAAAATACCAAAAAATTTAGAATATCCTATAAAAATAAAAAAATTAGGACATCTAGACATCTTTCTATGTTCTTGAATATGATTTTGCTTATGTCATATAACCTTCTATTTTAATATATAACATATTTTTCAAGGCATATTACTTCTCATAATTTATTACAAGTATGCAATAGTACATATCTTATAGTGCAAAAAATATTCATACAAATAAAAATATTTCATGATCAAATTTTTTTTAACATAGTCAATTTGGACAAAATAACTATAGGTAGACAATGACACAATTCACACATTTCACCTACCACACACTTTTCCATGTGCATCTTTACTCTTTTTTTTTGAATGGTACCTCAATCACATGGACTTATATCATAGTTTTCATACACAAAACATAACTGACACTTGGATATTAATATAATTTTAAAGCTAAAGCATACTTTCACATGGTTTGATGTTGGTAGAAACTCTCACCCAATATCCTTTCTTATTTTGGGGCATCAAATTGTTCTATATGAACACCTTACAAGTTGTATCTACTCAAAATATTATTTCCATGTTGATCTATAAATTAAAATAGATGTTTTAATAATTATATCTTCACATGTGTTTTTTGTAAAAATACTACATGCTAAATTAAAACATAGATGCATATGATTTATTTATTTAGCTTCATTTGATGTATGCTATTACATGTTATTTTCTGTTTCATAGCTTGAATTCAAAAACAAAATCTCATTATAATCAACCCTTGGCCTTGTGTATGTTTAACATACACCTTGTTTATCAAACACATACTTATCTATTTGTTAGACCTCAAATTTTGTATCAATTTACTCTAACTACTTTTTGGAAGATGGCATGGGAAAGAAAGGTTCAAAAGTAAACCTCGGTATGGGAAAGACAAGGTGTGAAAAGCCTTGGCATGGAAGAATCAAGTTGCAAAGAATAATGATGCAAAAAACATGAAATAATTGATGATGTAAGACTCGAATAAATAACATATGACTTAGAAAAGGGTTCAAAAGGAAAAAATGGTTAGGAAATGGTTCACACAAGCATCATAGGGGAATATTCAAGTATGGATTTAGCACCATACTATAAGAAGATAGAAGTATGACGTCGAAAATATATTATAGAGTGGGTATATAGGGGTAATTAGATAGAAATCAATATAAATTAATCATAATAACTTCTTATGAATCATTATTATTAATGGTCATTAGCAAGTCATCACTTACATATTAATGTTGTAATTGAATGATTAGGGTAAAACCATGTATAAATACCCCTATTTTTACTTAGAAGAGTAGTTGTAGTTGTTATTGTTATAATGGTAATATTATAATTGTAGTTTTGATCTTATTCATGTTTTTGATGTGTAACAAGAACTGTGTATGGTGATCATTGATATTTAATAATATGAAATACTTATGTTGCTGAAATACCTCTTGTAAACCTCTTATGGAACCAATGGTACTACTACTCTTTTTCTTGATTTGTGCCTATCTCTTTTCTTTTGATAAATAGATTAATTATGTAATGATCAAATTGTTAAAATTATATTTAATATGATATCTTTGGTTAGACTAAGTTCCCACTCGATCACCCTGGTATAGAGATCTCAAGGTATACACCATTACGTGACAGAACTGATAGCAATCAATCTTAATCTATGTGCTTTAGGTGAGTGTGCAAGACCATTTCTCACATGATAAGCCAGTTCACTAGATAGTTATACTTCCTATCCTCTTTTCCAACTGCCTAAGAAAATTCATGATAAATTAAAGGAACAGAACCCAACATTTTAGTTCTATTTTTGGGACCCATTTCACTTGTTAGCACAATGGTAGGAAAATGGTCAAATAACTTTATTTAGAGAATATTGAGCATTGGATTGGTACAATAGAAGAAAAAAATTCACTCTAATATATTAAACTAGGACTTTTTGCATGTACATGGGTAGAAAAAAAAATATAGGATTCCCTAAATCAAGCATTCTTTATATAATTACTTGTGCACTTACATGCTTAGCTTTTAGTCTCTATGCAAAATCATCTAATAAATTATGGGCAAAAATTTTCTTGGTTGGTAGAGCATCAGATAAGCTTGGCCAAGTTAGAAACTGCTTAGACACATGTGATAGGCATCTAGTGGTAATAAATACTTAACATTTATATTTTGGAATATGTGGTCTCTACATATTCTTACCCAGAAGAAGCATAGTTTGAATTCCTAAGAGATCCATGTATAAGGTATATCAAATAATAACCTTTAGAGATCAAAAAACTTATGGTTGATTCTAGGCTTGATAACTTTTCTATGGATAGATAAACTCTCTCGTGTATGAACAACATGGCTGGTGGGGGAATGGAGAAATATGAATTGGCATGAGATTGGGAGTTTAAAATGGAATTTTAGTAGTGAGAACTGCATAAACAAAAGTATTATGAGGCCACATGCAATGATATAAGAAGCAACAAATAAGGGGGGTAATGGGAGGGTACTATAAGTGTCTTAGGAATATATAAGAGAACAGAAGGCATAAGGAGTATGCCCTGACCACAAAATTATCCCCTTCAATAGAATAGGTATGAATGAAACAACTAGGACATGCACTAATAGAAAAACCCAATATAGATAACCTCAATTCCCCCACCATAGCACATGCTCATGTATTTTAGTTTGACATAATTCTTGCAAGAAATTGGGATACTAATAGTGTAAAATCTAAATTTGAACTAGCATAATAATTTTTGGGAGTACAATTTTAGCATAAAAATCTACCTTTAACATTGAATTTTCCATTACAATTATGACCTATGGCTCAAATTTGAATGCCAAGTGGACCTAATATCAATAGTGGGAAAACTACAATCCCAACCATATCAAATAAACCTTCTTCAGTGCCAATTACTTCTAGTGCACTTATTGTTATAAGAGATGTGGGAGGAAATATCAATGGTGGTTCTATTAGGGGAGGATTACGCAATAGTACTGGAGGCATTATCAGACCTACACCATAGGGTTTAGGAGGAACTAGAAGAATGCCACAATATGGTCCACTAAAACCACCAAGTGCACCTACGGTGTACTATGATATGATACTTCATATCCCCAAATATTGAGGTGTCAAAAATGTGATGGAATGTGTTCATAAGTGTGAACTTATTTTCTGAGTATGGGGTATCACTTCTTTAGAATGAAAGGCTAATTAGTTTTTCACTACTTTATTAGATCACACACACAAATGGTACCACAAATTAAACCCTTAATAAGTAGTTGTGAGATATGAAATATTGCAAACTACATTCCTTTAGGAGTTTGATATTCTTGAGTTTGAGAAGAAAATCATCATTTATTTATAATACATAAAGCAAGAGATCATTGAGAGTGTGCATGAATGTGATGCACATTTCAAAATGATTCTTTCAAAACTATCTTTTGAGATTAACCCAACACAACATGCTCAATGGTTTTTGAGAGGGTTGTTGATTCCATTTTATAGATATCTATCCTAAAATACTTTTATCAACCCATGTGAGGTACCAAAAGCTATTCTCTATGCCAAAGTTATGAGAACTATAGATACAGGGGTCAACCCCTTTATGGAGGCTTAGATTATTGCCATGAGCTCTCAACTGGAGAAGCTAAAAAATAATAATGCTCATTACACATGAATCATCCTATGGTGTGTAAAATATGAATTAGAGGTCCATAACAAGAATAATTTCCCATGGAGGTGATCTGGGCAATAATTCAAGTGACAATTCAGGTGACGGTTCTACCCCAATTGATGATGGAACTTCTACGAGCCATAACTTTTACACTGTAGCTCCAATTTACTCACCATTTGAACTGTTGGAAATATAATAATGATGAGAATGTGGTGAGATGGAATGAGCTCTGATTTATGGATTTTGACACTTGAAAACCCAATGGAAGTGGCCCAAATTTCAATTTTAGTAGTATAGTCTAATAATAGTATGTTTCTAAAAATAATAATTCCTCAAATTCTATATTATTTTAAATCATGGAATTCAAACCACTTAATCTCCCTTGAGATTGGTTACCTTCCACATCCTCCTCCTACTTTCAAAATGTGTATAAATGAATATGTAACCCAAAAGAGAAATCAGACATCTCTTCCCAAAGATAAACATATAGTGGTATTGCAATTTTTGAGTAATAAAACATCTCATCTTAGAGAATTCATTGTTACTATGTTATTTTCATGTTATTGAAATATATATCAATCAAAAATTTTGAGTTTTGGATCAGGAGGAATCTTCATGCCATAATAAAATAGTCTTGTGATATCTACCAAGAGTATCATGATGTAATGAGTTGTCCCTTATTCTAGTGCACTATCCACACTATAGGGTCATTATACTGTAAAATATGTGATGTGTACATGTATGATACTAATTATTATTTAGTCATCAATGAGATCCATGAAACACATATAAGAGGTACTTGCCAAACTTATGTTGCTAATAGTCAGCAGTCTGGTAGAAGTCAATCTTTGCGATGTCAAAGACATGGAAATGGGTGTAAGGGTGTCATTTTCCACCTATGACCTATTACAAGTGTGGATCTCTAGACCACTATTAGTATAATTATCCATTTTACCCAAATTACACATTTTATAAGAATGAACATCATCTAGAAGAATGCCTTGACTTATATACAACTATCACCAAAGAGTGTAATGAAAAGGGTGATGGGATGATTCATGTTTCCAAAACTACAAGTGCTTAATGGAGACCACACATTACCACCAGCTAATGGGACCTAAAGTAAATATTTTGACATGAAGTAATGCTCATTCCCAACCCATTTATTTTCCACTTATGAAGAAGGTTTAGCATGAAGAATCACATGCTCAACACTACCTTGATGCTCAAAAATAAAAAGAGGTATTACATGACACAATGGCCTTGGTACATGAATTACAAGGCCAAATTGAGTTTTTAAAGGATATGAATGCAACCATGCATGTTGAGATGCAAAGAGAAACTATCTTAATAGACTCCATGTAGGATGAATTTAGAGAACTATTAAACTACTCCTTAATTAAAATATAATTCCCCTCTTAACGAACTAGTTATGATAATAGAAAACTAAGACTCTTATAGATCATAATTTAAACCATGTACATTTACAACAATCTTATGTCTAAATAGATGTTGAATGTGACAAGGATATTATTGTAAATGCATTTATTGATGGGTGGATGATCTAAGATATACTAGTGGATACTTGCATGTAAGTTAATGTTCTCATGAGGATGCCTGGAGGAAGATGAGGGGGCCCAATTTGTAACCTTCCCCACATGTTCTATTTATGTCCAAAAAGACTTGATCGATGCCCATAGGAGTTCTCAAGGATGCCACCATTAACATTATGTATGTCCCTTTTAAAGGTGATTTTGATGTAATTGATTTTGTCAAAGCTAATGATTTTATAGTTCTATTGGGTTGACCATGGTGTTATGCCAATAATGCTAACTTGAATTTTAAGAAGTATTAAATAAACTTTGAGAATGACACCTAGTGCATATTCATTCCTTTCATTAATGATTAATGACCCTATTTTATAGAAACAATTAATGTTGGAAAGGACCTTAACCACATTTATAACATCATGGTACAAGGAAATAAACATTTATATCCTACTCCTAATGGTATGCTTCAAAGGGGAAAAGTGTAATCCATCTCTTACACCAGTAACATTGATTTCAAACACCAAGAGCATGGATAATATGTCCTAACAGGAGGAGGTTGTGATGTAGTTGGTTGATAAATAAATGTTCCACATAAGTTGACTAAGCACTAGAATTTTGTTTGACTTATTGGTGGTTGTCTTATGAATGCACCACCATTACAATTAGATCAAGCAACTAGGTTTTATGTCCAAATCAAGGTTTGGGAGTACCTAAAATAATTAGATGATTACTATGTTTTTAAAGTTAAATATATGTATACACTCCCAGCTATATTTCAAGTCACAATTACTCATTGGTGGGATATTCATCAATACAATTTATTGACATGAGAATAACTACGTGACACACTACATCATTACTTTAACCAAGACAATTGGGTTCACTCTACACTCAATTATAATGGTGTTGAGTCCTTAAATGATCATCTATCCACCTGTGAGGATATTTAGAATATCGATGAGACATTTTTACTAGAATCTGTATGGGTACATGAATTTTGTGGCACCCTATGCTCCTGAGATAGAGCGTGGTATGTTCATCAAGAAACACACCTAGATACATATACCTAGGAATACATCAAACATGGTACTCTCACCACCTTTGCATTTTATTCACCCTAATTAGATCTAAATTTATACTTGCAAGAGATCTATCAAGCATTACTAGGTGATCAGGCACTCATTGAAGATGGAGTACAGACCATGCATGGTGAAATTGAGGATGACTTGGACATCTTATAAAAACCTAATAATCCAATTAGGACTCTATAGGAACTTGAATCATAATCTAAATATAACCATATGAAATGGATCCAAAATGGTAAGAAAAAATTTGTATGTAAAGTTGATGAGGGTGCTAGCACTGATCTCCCAGAATTGTCATTTGACCACTTAAAATTACCCATAGAATATGGGGCATGCAAGGTGAGAGATACTATGCAATCTAAGTATAAGCCATTATCTGTGCCACTCCAAACAATTAAGTATAATAGTGACATAGAATACATACCCAAGATGGTCACTATAGAAAATTATAGGTCTGAAGAATAATTAGCTAAAATATTTGAACTTATATAATTTTATGTGGACATTTTCTTATGTAACTACATAGAGATGAAAGGAGTGCATCTAGAATTGGGTAAAATTCACATCATTTTGGTTGATGGTGCTCACCTAGTTAGGAAGTTACCATAATGAATTAATATTAATCTATGCTCACATGTTAAATAATAAATTGATGGCATGTTGTACGTTAGGGTTATCACACCTATTAATAAATATGAATGGGTTAGCCTCATGGTAATTAGCATAAAAAAGGATGGACAAATTTGCATTTATGTTGATTATAGATAGTTAAATGCTATGTGTGTCATAAATCCATTCCCAACACCATTCAAAGAGGATATTTTTGAAGGTATCACTAGATGTGAAATCTATACCTTCACTGATGGATTTTTAGGCTATCATCAAATACAAATTATTGAGGAAGATAAGGTAAAAACCATTTTTTCCATTGAATGGGGGTCCTTTGCATACAATGTTATGACATTTGGCTTAAATAATGCACCAATAGTATTATCTCACATTGTCGTATAAGCCTTTAAAGGTTTCATCCACAAGTTCCTTCAAATATATCTATATGATTGGATTGTGTGTGGCTTGGTGCATGACCATTATGTAAATTTCCACCTCATGCTCAAGCATTGTCAACAATTTTAAATTTCCTTAAACCTAAAAAAGTGCATCTTTTCCACACCTTTTTGGGATTATATTAAGGCACATCATTTATCAAGATGGAATAATCATGGACCCAACCAATATTATTGTTATTGTTTAATTCTCACATCCAACCACTTAGTGTGAGGTCTATGCCTTCTTTAGTCACACAGGCTATTATCATAAGTTTATTCATAGTTATGATAAAATAACATATATTTTACAATAATTTCTCAAATAAAATGGCCTCTTCCTCTAGACTAAATGAAATCAACAAGCATTTAAGACTTTGAAAGATAAATTGGTAACTGCACCCATCCTTAATTTCCTAGACTAGACACTATTTCATATACATATCGATGCTTTTGACATGGCAATGGGCCCTATCCTTATGCATCTAACCAAGGTAATTTGGACCATCTCATATATTTTTTTAGTCACAAGTTAACACCAACAAATAATAATTACTCTATTATATAATGGGAAGCCTTATCCATGGTATATGCACTCCAAAAGTTCTACTAGTACTTGTTAGCCACTCCATTAACCTTCTTTATGGAACATGAGGCACTCAAGTACCTTGTGAATAAACTAGTGTTGTATGGATAAATATAGTAATGTATTTTTCTCTTCCATTAGTTCCAATTATCCATGGTCATAAAACCTAACAAAGTGAATTTTGGTCTTGACCACCACTCACGTGTTGAGTCTAGTAAACTAGCGCATGTCATAGAGTATGATTTATCTAATGTTAAACTTTTCAAGTTATATGTGCAACTAAATAATTAGAATAAATAACTAATTTTATTGAAATGGTTTCATGCCAGACCATATTAGCTTCTAGGATAAGAAGCAACTTCCTATACACACTACCCCTTTCCAGTTTATTGGTAAAGACCTGTCTAGTCTTGGCCATGATGAAACATTGTATAGGTGTGTAATGCAGCATGAGCATGAAAAAGTACTTCAATAGGTCCATGAAGGTATTGATATAGGACATTATTTTGGTGATACAATGACACAAAATTTTCTCCTAGCTAGTTTGTGGTGGCCTACTTTACTAAAATATGCTAAAGCTTATGCACACTAATTTGATAAGTGTTAAATATTAGGCAAACCAAACTGCATGGATGTTTTACCTCTTCATCTAATTCTTGATCATGACCCTTTTAAAAAATGGGATATTATTTTTTGGTCCCATTACCCCTAATGCAAGATGAATTAGTTCACATCTCATCATTACCACCATCGACTATCTCACATGCAAGGCTAAAGCAGTGCCCACACATGATTATATTACTGAAACCATCATTAACTTCCTTTGGGAAAATATCATCACCAGATATGGATGCCCTTTAATTTTAACAAATTATTATGGTACTCACTTCTTTAATGAGATAATATGCATCCTCTTAGCAGAGTTCATGATTGCACACCATAAGACAAATCCATACCACCCTCAAGCTAATAGCACTACTAAATTTTTTAATAAAAACCTAGGCCATACATTGATAAATATTTTCAATATTAATCACAATGACTGGGATGATTGAGTTTCTTCAGTCTTATGGTCATACTGAACCACATATAAATGATTGAACAAGAACACTCCCTTTCATCTTATCTTTGGTGTTGAATTAGTTTTACCAGTGTAATTTTTTGTTCATTCTTTACATATTACATGAATTAGACAATTAGATGATAAATAATTTATAAAAACATTCCTTGATGATTTATTATAGTTAGATGGATCACACTTTCTTGCACATTAGATTCAAGGAGTTGAAAAATAGAAGTAAAAAGCATGGCATTATAGACATCTAAAAAATAAAACCTTTTCTCTTGGTATGCACATCTTGGTATATTAATCCAAGTAAATACACCACTCCAATAAACTTCATGTACATTGGGATGGTCCATTCATCATTCGTAGCATTTGTCCCATAGGTGCATGAAAGTTAAGACATTTAAATGGATAATTTATTCCAGGTCATTTTAATGGTAGTTAGCTTCGGCCCTATCATTCCATGTAATATTTCAAATTTAGTTAATAAGATGTGTGCCACTAGATTAGTGTAGGTTTTTGGTTTATTCTCTAATAAATCATCACATTTATTACACACTTTTTGATTAGGTTTATTCAATATAAGGTTTTATTTTATTTTTATTTTGGGTCATGCTCATGAAGGACCACAGACATATTTTAGTGTAGGGTAAGTTTCAAGACGAATAAATTAAAGATAAAACACATAAGGTAAATGTTGGAATGAATCATGCATAGAAGAGGTGCACAGATGAAAAGAAATGCACATAAGAGGTGTGTAAGTGAAAATTAGTGTACATAATGGACATGCAAGTGAAATAATGATGCAAACACATGCATGATGGGTGCATAAGTAAAAACACATAAGGGTAATAAATCACATAGGAGGTGGTGCATGATTAGAAGCATGGAAAAAGGACAACAAAGGAAAATTTACTATGAATGGATCATGAGGGAAAACATAGTTCCTACCTTTGAGAATAGAAGATTAATTTTTTTTATAACTAGTATACACTATGAGAAAATTGTGAGGATGGGACAGGTGTATTAAATTGATAAAATGTTAAGCATAAAAAGAAGCATGTTAAATAGACAACATGCTACACTATTTGAGCACATTAATTAATGAAATTATGGATGAAGGCATGGGAGAGTAAATGTATACAAGTACTCAAGGCTATATAAGGTTAGAAGGTCCTCATTTTGATAATTTAATGCTGATTTTTTTTTAAAAAAAACAAAGTTCTAGTGTAACATTTTTAAGCCACCAAAAATATCATTCATCAAATTATAGTGATAAATTCAAATCTAAGAAGTGAAGTAATGATCTTGAATGGATAAAAGAGTGATATTCTTGTAGGAATGATATGGAGAGAGTTGAAGGTTATAGGTGTCAGTTTCTACCATTAGAGGAAGCTGAAACAAGAATTCCAAAGAAGTTCAAGGCAAGAAAGACGTATTCATTTAGGAGGGTTATATGTCTTCACATCAATATTTGGGCTCCTTGAAGGGTGATGGCCAAAGTAGAAGGCCAAGAGAAGTGATCCTTTACTAGTAATTCATAAAGAGGAAGAGTATAAGGGTGAAGGAGTATGTCCTATTTTGATTTGAGAGGAATCCCCTATTGATTCCATCATGCAAAAATAAAACATGGCACACATATATCAAGAATGAACTAGTGATAGTGTGTAAGGGGAAAAAGAAGTGTACAACACCACCTCCACCCTCTGATTTAATTTAATAAATGAAAAACCCTAATTTGGTATTGTGTAGTGAAAATTAGAAATCCAAGGTGTCCTCTTGTCAAGTACTCAACTACAACATCGTCAGCCTAGAAATGAGGGAGGCTTATAGTGTAATTACAGAGTCGAGTGCCAAAACACAAAGAATGAGGTCACCTATGACCTCATAGTATTTAATCATTTGAATAATGTTAGGTTGTTCCAAATTTTTCACTTGCCTCATTTTGGTAATCCTATGAAAGTGATGATATTTTTGGTCTTGTGTATCCATGAGAACTATTTGTACTTTTTAGGGTGTAGGATGTGAATCATTAAATAATGGGTTATAGAAAAGTAATAAGGTATTAATGTTTAGGCATATAGACGTTAATTTGTATTTATATCACCATGAGGTAGTTTAAAAAGTGGTGGTAGTGCTAAAGTATAAAAAGGAGGGCCATGCCATGTACATTTATAGCCTCTAAGATCCTTCCATTTAGGTAGATACACACTTGACAATGACCAAACTTAAGGGAGGGGACATATGGAAAAAGGTTGACATGGCACACCTTTATGTGGCAATCTAGATGAATGAGGGGTAAAAGTATAATTATGCACTGTATTTCACTAAAAAGATTATGGAAGATGCTAAAAAGGCCCACTTCCTTCTAAATCATAAATTTCCTTGGGGTGAAATTATTATTTTGCTAGTGTTTGATGAAATTGGCATTCATAAATATATCACAAAGAACTAAATTGGGTGTACCCATCAAAAAATAAGTCCCCTATGGAATGGTTCTTATAGTTCACCTATCCTAGCATTGTTTCCCCTTCCCACAAGCTTAAAATGAAAGTATGGTTTGAAGGAATGAGGGAAGCATTAAGAAATTAATGGCACATCCCCAAAGAGTTACCATACATATTGGAACTTAAGCCCAATTTATTATGGTGAAACATTATTCACTTCCATGCATTTAGATGTATCTTATATACATATAATATTTTTAACTTGTATCAAATATTGATGATTTCTATCTTGCAAGAACCTATTGAGTCTCAATATCTTTGAGTGCATGCCCCAAGGGGTGCATCAAGAAAGGGGTGGCCAGACCATTGGTGCTTTATAGGATTGTTGTCCCTTATTAACACTTATTACCAATCCAACTAGCTCATAAAAACCATTCCTTAAGATATTAATCCTATTTTTCATACTCCATTCATTTACCACCTTTCTAACCCCTTTTCCTAACCTAAAACCCCTTTCGACAATTTACATAACTAGGTCAACTGGGTTGACCCTGTCGATCAAAACTTTTATAAGGGCTTAGGGTTAAATCTACCTATATAAACACATCCATTTCATCATTATTAAAGATAAATAAAGAGTTATTATTCATTTATGCTTCTTCAAAATCTTCTCTTTCACCATTCTACTTGAGGAGTCTTAGCTTATGGTTCTTACTTGGAGAATCAATTCTTATGGAAAAGTCTTGGATGCTTTGGCCTTTCTTAGTGATCCTTACAAACCACAACAACCTCTCATAAAGAACATTTGGCCAAGGGAGAGATTGAGTCTTGATGGGTTCATCTTCCAAGTAAGTATCTCTAACTTTGATCCTCTTTTTAGTAGATAAAAGTAGAATAAGTATTGGCTTTTGAAAAATATTACTCTTCTTATATGTGCATTAGGGTCTTACTTATACATAACTTAATTAGGATTCTCTTATGAAAGTTTACTTTTGTTTATTTAATAACCCCCTTATTGTGCTACAATATTTGGTGAGAACTAGATTAGATTTCTTTGCTTTACTTATTATTAGTATAATGAATATGAAAACATATGACTTAGGGTTATTACATCATTTTGCTTGACTAGAGGCTTTTGAACCCTCCCTAGTGATATTGTTGTGATAAGAGATCCCATAATAGGATCTAGTAGATATACATATTGGTCATGTTCCTTATTATCTATTATATCCCCAATTGAAAGTGTAAGTAGGATTTATCTTATTTTAGATAGGATTGATTTATAGATTTGATGCATTTTTGATTACATACATTCTAGTGAACCCAACATGAATCTAACCCTTATAGGTTTTCTTTAATGTTTTTTGTTTCTATCATTTCATTTATTATTTTTATAAATTTTCAATACTAAGTCGAAAGGGCCAGTATAGTTTATAACTTCTGTGCATAGGTTTAACACATAGTCATATCAAAAATGACTCTTCTTTAAATGCAAGACTTCATTTGATATAGGTTATTGGGTTGAATAGGTTGACACAGTACTCTTATTTACTTCTAGACAAAAAACTATGTTGAATAGGTTGATATATTATTCTAGATACCTTTCATAAAACATACTAGGTCAAACAAGGTGGTATAATCATCTTTACAGGCTTCAACAAATAAGAAATTACAAAACTAGGTTGACTCAATCAATACAATTGGAAAAATTTGCAAGTAACATTCAAGGCATTTCAACAAAAAATTCACAATCCTCAACATATTCTAATTCACCAAATTTCTTTTCTCTCTCTCTCTCTCTTTCAATTAATTTTTTTCTTACAATTCTATTTTAGAAAGTTTGTAGTCTTTAAAACTGCCATCATATAGCAAACTAGGTCAACCTTGTCAACCTAGTTCTATAATATATCTTCTATATAAAAGAGTAGGTCGAATTAGTCAACTTAGATTTTACGGACCCTTATGTTTATAGTATAGTAGTGACACTATCAACTCTATTTAGTAATGTTTGGATACACTATCATTTGAACTAACTCTGTACTATGTTTTAAATTAGAAATTGATAACTATATGATAGCAATTACTCCACACTTTCAATTTTAGTTGTTTGCATGCTTAAAATAGATCACATAGTCTAATTAGGTGGTTTTTAGATATATAGTTTAGTTTCACTATTTTTATCTTTCTTGCACACACTACCAAATCACATAATTTCATATTGTATTTAGACATTTGTCTACCCAAGACCTAAATACTTGGATTTCATCACCAAGGGGGAAGCCAACTTAGTTTTCTATCCAAGTATAAAATCATGGTTAATGGTATATATTATCAGAGCACTTAACACCTTTATCACTATGGGATTGTGAAGTGAGGGGGTATGCCCCAATACCATTTCCAACATAGATCCCTTTCAGCCTAAACATCCTAAAACCATCCATAAATTGATTTCTAGTTCCCTACTTTCATACAACTTCCCTATCACACTTAAAATAACACTTTATAATATAATAACACTTAGGATGACCACTTATTTAGCATTTCTTTTTTAGTTGACAACTTGCTCTTTGCTAATTGTATGTTGAATTACAAAAACTTGCATTGGCTAGTGTTTATGCAAGGTTTTGTGTTGTGTGACTCAATTGGATCATTCTTATTAACCCAATTGATTGTGTGTTTAATTCCATTCTTCTTGCTTTCAAGTACATTACAAAATCTTTCCCTATTTTTAGTACACTATCATTTTGTTAGACATAGTCTCTTATAGACTATTTTTTTCCTACCTATAGTACCAAATCAACCCATTTGACTCTGTATCTCTTTTATCAGGTAGACTATAGTACTAGGTTGACCCAATCGACTCTGTACTCTTATCAGACTTTATTTTTCTTAGTTTTTAGTACTAGGTAGACCCAATTGACTCTATACTCTTACTACCTATCCTTTCTATCCTACTCAATTCTTTGTTTCTCTTTCCTTAGCATTCTATTCATTTTTTTAAAATCATCATGAAGTCCCCTATTTTAATCTTCTTGGACAACCTAAATCCATTTAGATATTATATGGGATGTTCATTTCTCCCTCTCTTTTCCTCCCAAGAGAACCTTCACTCTTGGAGTACCTCTTCCCCTCCTTCATCTATAGCTTGTAACATGGTGTAAATCATGCCTCAAGATGAAGTAGGTGGATATGATCCTTCTATACCTATCAAGACAATTCTCATCTTCAAACCCTTCAATATAATGTGGGATCAATTGACACAAGTCCCACTAATAATCCATCTTCCAATAACCCTCCCCCTAATACCAATTTGGGGAGTTCTACAAACACCAACCCACAAATTAATATGACTCAACTTCTTACACAAGTCATACCAAAAATGAACATAATGAAAACTTTTAACACCTCTCAAATGATGCAACTACAATGTTATTTGATCAATATGGATAATCAACCTCTGACTATCAATCCTCAAGCTAACCTAATTTTTTCCTCCACCTCTTAGAGATGACTCAAGAAATGTTATTCCTCAACCTGTCATGAATAACAAAATTCTTCCCTTTAGATCCTTTCATCACATCCATTTATATTGGTAACATATCTCCAACTATCAAATATGATGAGAATAACGACCCTACATCATTTCTCAAAAACTTTGGAAATATTTAAAAAGAGTGGATCCAAACTAATAGTTTGGACACAACTAAACTTTTAGTTAAAACCTTCATTAATGATGTATTGGAATGGTACAACCAACTTCCCCAACATTTCATTTGTCAACTTGAGGATTTAGTCAATCCTTTAGTCAAAGAGTTTCAACATTATGATGTTCCTAAAAATTATCTTAGCCATTTCATCAATGCTAAGAAATATCCTACTGAATTAGCTCATGATTTTATCAAACAATGGAAATCTCTACCCATAAATCCATACATATCATGACTAATGTTCATAACTACTTTAACTCCTCTTCAATATAAGGTTTGAACTTTTTCTCCCCAAACACTTAATGAAGCTCTTGACCAAGCTAAACATCAACACTTTATCATGAAGAAATTCAAACCTAATCCTAAATTCCCTAAAGGATATTTTCAAACTTATACAAATGTTATCACCAAAAATACTCAAACCAAACCAAGAGTTTCCAAAAATGACATTCACCCATCTTCTCACATACCACTAATTGTGCATCAAATTAAACAATTCTTATTACCATCTAAACCCTTTACTTATCTTAATAATCCTCCTAGGTGGTATGACCCTAATTAATTTTATTGGTTCCACACCAACATTGGTCATTCCCATGAATCTAGTAGATGGATTACTAAATTTGTTTTCTCCTACATGCTTGGTGATTCCTTCAATCACGAAGCCATGATTAACCTTCATTGTCAGGAATACAACATTACTTCTCCAAAATGAAAAGCTTCCAAAGCTTCATCTTCTAATAACCAAAAATATTTTTCTAAAAATAATAATAATAATAATAATAATAATAATAATAATAATAATAAATACTAAGGATGTTTGTGTTATTGATGATGACTATGACCAATATTATAAAAATTCTCAATATGTTAACACAACTAAGGTCAAATACCATCACAAAATATCTCACAAAGATCCTATCAAAAAACCTTAGAATCCATATTTAAAAGAACAACTTCTCAAAGATACTACCACCACTAATTTAGATTTAGAATCCTATGAGGAACCACTTGCTCCTTCTAAACCCCCATCAACTTACATTCCTTTAAAATCTACCTTAACTTCTAAAACTCACACTGGTTCCTATTTTAAATCCCATTAGAAATTTATTAAAGAACTTAATTCCATGCCTTGAAAAATTCCACTTATGGAGTTAGTTTGTACCTCCCCTTATCATCACAAGTTCCCTATGCAACAATTACAAGAAATTAAAGATCCATCTCCTATAGATGAAGAACCACCCTATATTGAACCTCAACCTATAAATGTGCATACCATTGAAATCATGTGTCATTTTTCCAAATTGTATATTGAATTTATTGAAGAAGACATGATTAATGATGAAATCCTTTTTTGTGTTGATGATTCACCACCATTCATTAAAATAGCCACTAATACTACCCTTATCCATAAAGTCTTAGTTGATGAAGGATCTGGTATTAATGTGACATATTTATGGATTATTCAAAAACTTGGTCACAATAAGGATCATCTCAAGCAAACCCACCTTAATTGTGATGGATTTGATAAAACTAATAAAAATCCACTTGGTTGTATTTGGCTTCCCCTAACAATTAGACCTAAGACAGTTCAAACTAAACCTATGGTACTTGATTTGCCTCTATCTTAGAACATACTCCTTGGTCACCTATGGACTCATAAAATGAGATCCATTACTTCTTCTGGTATCCAATGCATTAAATTCTTACATAACAACAAAATGTATAAACATGAGGCTAATCTAAACCATTGCAGTATTCAACTTCCTAATCCAAAATATCAATATTGCATCCCTACCATTCCTACCATCAATAGTGCTCCCTAACATGAGTTCATCAACACAAATATAGATTTTCAAGTCACTTTTATTGATTTGGATAATGATGAACCTAATGAATTGCAACATACTTTCAAAACTACCAAGCTACCTCTCTACATATTGGAGTGGATTCCTCTTTTATTACCTCATGATTGTATTATTCCTCTCATTGATGAGATCACTAATTTTCCCCCTCCATGTAATGCTCAAGAGCCTTATCTACCATAATATGACTTCACATGTAATGATTATAGAGTGGCTAAATTATTTTAATACCTTATAATCATGTATCCACATAAATTCAGTAATATTGGGATTTCACCTTCTGAAACTCCCTATGATTTTCAAACATGTACCTTTTATCCAGCCTATGATGATGACTACATCATGGCCAAAGCTTGATCTTGAGACTTGGATGTTCAATATTATAAAAAAACCTTATCTTAAATACATGATTTTAACTAGGATGTCCATACCATTTGCACGGATCGTGAATTAGATCCCAAAGGTCATGTGCCTCCTATTAATTCTCTACTTCTTGATACTCCTTGGGTGGTAGAATAAATCATACCTTTTGAACCTCCAAAAAATCATACATATTCTCTACCACCTATAGATCCATTCATTACATATGATTATTCCTCTATGAAATAATCTAATGATACACCAATCCCATCTGATCTATCTATTCCTCTTACTCCCAAGATTACATTAGATGTCAAGGACATAGATGTTTTTCAAATACATTTTGAATATGACCACCATGGTAATAAAATTATTGATCTTGAATTAGATGTTGAGTATTATGGTCCTCTTCCCACTTTGCATAGTGATGAAGATAATCTTGAAATACTTCATGCTCAAGAACATCAACTTCCTCAAAAACATCATAAACTTGGGAATTTTAAAAATGAAACCCCTTATTTCAATAACTTCATCACTAGAATTGATCCTAAAGCTAATCCAATTTATTATTTACCCAATAAACCATAGAATTTCTAAGATGGCAATGGTATGCTTATTAAATAAACTACTAGCATTAAATATGGTACTCCATCATGCCCTCGATTAATTACAATTTCTCATGAATTCTCACCTACTGAACATGAAAAATTTAATCTATTTTTTGATAAATATCATGAAATATTCACTTGATCCTACAAAGAGATGCATGTTATTGACCCTAGAATTGTGGTGCACAATATAATCACTTATATTGATGTTAAACCTATGTGTTAAAAGCAACATAAATTTCCATTTGAAGTTTCCACCTTATGTCACAAAGAAATCATCAAACATATCAATGATAAGTTTATCAAACTAGTGGATTATTTTGAATGGGCTTTTAACATAGTTCCCATTCATAAAAATTCATTATGGTCATTCATATTTACAATTATTCCCATAATATTAATCTCATTTATCCTAAGGATAATTTCCCTTTACCTTTAATAAATTCCATTATTTATTCCATAGTTAGTTATGAAATGTTATCTCTTATGGATGATTTCTTAAGATATAATCAAATTCACATTTCTATTAAGGACCATCATAAGACCACTTTCACCATGTAATGGGGCACTTATTGCTATGTTTTAGATTATGGTAAAAGCAGGTTTTGAAGGGACCCCGAAACCCTTTAACAGAATAAAAAAATATAAAGCATTAACAACCACCAAGAAAAGCAGTCCTAAAACCTACTGAAGAGCATCATCAAAATCAGGTTTCACAGGGACCTGAAACCACAAACATAGTCCAATAAGAGTATCCTGGTTTTACAAGGACCTAGAACCTCAAATAAAGTTTAAGACTAAGAACCAAGAAATAGGACCAAAAACAAGAACTAGTTACAACAACCAGCAATAAGGACCTGAACAGGGACAAAACCAACAACGAAGACCCTAAGCTTCTATTGCAATTCCATGATCATCTTGACAGCCTCTTTCCTAATCATAGCAGTATTCTGGATGGAGTTAGCAGTTGAAGTAGTAGCAACTTGTAAGGCTTTCTTCCTCAAACTCTGCCTTGTCCTCTTACTTGGACCCTCTGAGGATATTATTTCTTCATTTGCTCTTTTACTAAGGCTAGCTACAGTAGCACAAATGGTTGATGTTACCTGTTTCATCTTTGTTCCACTTTCCTTAATGAGCATTCTAAGATTATGCTCATAATCTTTAAGTTTTTTTGGGATCTCTCCCATTTGCACCTCCAAGTGGTTGATTATGGCCCAATCAACATCTTGATTGTGTTGCATTGTTTCCACTTTCTTCTTCAGCCCCATTATTTCATTATAGATCCAAGAATCAACTTGGAGAATAGAGTTGGCATTGAACTTGGCAGAATGCAGGAAGGAAAGCTTGGTTCATCTTTGTTTAACTTGGGGAATAGAGTTGGCACTTATTGCTATGTTAAAATGCCCTTCAACCTCAAAATTTTTGGATCCACTTATCAACTGGAAATGACTTGTATATTTCATGATCTTATCCATAAAATTTTAGAAATGTATTTGGATGACCTTATTTCTAAATCTAAGAGTCACAAGACTCATATTTCTAATCTTACCATCATCTTTGACCATATTATTAAATACAAAGTCAAATTAAATCCTTACAAATGTGTATTCAATGTCACATTTGGAAAAATGTTAAGATTCTTAGTCTCTCCATGGCATCGATGTTGACCTTGCCAAGATTAGTGATATCATCAACATGCCCATCCCTCATTCCATTTGAAACATTCTCACTTATCTCGATAAACTTGGGGAAATTAGATGATTCATCCCCAAAATTGATTACCATATCCACTCCATCAATTTTCTTCTTATAAAAGGTAATAATTTAGAATGGACATATCTTTATCAAAAAGAATTTTATAACATGAAATAATCATTTCTTCACCTACCAACTCTTCATCGTCCTTCAAATGATTGACCTTTAATATTATATACTTCTTCCACACCCATATCAATTAGGGTAATGCTTACCCAAAAAGATGATATGGGAAGAGATTATGCCATATACTATATTAGTCAAGGCCTCATTGATTATGAAAAATGTTACACAAAAGTTGAATGTGATTGTCTTTCCATATATTTTTTAGTTGAGAAACTCTAACATTACATGCTTTATTAGACCACTTATGTTATCATTCATTTTGACACCCTTCATCACTTCTTCTCCAAAGCCTTTCTTCTTGGAGATAAAATTGGCAAGTGGATGGTTTTTCTCATGGAACTTAATCTCCAAGTTATTACTCAAAAATATGCTAAAGGATAAATCATAGCCAATCAACTTGCCTCAGCTCCTATGCCTACTACCAATCACCTTCAAGATAGTCTTCCTGATGATAATATTATCTATATTGAAGGTCTTAATCAAGCCATATCTCTTAAAGATTACTTCCTTAAATTCATTGCTGATATTAAAGTGATTAATCTTGACAAATTATCTATCCTCCTTGATACTAATAAACCAAAATTAGTTATCAAATAACTTCTTGAAATTAATGTCAACTTACACAAGGATACTATTGAAGCTTAAAATTGCACTTGATTCTAATCAACAACAATGGGAAGTTCCAAGTTATGGGATATTGCGGCTTGAAATAACCTCTAGATTTTAGAGAAGCTGGTCTCTTCTTTATATCAAATGTTTGGGGGGAAAAGGGATAGGAATTAAACCAAAAATGCAAATGCAAGAAATGAAACCTAATTATGGCGATGTGCCTGAGTGTAATTCTGATCTTAACTTGAGCACAATGAGACTATATGTAGGATTCAATTACATTTAAGAGCAGACAAGTGCATGATCAATGTAAAATATTGAAATAATAGAAACAGAGGCTCACAATAGGGACTTCTTTTGCTGAGATACAAATAATTTCAACCAAGGCATAGTGTTCAATCTTATTATAAGAATATTCCAATCACATATGAGGCACAAAAACACGTACATTTATGTAGAATTTTCGGTTTAAGAAAATGAGACAAAAGCAAATGACATTCCTAATCACAACTCTATAAAATCTACAGTATAGACTACTTTTGCAAATGACATAGATAATATCAACAAAGGCATAGAGCTCAATCTTCTTAAGTCATTCAGCCACATAAAAGGCACAGAAACATGCACAGTTACATTAACTTTACAACTCAAGAAAATGAGATGAAAGAAAATGATATTATTTAGTCAAAAACTTTAGAAAGTCTAAACTATAGAAAGTCCCCCTTTTTGATACTAATCCTCTTCTTATATAGCCTTGGATGTCTCCTCCCATCATCTCCTTTCCCACACAATTCTACTCTATCCTTAACTCACAGTGGACAAACAGACGGTGCCTTTCATACCTTGGATGTATCTTGGTCTTATCATGAATGGCCATGCTGGAGTGGGGAAGCTGCTCTAACTACGGTGTGTTGATTCATGTCTAGTACCTCCTATGCCTAAATTTCCTCATTCCATCACCTACTTAGCCATGCAACTGTCCATTCTGCCTCCTCTTATAGGGGACAAATAGATAGCCATTTTAATGTTTGTAGGCTCCAAAAATCTACCCGGTGAATTATTCCATCTACCATAAATAACTCCTATTGAGTTTCCCTCCAACTTGCTTTGCTATAACAGATACATAAAACACTCTGTTCTGTTGAAATGGGAGAGGACACTTAGTCGATTTCCTAAAATTCTCCTTATTTTTTAGAAAGCACCAGAGAATGACACTTGGTGCTTTCCAACTAATTTATTGAAGACACATGGCATTTTTTATTTTCGCTCTATCCTACTTAGGAATGCTCTGCCTTCGACGCCTGTCATAATCTACTTCGTTGATACTTATCAATTTTAACAAAATAAACTCACTGCATTCCTTTCTTGAGCAACAACAAAAATATGGATGTACATGGCCATCTTCACTTGGTGACACTTGGCGGCCTCTGTTGTTCTTGAGAAGATACGTGGCATCTTTCACTTCTCCTACTAGGGGTATGTGGTGTCTTCCGCTTCTTTTGGGAATGAAGTTGGAAGGGGCTTAGAGAGTGACACTTGGTGGCCTCTGATCAACTTTGGCACTTAAACAAAATGAAATGATGCTTCTCTACCTTCCAAAAAGGGACTTGACCCCTTTGGATTGTGGGACACTCCCTTGAACTGCCCGATGAACCAAAATAGTTCAATGGTTCAACGATTCAATACTACGTACCATTTCCATGTTAATCGAGGTATTGAACCCAAAACGTTGAACCATGCATTGAACCTAAGCATTGAACCAACTGTCTTTCAGATGCTGACACATGGTGAATTCTACTATCTTCTAAAAAAGTAGTTCAGGACCTCCTACGACTGCCACCTGGTGTTTTTTTCTTGATCCTACTACTTAGCTTATTGAAACCCTTTCACCAAAAAATAGATGAAACACAGGTGCTGATATGAGATGTGAATGCTGACATGTGGTACGTTTTGCTTAGTATTATTGGATACGTGGCATGAGCCATGGATCTCTTGAAAATTAGGAAAGGTGCCTCAGATGGCTACACTTGGCCAGAACTCGTGCCCAGACTACACCACTTGGTAGCTTCCACTGCCCTTTGACACTTAGACAAAAAATGAATGCGTGCTCTACTCCAAAACTCTACTGCCATGACCAAGGTATTTGGGAACCAAAACTGTAGTGCTCGACTAAAAATTTTAAAGCAACGTAGAGTAAAAAATTTACTCTACATTTATTGGTGACCTCGAGGACTTTTGGGCCTACTCAAAAAGAACCCACAGCTCCCGCTAGATCAAAATTTCTAAAATCACAATTTCACCAATGCTATCTACTAGGCAGGCCACTCTTTATCAGATAACTCTTGCTTACTCTGAAATTCATTAAAGGTCAAATCAAGGTTAAACTCTACAAAATGTGAACTGTAACCTTCAATTAAAATTCAAGCTAGATCAAAATAGCTTCTGCTTCTGGCACTGATGAATCAGACACATCTAGGGAATTATGGAGATTTGGGAGAGACTTAATGTTTCAAGAGTCTTGAAATTTTTGAAAAGATTCTAAACCACGACCACGTGCTCAAAGAATACTTATTTAAAAGAGAGAGTGGGAAAGAAAAAATGGGAAAATAGAGCGACAAAATTGAAAGCAAACTACTATATACAGCTAACCAGGTATATTTGCCTCCCTCCTGGATCAAAAGGAAAATTTTTGAAGTTTCCTTCATGATGAGAAGACTTATGATGCTAGGTAAATGGTTGAATGGGATGGAGTTCGGGTGACTTGCTCTTCTTTCTTTCCACCTTGATTGGTCTGCATCTGAGTCAATCAGAGTCAAACATGCTTCCAATATATACATATTCTTCTTGTTCTTGAAAGCTTGTCAAATGCCGATTCTTCATATTGTCATATCTCATCAAGAAATCAATGACTATTGGCTCATCACCATAAGCCCTTGGATATACCTTATTGATTGGCTTATTTCCTTCTGCCTCATTTTTGGGTTCCATTACATCATCATGCTCCTCTTTCATGATGTTAACCTCTTGAAAGGATAAATATGGAAGTTGGCATCCCCTCTACATACTTAGTTGAGTCTTGACGTTGTCTTCTCCACATTTGGCCAGTTCATGGCCTCCTTGAAGAATAGTGTAACCTGTCCCAATGACTTGATCAAGGAAGTGTCCATGTTTCTCCATATCTTCTTGAAAAGTGATAAAAAAAGTTAGAAATAATCTCTTCCTCATTAGAGGTTAAGGCAAAATCTTGTGACTTGTCCTCTTCTTCATCAAAGGGTGTACTTATGGTGATTTCCTCCTCATTTGCACTCATGAAATCTTCTTGACTAACCATGAACTAAGCATATTCATCCTCCTTCTTTCTGCTCCATGATTCCATTATTTGATTCCAACCCATGACCTTGTGACCATAACTTTTCACTTGGGAAGAGGTATCAATTTTATCTTCTTCAAGATCACTAACTGGTTCATGATTTTTCCTCTTCCAACTCAGAATTTGGACATCATGTTGAGAGATCTAAGGATTGGTAGAGGATGTATTTTTTGGTGTAGGCTCTTCTCTAAGGTTTTAAAGCTCTATCTCTCTTTCTCTAAGCAATCTCATCTTTGCCTCTAATTCCTCAACTTGCTTAGCTAGATTTTCTTGAAAGAGTCTTTCCTAGAGCTCATAAGAATCATCATAGAAGTGGGGAGTGCATGAGGGTTGTGATGAAAAAAAGAAGCTTCTTGAGGAAGGGTGGGAGGGATTTGAGGGGAGAGTGAGGGTGTAGATTCCTCTTCCCTTGCTGCTAACATAGACTCAATATTATTGGGGAAATGACCTTGAGAGGTTTGACTTGGCTCATGAACAGGGGTGATGTATATCCGATATGGAACTTGTGGCAGTGGATATGTAGTTTGATAGACTTGGTGAGGTTGTTTGTCATGAATACTCAGCCTCTCTTCTAGAAATGTAATCAATCCACACACATCCAACATCCCATATGCAAGCCTTTACCAATTTTCTCTTTCAATGGGATCCCATTCACTTTTAATCAGAGCCACTACATTTCTAATTTGATGGATGACATGATTAGGAATTTCTTGGCCGCATCCCCTTTTGTTGTCAAGCTCTAATATATATTTTTTGTATCCCAGTAATGCTTTTTTGAAGGTAGAAATGAGATTAGGTTGAGCATGGGATGTGACATATTGGGGAGACTAGGCATAAGACCGGTATAGCTCATGACAGGGCTGAGGCTGGTCACATCAGACTTGTGAAGGGCAAAACTCATAACCATATGCATCCTTGTTTCTTGATGTGATTCCATGAGAAACTTGATCTTGATTAAAAATATATGAAGGAGCATACCACTCATAGCTACGAGTAGCAGAATTATACATACCAAAACAGTGATTTCTTGATGATGCCAGGATTGCTTAACTAGCTAATTTAACTCAGAGTTGCCATTGGTGTTGATAAAATAAAAACCTCCAAAAGCTAGTTGACCGAAGAACACACTAAAAGTTCTTCAACTCCTTGAAAGATCAGTCCCACTAGGCGTGCCAAAAACTATTGATGCTTAAAATTGCTCTTGATTCTAATCAACAACAATGGGAAGTTCTAAGCTGTGGGATATTGCAGCTTGAAGTAACCTCCAGATTTTAGAGAAGCTGGTCTCTTCTTTATATCAAATGTTTGGGGGGAAAAGGTATAGGAATTAAACTAAAAACACAAATTCAAGAAATGAAACCTAACTATGGCGATGCGCCTAAGTGTAATTCTGATCCTAACGTGAGCACAATGAGACTATATGTAGGATTCAATTACATTTAAGAGCAGACAAGTGCATGATCAATGTAAAAGATTGAAATAATAGAAATAGAGGCTCACAATAGGGACTTTTTTTGCTGAGATACAGATAATGTCAACCAAGGCATAGTGTTTAATCTTCTTATAAGAATCTTCCAATCACTTAAGAAGCGTAGAAACATGTACAGTTATGTAGAATTTATGGTTCAAGAAAATGAGACAAAAGAAAATGACATTCCTAATCACAAATATATAAAATCTACTGTATAAAATACTTTTGCAAATGACACAAATAATATCAACAAAGGCATAAAGCTCAATCTTGTTAATTCATTCAGCCACATAAAAGGCACAGAAACATGCACAGTTACATCAACTTTACAACTCAATAAAATGAGACAAAAGCAAATGATATTATTTAATCAAAAACTTTAGAAAGTCCTCCTTTTTGATACTGATCCTCTTCTTATATAGCCTCATATGTCTCCTCCCATCATCTCCTTTCTCGCACAATTCTACTCTGTCCTTAACTCACAGTGGACAAACAGACGGTGCTTTCAATGCCTTGGATGTATCTTGGTCTTATCATGAATGGCCATGCTGGGGTGGGGTGGCTGCTCTGACTACAGTGTGTCGATTCATGTCTAGTACCTCCTTCTACACTTAAATTTCCTCATTCCATCACCTGCTTAGCCGTGCAACTGTCTATTCTACCTCCTCTTATATGGGACAAATAGACGTCCCTTTTAATGTTTGCAAGCTCTAAAAATCTACCTAGTGAACTATTCCATCTACCAAAAATAACTCCCACCGAGTTTCCCTCCATCTTGCTTTATTGTAATAGATACACGAAACACTCTATTTTGTTGAAATGGGAGAGGACACTTTGTCAATTTCTTAAAAATCTCCTTATTGCTTAGAAAGCACCAAAGAATGACACTTGGCACTTTCTACCTGATTTATTGAAGACACGCGGCATTTTACATTTTCCCTATATCTTGCTCAGGAACGCTCCACCTTCGACACCTGTCGTAATCCACTTCTTTAATACTTAGCAATTTTAACAAAATAAACTCATTGCATTCCTTGCTTGAGCAACTACAAAAAGATGGATGTACGTGGCCATTTTTGCTTGGTGACACTTGGCAGCCTCCACTATTCTTGAGAAGATATGTGGCATCTTTCACTTCTCCTACTAGGGGTATGTGGCGTCTTCCGCTTCTTTTGGGAATGGAGTAGGAAAGGGCTTGAAGAGTGACACTTGGCAGCCTTCACTCATCTTTAGTACTTAAACAAAATGAAACGATGCTTCTCTACCTTCCAAAAAGCGACTTGACCCCTTTGGATTGTGGACACTCCCTTAAACTGCCCGATGAACCAAAATGGTTCAATGGTTCAATGGTTCAATACTGTGCACCATTTCCATGTTAATCAAGGTATTAAAACCAAAATGTTGAACCATTGCATTGAACCCAGGTGTTGAACCAACTGTCTTTTAGATGCCGACACGTGGTGACTTTCGCTATCTTTTGAAAAAGTAATTTAGGACCTCCCGCGACTGCCACCTGGTGCTTTTCACTTGATCCTACTACTTAGCTTATTGAAACCCTTTCACCAAAAAATAGATGAAATGTGGGTGCTGATATGAGATGCAGATGTTGACACATGGTGCATTCTGCTTAGCTATTATTGGATACGTGGCAGAATCCATGGCTCTCTTGAAAATTAGGAAAGGTGCCTCAAATGACTACACTTGGCCAGAACCCGTGCCCAGACTAAGCCACTTGGTAGCTTTCACTGCCCTTTAACACTTAGATGAAAAATGAACGTGTGCTCTTCTCCAAAACTCTACCACCATGACTAAGGTATGTGGGAACCAAAACTATAGTGCTTGACCAAAATTTTTAAAGCAACGTAGAGTAAAAAATTTACTCTACAGATACTTGGACCTTACACTTTGATGGTGCTAAATACCTTCAAGGAGTTAGGGTAGGTTGTATTTTTACAATCCATCTAGTATAAATCATCCCTTTAGATTTTTTCTTAATGTTTTCATCACTAACAACATGGTTGAGTATGAAGCTTTAATCTTAGGCATGAGATTTGCTCTTGATTTAGATATCCAATACCTACATGCCTTAGGTGATTCTTAGATCATTTATCACCAAGTCAATGGTGATTACTAATACAAAAGTGAGAATATAATTTCTTATCATCAAATTTCAACAACTCTTGAAAAATATTTTATTTCTTTCACCATCGAGCCTACCCCTCAAGATCAAAATTCTATTGTTGATTTCCTTACTTCTTCAGCATCTCTTTTTCATCCACACCGGGTTCTTATTGATACCACTTTTCTTATCCAAATAATAAAATATCTATCCTCTATTCAACCACATGATTCACTAATCAAACACATTAAGGTTGTCACCACTCAATAAAACTTATGTAATAAAGACATCTTTCAATTTTTTGAATGTCAAACTTATCATCCCAACCTATTTTCTTGTGAAAAGACTTGCATTCACAAATAAGATTTTAAGTATGTATTTTGATATAATATCCTTTATTATCATAATTTTGAAGGTAATTTACTCTATTTTGTTATGTAAGATGAGGTCTTTCCTCTTATTGAACAAGCACATGGGGGCATTTGTAATGGCCACTATAGCATACATGTTATAACCCATAAATGCCTATGTATGGGATATTTTTGGCCCACTCTCAAAAAGGATGCCATAGAATTTGATAAAAAGTGTAATCCTTGCCAACTTCATGATGATTTAATTCATTCACCTCGAGCTGAGCTTAAAACCATTGAATCTCCCTACCCATCCTCTATGTGGAGATTAGATCTCATAGGAAAATTACCTCGATTTCAAGATGGGAATGTCTTTATAATCACATCCACATAACTTTACTAAACAGGTCAAGGATATGCCCCTTGTTAATGTCACTAGTACCACCATATCTAAATTCATCTTTAATTAAATCATTTACCACTTTGGTGTCCCTCATACTATCATTTTAGACAATGGTGCTAATTTAAAAAATAAAGATGTCAAACAACTCTATGCTAAATTTAAAATCAATCACAAATCTTCCACAACCTATCATCCATAATGTAATAGCCAAACTGAAGCCACCAACAAAATTATTAATAAAATTCTCCAAAATACAATTCATGAAACCCAAAAAGATTGGCACCTTCATCTTTATCCTGCTCTATGGGCCTATTGCACTAGCATACGTACTACCACTAGGGAAATGCCATTATCTCTAGTCTATGGTTTTGAGTTAGTTTTTAAATTAAAATTTGAGCTTCCCTCTCTTTATATCTCTTCATGGTATCATACCCAATGAATAATTACATAAAATTTTCGTTCATGCTCTTGATCTCTTTGATAAACATCATCTTTATGATTTACAACATAAACACAAATACAAGGCCCATATTGCCAAACAAAATAACAAACATGTTAAATTTTGCACATTTAATGTTGGTGATTTTGTCCTTAAATTAGACTACACTCATGACAAATAAGTTAAATACACCCAAAAAGGTGGGATGCCTATTTAAATAAATGTATTATTGATCCAAGTACTTACCACCTTCAAACCAATGAAGGTCATGTTTTCAAAAAGCCCAACAATGCACAATTCCTCAAGAAGTATTTTGCATAATCCTTCCCTTATTTTCATGATTTATATATGCTATCTACCTAACGCTTTTTTTAGGTTATTTACTTGGGTCTCACCCTCTACAGTAGCTCTCTTTTCACAAACCTTAGTCCTTCCTTTTGGTCTTTTAGTTTCTCCTTTTCTCATGAGTTGCATTGTAAAACCATGGATAGGACCCAATCTTCCCCATGATGTACTTTTATTCTCTTTGATTTCATATTTTTTACACACTTTTTGGCACCCCTTGAGTTTCTCTTTTGTGATTTATAGTGTAAGACCATGGATAGGCCTTGGCTTTCCTCACAAATACCATCTTTTTCTTACATTATTTATTTTTTCAATGTTTTTTGGCACCCTCATAGGTTTCTATTTTATGAGCTACAATGTAAGGCCATGGATAGGACCTAGCCTTCCTCATAAAATCACCATCTTATCACTCCTTATCTATATTTTTTTTGCATTGGTTACAAGTTTTGATCCTTGTTCTCAGCTTTAAATTTTGCTTCTTTTAATAGATGAAATTTGAATAACATTCTATGTTAGCATGTTTTTATCCATTTCCTTCATTATTATGATAATTAATCACACTTTGCGATTATTTTATCCCTTTTTCACCCTTTATCACATTTTTTATTATTTAAAGTAATTAAAATTGTTTCTTCTTTCATTCCTCTTGATTTCCTTTCCTTTCACTCCACATTATACAAAATAAGGTCAAATTCAAGAGAGAAATTTTATTTCACATAGATTAATGAGACTCTTAGACACCATGCTCTCTGAGTTCTCTCTCTTACCAACCAATTCCCAATTATTCAAATGAAAGTCATTTTTAGCACCCATGTTTGGTCTTCCAAATCTATATGAAGGAGAAATAAAATATAACCATGAAGAAAGTTAAAAGCTAAATCATTTGAAACAAAAGGAAATGATATACAAAAGGAAACATAAAAATTTTAAAAGTTAAAATCATACCAAAAGACATGATTACAAGCACATATCCTATCTCTAATCAAATCTCAAAATCCATAGTTGGCCTCATGATAGAGTTGAGGTCAATTAGGGTGTAGTAGGCTAGTAGATTGGAATAAGAGAATTAAAAAAACTCTATGGTGCTACCTAATTTTTCATGTAATTACCCAGTCATTATAGTAGACTGATAGATCTGTAAGGGGTCATAAGGAATGGGGAACACATTGTGGGAAAGTAAGTCCATTTTAATTTTCATGCATATAGACTTCATGGGATGATCTACACAATTCATTTATTGACCTAAGACTTGTGTGGATAAGAGAAGTTCTTTGGAGACTTTAAGATATATAGTCATCTTGTTTTGACAAACCTAATTTGAGTGTCTTGAATTAGATAAAGAATTCATATACCTTGGTTTTTGCTTCATTCTCTCTTCCACCCATTTCATCCCCCCTTGACAAGAAAATTGTGATTCCAAATCTATTTTCCCTCTTCTTCACATCTTAAAAACATGCTAGCACTACTTTTTTTTATTATTATCTATCCTTAAACTAAAAACATGTTTGAGTGACTAGGATTAATTTATTTACACCATGGCTCTACATTTATAGATATGCCTTGATTTTGTTTATCATTTGTCATTTTTGTACTAGCCTTTTTTGTAGACATTTGAGTTTTTTTCTACTTTCATGTACTTTTTTCATTATTGAGTGAGGTTGGCTTGTTACTTCTCACTCATCAATGTTGTTTTCCATTTTATGCACTTCTTTTTTTTATTGATGATTGAGTAAGGATTGTTACTTCTCACTCATCAATGTTATTTTACCATTTTTGCTTGCCTATCTTTGTGAAAGTAATGATTGTTACTAATTTCACACTAATGTTTTATTACCATATTTTTGGCATGTATCCTTAGTTTGACTTAGTGAGTTTTCCTTTCTTAATTAAGGTTTACTTATCTAAGTTTTTTGGTCTTTAGTAGCCTTGGCTTTTTAGCTGCCTAATTTACTCTAAATTTTGACTTGGTAATTTGGTCTAATATAACACTTATCACCCTAGCTTGCCAAATTTCCAAGTACATCCCATCCACATAGAAACAATTATCTTTATTTTCCTATGTTTGTTTGTTTTTGATTTTTAGTTTTGTATTCTTGGGTTTGTCAAAATTAGTCTCTGTGCCCTCCATCATCAAAACTACAAACATAACAAACAACCATCTAGCGATAAAGGTAAGTCAAGGTATGCATTACATTTACTTTTTTAGTTATTTCCCTTTCTATCATTAAATTTCATGTATTTTTTATTTAAAATACTATAATTTGTTTTAGCCTTAGTGTTGTCTATTACTATGTGTTTCTCTCAATTTTTTTTTTGATTTTCTTAATTCTTTGAAAAGAAAGAAACTAATGATAAGGGGTGTGTAGAAAAACCTATTAAAAATGCATGCATTGAATCTAAGTGATTATGGAGAGATCATATTTGTCTTGGGAGGATGACCTAAAAATAATTAAAAAAACTAAAATAAACTTATTTGTTCGACAAGTAAATGGGTGGATTGCCTAGTGTGAGCTAGATCCTAGAAGCAATAGATTTTTAGATGGCTATCAATCCACCTAATTTAAACACTTAAGTTGAAATGATAAAATCAAAGGATTCTCCATAAAAATATCAAAATTACTGATATTAAAAATAACAACTAAATTTGAAACAATGAAGTTAAATGCTTTGATAAATTAATCAAAATGAGGCAACTAGTTTGATTATACTAATGCTGAAAATTGGTGAAGACAAGGTTATGGTTTTGGGTTTGGAAATGGTATGGTTTGTCTTGTGACAAGGGCTAAAGTTTTTGTTAAAGTTTTTAAATGGTCAAATTATTAAAAAGGGTAAGAAATAAAGAAGGAAAAAGGGATAAATTGTGAAGAGGTAAATGGATGAAAGGGATGAGAAAGGAGGTAAAAGGGGATAAAGGGATCAATGGCGAGGAGGCTAATGGTTAAATGGAATAAAGATAAATAAGAGGTTAAGGGTAAAGAGGAAAAGGGGTGAAAGTAGAAGAATAAATTTAAAGGGGTTATGGTTTTGAGGTCAAGAAAGAAGAGGCCAAAGGGGGTTAAGAAAGAAGAAATTAAATTTGCAAAACAAACAAATTACCTTGATGTTTGTTGAAGATGGATTGAGGATGGCTTGTCAAGGATTCTTGTTGAATATTTTGGTAGAGTTTAGTTGATTTATATCTTCTCTCTAAGACAATTATGACCTCTAAGTTGGTTACCTTCTCCAAAAACCTGTAGTAATATGCTAAGAATAAAAGACTAACTTGCCACTTAACCTTGGGTGAAGGAGATGAGGTTACTTATAGAATTTTTGTGTGAAGAAACATGCCAAAATAGAGGAATATTTAATCAATTCAAATTTCTCCAAGTGGGATCATGATTTAGTCAAGGTGATGTTAGTGAAGATTCCCATGTGGGTTGGTGAGTCTCCAAGTTTGAATGGAAATCATGCACATGGATTTGAATGAGACTTAAAGACTTTTTACCATCCTTTATTTATTTCACACAAGCACTTAAAGGGGTGGCACACCAAATGTGGCACCATTTTCCATGTTGGGGATGAAAAGTCTAAGGTGAAGTTGGTGGGGATTCCCATGTGGGTTGGTGAGCCTCCATTTGAGATAAAAAGTCAAAAATGGATGATCTTTATCTTTTCCAAAGTCTTAAAGAGGTAGGTATCTCTTTTTAAGTCAAATTTCATGTGGGAAGACAAAAATACATGTTGAATAATGATCCCTTAAGGGGTAATTCACCATATTTCATGGGAGGGCCCTTGTGATGCTTAAATGAGGTCATCAAGCACTTTAGGAAGGGTCCCAAGTGGGGTATGATGTCCCACATGAAGCCACATCACTTATAAGACACTTCACTTGTAATATCACCTCCAAAATCACCTATTATGTCACATGCCATGTCACTTACCATGTCATCATGAATAGTGATAGTGGGTCCCATAGTGAATAGTACTTTCAAATACTGATTTTAAATGATATTTGTGACTAGAAAAATAGTGATTTGTTTGGTTAATAGGGGTTTTGAGAAGGTTTAAGAATTTTTATGGGATCTTGAGGCATTTAGGCATAAAAAACTATACATGTGCAATTTTTTAGTGTCTACATTTTCCCCTTGTTTATTATGCAGCCTTGAATTGACAAGATGTAAAATAAAAACTAATCGCTTGGTCAAAGGTCAAGGTACCCTGAGTATGGGAGGAGGTGTTCCCCCTCAAACTAAGAGTCGATGAGGAAAGTTTGAATTGGGTTTAGGTTTAATAAGTAGTTGATGGGGAGGCACTAGGTGGTGCCACAAGGTAGCTAGGTATGTGAAATGCTAATAGGTTCACAAAATATGACTAAGTGCAATAGTAAAGATTATGTAGAGACTAAAGGTGCCAATGTTGATAACAAAGGTTAGGTTCTAAGATAAAGACAAAGTAACCCATCCCTAACATTGGTCATAGCTACTCAAGTTAGTCTTATCAAGGTTCTTAGACAAGGCCAGTGTTGACTCAGTTATCTAGGTAGGAAGAGCTCCTAAGAAGAACAAAAATGGTTTGGTTTTACATGAGGTAGTGAAAACATTTAAAATTTTAACATGGCAAGGTTGGTCATTATGGGCAAAATTTATTGCAAAAATCACCAATGTTCTGGGTAAAAAATAACCAACATCAAGGTGGATGTGGTAAAAGCATGGGTGGATTGAGTATGGGTTGGAAGGGGATGGCTGAGATGACTCCAGATGCACATAGCAAGTGGACATTGCCTACATAGTTCCATGAATAGGGATCCAAAAAGAATGATAGGCCAAATGTAGTTCTTTTGAGGCAAAGGGTGTTGGTTAACTTGGTTGTCCCAATTAGATATCATATAGGTAGGTCCAGGTGAAGGACATTGAAAAAAGGGAAGCACCAAAGGGTGGAAAAGATAGCTATCAAATAGTTTCTGATGGATGTGGTAGAAATGGTGGATGAGGTGAGATAGGATGCAATTGAGATGATTTCATTAACTATGTAAGAGGAATATGTAGCCATGGATAAGTAGGTTGAAGCATGAAGTTTCTACCACCATCATAAAGAAAAGGAAAAAGGATAAATATTCTTTATCAAACTTTAAAATTTTTGGAACTAATTGAATTGACATGGTGATTTGATAGGTTATTTCATCACCATCCAAATAATCTAAGATTGTGCACATTCCACAATAATGTCATTAATAGGCTACAAAATATTATTATTCAATGGTTTGGGGAAGCAAAGTAGTAGAGTGGGTAAATGAGAAGTGGTGAAGATTTGAACCCTTGACCCTTGAGTCAGGAGGGCCCCAAAATAAGTAAGCATTGAGTTTTGAGGGAATTCAGAGAAAGACATTGAGAGGTGTTAGAATATGGAGTGAGGTGAATAAAAATAATATTAATTAAATGATGGATCAGGTTATGGATTTCATGCATTAAAGCAAGGGTTATTTCAAGGTGTAATAAGATGTAATCTGAAAGGGATAATTAAGGGAAATTATTGGTTGGAAGGTTAAGGTGTGTGAGAGGGTGTAGCTATCATCCCCATGTGGGTATCCAAATCTTAGATTTAAAGGTGGTTTTAGTTTTGATTCTAACATCTTCAAAGGTTGAAGTAAAAGGGGTTTAAAATAGGAAAGATGAAAAGAGGTGGGGATTTTCATCCAAATGGCTGAACGACACTCAGGTTTTCTAGTTGGTTATATGAGCCCGTGGTCTTAGATAATTGTGCTATAGAGCTATAGGATTGGTATATATCTCACAATAAACCAAAATCAAGTGGAAGAACTTGGAGGCCATAGCATGCTCAAAATGGGTAGAGGGTTGAAAAGGAAAAAGGTGATAGGGAGGGTGAAGGGAGTAGTTGGAGAGGGACAAAAAAGAGAGTCTGAGCCTAACATATAAAGGCATTAAAGGAAGAAAGGGATGATCCTAAAGTAAGGAACCTAACCAAATTTTGTGTATTAAGGAAAGGGTATGGAGGATACAAGGAAGCATATAAGGAGATGTATATATAAGTAGTACAACTAGTGACCACACTCTAAAGAGGTGGAGGTGAAATTGGAGAACATAAGGGAGATCCAACAAGGGATGAGGTAAAGGTGGAACAAGAGATGGGATGAAGAGAAAATAATGAGGTCATAGATAAAGACAAAGGTGGAGAAGGATGGAAGAAGCCAAGTATGGTCATATAATTTGAGAAGAGCAAGGAAGGGCATCAAGCCAGACAAAAAAAATGAAATGAAATAGAGAAAAGAGAAGAAAATAAAAGGTAAAATATTAGGGGTGATAGATGCACTAAATAATGATAGATTGGAGAATTGAAAAGGATGGGTAGAGAAGTGTAACAATCATGAAGGGTAAGGGGAGAATGAGGGATGTGGGTGGCCATGAAAGGTTTGAAAACAAGTCTAAAAAAGACAAAAGAGAGAATAATTTGGTGATGAAAATTAAAAATAAGAAAATAAATGGAATAAAATGAAACATGAGGGAAAAAGAAGTGAAATGAGGACACAAAGAGGATGAGGGGTGATGGAAGAAGCAGGTAGTATCTTGACCAAGTAAGCATGGATGATGATATGAAAGGAGAGGAATAACGAAGCAAATCATATGGTGGTTTTAGAGATGAGAATGGGATGGAAAATGGGAAAGGGGTGAAGAAAAAAGGGAATCAAAGGATGGGTGGACAAGAAGGTGAAAATATAAGGTAGGTGTTAATCATCTTGTTAGAAGAGATTGACAAGCTGAAGGGGTGATTAGAAGAGATTGACAAGATAAAAAAATGGTGAGGTGGTGAAGAAATAGGGGGATGCAATGAAAGGGAGTGAGACAAAACTAAGGGATGAAGATCAGAGATGATAAGAACAAAAAGGAAGAATTGAAGTAGGGATACAAAGCACAGATACTCACATAGATGTAAAAGATAAGTGAGTACCGAGATGGAAAGAGGAAAAGGGGAATGTAAAAAGGTCCATAGGTAAAAAGAGATAAGAAGAAAATTGAAATTATGGAAGGCTTCTCAAAGGATAAATACCTAGGGAAAAATTAGTTATGGAGGAAAAAAGGGGAAGATAAAAAAGATGAAAGGATGGAAAAAAAGAAAAGAGGAAGAATGGAAAATGGGTATGATGGGAAGAGTGGCAGAATGGTATAGAGTGGTGGTACACATAAATAAAAAGTGCAGCAACAAAATAATCAAAAAGCTTACAAGATGCATAGTACGAAGTGGAATGGGTGAGGAAAAGAGAGTGATAAAGGGGGTATGACAAATATCCAAGGGGGAGGGGAGATGATGAGGATGGAGAAAGAAGTTAAAGGGGATAAAGGGAAAGGTTGGTAATAAGATGAAAGAGAAGCAAAAAATGCAATAGATGGGTAGGGAAGTGGGCTGTGAAGTATGCACAAGGAAAGATGATGGGTAGACCAACAAATCAGAGTAGGAGGCAACTTTATGGGAGGTAATGGGGGCTAATGGGGAATGATGTCAACCCTTGTGTTAAAAGTGATTGACAATCTAGAAAAGTGATTGAAAGAGATTGACAAGTTAGAGGTAGGGAGATGGCTAGGAGATAGGTAGAGAAGTGTAGGAAGAGATTTTAGGTGAGAAGGGAAAATAAAGTAAAGGAAGTGGTAGAGCTGACCTTAGTAATTGAGCGGTGCCTACATAGTCTAAAAAGACCTTAGGACAATATAGTTCTCCCAACAATGGGGGAAAGACTTAAGAAGAAGTATTAGATGGTGTTAAAACATAAGGATGCTGAAGAAAGAATTCAAATCTTCCTTGATGTAGGATGCCCTAAGCAAGAGGGCATTGTTAGCAGCAAAAATGAGTGAGAAGAAAAAAAGGGGATGGGAATTAGTCTTTAGTGGCTGAGCTACCCCTAGATAAGTGCCTACATAGTATATGGACATCAGGCCAACATAGTTCAACAAGGTTTGGATGAGTGATGTTCAAATTGGCTACCCCAATTTGATGGACCACATGGATTGGTTTGGGTTGAGGGAGAAGGTTTGGTGAAATAATAGTTTTGGGTTTTGGTGAAGGTGTTAGTGAAAGTGAATGGGGTAGGTTGGTAAAAAGTTGCCATAATGATTCCACATTTATTAGGATGAGAGATATAGATGGTCAAGGTAGGATAAATTAGAAGGGAACACAATATAAAGTACCACAAATAATCTTCAATGGAGCTAATCTAAAGAAGAGGTGTTTTTGTGAGGAGGTTGCACCTTCTAAAATTATGCTAGAGTAGGAGTTTGGAGATAGTGTTTACTACTACAAGTTGAGTTTTAGGAGGTGGGGGTCTATCTAGATCTAAATAGTTGCTATGGCCAAGGTTCATCACTATTACGAGCTGAGTTTTAAGGGTAGTAGCAAAGTGATGACTTGCAAAGAATTTCTTTGACGGTAAAGTAGATTTTACAAGTAAGGAAGTTATTAGCATGATGAGTGATATAGGATGGACCTTGCCTAACCCAAGAGCTACATGGGTAGGCTAGACAAATGGTGGCCATATCTACATCTTGTGCCCTAGTTGCTTAGAACTATAGATATGGGGTCCCATTTAGAAGAGGCTATGGTATTAGGGAGCTATGTGGTCTATGATATTGGTGATACAATTAGATAAAATAATCATTCCCCTATTATGGGTGGACTCTCAGCTAGTACAAAAGAAAATATTTCCATGTTTGAGTAGACACTATCAATGGTTAGGGTCTAATGTTTAGAGCTTATGGTAATGGATCAGTAGGAATAGGAGGGTAATGTGTTGGATATTGTTGGTCGAATGTTATTATGCATGAGGTTGTGTGGATACTTATGAATGTTATGGTTATGGTTATGATTGGTATGGTTATGGTTTTTTTAATCTCACTTAACATAAAATAAATGACCATTTTTACAATGTTGGATGGTACAAGTCATGGTGAAAACATCGACCATGCACACTCAGATAAGAATAGGGCTTGATGCTTTGTTTTTGATAAGGACTAGAAATAGGCCTAAAGTGAGATTAACTTAATGAATGTAAGCCCTTCAAATTTTTTGCAAGAGTATTCTATAGTTTATAAAAAAAGTTTTCATGATCACAGGGTGTCAAGTAAGCTCTAAATCCCTTGATTTATAGATAGTCAAAAGGGAAGATGGGTGATAGGTTGTGTGAAGGGTAATGGGTGATATGTATGATAACCTCATGTGAATTAGTTTGCCCCTTCTATAGGTAACCTAAGAATGGTATTAGACAAGTCCATGCCATATTCTAGATGTAGATTGATCAATGCAAGAAGTCTATATGGGAAAGCTGATTACAACTTCCAACTTATTTTGTTGCTTGAGAGTTGATTGTGGCTTTGGAATTGGTTTTGATAGTGGGTCTTTTGATTTATTGTTGTCTATAGGAATCTGATCAATGTGGGAAGCTTCCATGAAATTATTCTATTTTTGACAAAGTTAACTCCACCATCCTTCAAGGGATTGGTCTAAGCTTATTTGATTTATTTTAATGTTCTTGATAGCTGTCTTTCAAAGGAGTAGTTTACCTTCGATGTGGCAATTTTTATTTTTGTTTTTAGGCAATTGTCCTTCGAGGGAGTAGTCTGCAATGCTTAAGATATTGACCCAATTAATTTTTTCAAGATGAATGTGTTTAGACATGGACCAGTCTAATTAGGTTCAGAGGTTTACCTTTATGAGGGCAAAACTTTATACAAGAAGGTTCATGATATGTGAAAGGGTGTGGTTTTGAGAGACAATGACCATGAGATTCAATCTTGTTAGAGATGAAAAGTATCCATGAGAACTATGTTATGGGTAGAGCCATGGTACCAATATTTAGGATTAGGCCATGACTATCATGGTTATTCACATGGTTTAATGTTGTAATCAATTATCCTTAAAAGGGGAGAAGGAAGGTGGGTGAAGGTGAAAATCTCATAATCAAGAGATGAGCTTAAGTTAGACAAACATGTGAGCTTGATCCTTCTTTAAAAAAAAAAAGGATGTAGATGCGAAGCATTGAGAGGTTCAAGTTTTGGTTTGCCTTTGAGAGAAGACAAATGATAAGCTCCTAATCCATACTTATGGGTGATGATGTAGGGCCCAAGCCAATTGAAAGCAAACATACCTCATTTACTCTTCTCCATGTTGGTCACATGTTGGTTTTATTTTAGGATGAGATCTCCATTATTAAAATCCCATTATTTTAGGTGCTTGTTATAAGTGCATGTGATACACTCTTAATAGATACAGATGTGGGTGAGAGTTGCTAAATGATGTTTTTTAAGTAGCTCAAGTTGAGCTAAATGATGCTGACAAAAATCTTCTTCAAAAATGAGCTCCTTCAAAGATATGCAAAGAGAGGGGATTTGGACTTCAAGATGAAATATTGCCTCTATTCCAAAGACTAGAGAGAAAGGGGTAGCACCAGTGGAGGTTTGAATGCTAGTGCGATAGGCCCATAAGGTGAATGGGATGTGCAAGTGCCAATCTTGACCTGAAGCACTGACAACTTTAGTTAATATTTTGGTGAGGGTTTTATTAGAGGATTTTGTTTGTCCATTTTATTGAGATCGATAAGGCAAGGAAAATCTTGAATCAATGCCAAATACATCACATAAACCTTGGACTTACTTATTCTTGAAGGATTTGCCATTTTGGTGATGATCTTATGAGGAAAACCAAAGTGACAGATGATATCGTGGTTGATAAATTCAATAATCATTTCTACTTTGGTAGAGATTAGAGGAATAGCTTCCACCCACTTGGTGAAGTATTCAGTGGCTATGATGATGGAGCTATGCCACTATGAAGAATAGGGGTTAATTTACCCAATGAGATCGATCCCCCATTGAGAGAAAGGCTAAAAGTCCTTATATAATTAGAGGCTATTGGTTGGTGCATGATGTAAATTAGCAGGCTATTCAAATTTAACATACTTTTTTACATAATCACAATAATCTTGGTTGAGGGTGGGACAATAGTAACCAAGGTGAAGGATATGGTTAGTGACTGCTAGGATGCTAAAGTGTCCCCCACAAATCCCATCATGTGTTTCTTTGATGGCATGGGAAGCTTCATGGATACATAGGAAACAAAGAAGGAGATCATCAAAACTGCCTTTATAAAGGATTCCCCCTAGTATAGTGTAACTAGAGGTACTCTGAATAAAAGCTCTTCAGGCATTCCTAGAGAGGTTGGGAGGAACAATGCCTAGGTTGATGTAGTTGAAAGTTTGGCCATACCAAATGTTGAATGGGGATTCCTCTACATTACAAATGGTAGGGAGGTTAGATTGGCCAATAAGAGGGTGTGGTAAAATGATGAATGGTGACAAATATTTTAGAATTGGAAGGTTGAAAAGGGATCTGAGAAGCAAGGTAGGCCATTGTATCCACAAATTTATTAGTAGATTAGGGAATGGATTAAAATAGGTAATACATGAATGATTTTAAGATTTTTTCAACTAAAAGTTTATATTTTAGAAAGACATCATTCTTGCATTGATAGGATCCATTGACCTAATTGACCACAAGCTAGGAATCACCAAAGACATGGATTGTCTTAATTCTCAAGCTTTGAGTAGATTGAATACCTATCACTAAGGCTTCATACTCATCCATATTATTGGTGCATTCAAAGTCAAGTTTGAAGGAGAGAAGAAGGGGTTTACCATCGAGAGGAATGAGAATAACTATGACACCCCCTCCTTATGGGCATTTAGAGCCATCGAAGAACATGGTCATTTGGTAGGTTATGTCATCTTCTTGAAAAAGAGCCATGATAGACTCAGCTAAAAAGGCAAGAGGGGGTGGTTGGTTATTTTATAGAGGAGCTTCAACCAATTGATCAGAAATGACCTGACCTTTAATTAACTTTTTTTGGAGGAATTCAAGGTCAAATTCAGCTAGGAGCATGACCACTTAGCCATACACTAATTTTGGTATGGTTTAGAGTGCATGTATTTGAGCGGGTTGGTGTTAGTGATGACATAGGTTTTATGGTTAAGAAGGTAGTGGCAGAGTTTGGTGGCCATGAAGGTCAATGCTAAGTATATTTTCTTAATGTGTGTATACAGAGTTTCATATTCTACAAATGTATGACTAATGTATTACTTTCTCTTTGTGTTGTTCATTTTGATGAGCCAACATTGCCCCAAGGGAATGGTCGATGGAAGAAATATATAGGTAAAAGGGGTGGTCATCTTTTAGATGGGTGAGGATAGGTGGTGACAAAAGGTATTGTTTAAGCGAATCAAAGGCTTTTTGACAATCACTACTCCATTTGAAAGAGACATCCTTCTTTAAAAGGTGATGAAAATTTTGGCACCAGTCTGAAAGTTGGGAAATGAAATGGCAAATGGATTGAAGTCTTCCCTAAAGGTTATAGAGTTGTTTAAGATCAGCTAGAGGAGGCATGTAAAAAATTGCTCTAACTTTAGTAGTGTCTAATTCAATTCCATGAAGAGAGACAATGAAGCCAAGAAGATTTCCTGAAAGGACCCCAAAAATGTATTTCTTAGGATTTAGGCAAACTTATAACAGATGAGGTGTTCAAATATGATCATAAGAATAGCCAAGTGGTCTTTTCAGAGTTTATATTTCCTAAGAATGCCATCTATATAGTTTTTTATGATCTTATGGATGATATCATGGAAAATATAAGTCATGGCACATTGGTAGGTTGCACCAGCATTCTTTAACCTGAAAGGTATGACTCTATAGCAGAAAGCTCCCCAAGAGGTCATAAAGGTAGTTTTATGTTGATCTTCAAAAGCAATCAAGATCTTATTATAACTTAAAAACCCATCCATAAGAGATAACATCTCGTGGCTGACCGTAAGATCAATAAGCTCATCAATGTTAGGGAGAGGGAAGTCATCTTTGGGGCAAGTGAGGTTTTATGGTCATGAAATTACACACAAATATGTAAACCCCCATTAACTTTGGTGATAGGTACGATGTTTGAGACCCATTAGGGGTAGTCAATGGGTTGAATGAAGTTTACAGATAGGAGACACTGAAGGTCTTCTTTGACAAGAAGGGTTATGCAAGGATGCGTGCATTGAAGTTTCAATAAAATAGGCTTAGCATCATGATGAGTGACTATGTTATGGGTAGAAATGGTGGGCTCAATCCTAGGCATATCATTATAAGACCAAGTGAAGGCTATGATGTAGTCTTGGAAGAAAGAGGAGAAATTTTAAAGTTCCTTGGTATTTAATTATTGGCCCAATTTGACAATGCATGGGTCATCTAGAGTGCCCAAGTTGATATCGATGGTAGATTAATTCAACATAGTTGGGGCCTTAGGAGGAAGGCATTTATGGATAGAAGACTTCCCTATACCTAGGTGGGTAAGAATGGAATCATCATCTTGTTGGATGGTGTTGATGGTGGGAGAATCATTCTCTACCATTTTAGGATGTACGAGTGGAAGGACCTTGGTTTGGCCACTCTTTTAGTAGATGAGAGGGCCCAAAATTACAATATTGATCAAAAAAAAATTGGAGGGATGATATCAGGGTCTTTAGGTGGAGAAAGTGGTTGGGTTGGCAAGGATGGGATATCTTCCTCTATGGTGGAAATGGGTTTGAGTGAATTGGTAGATTCTTGAGGAGGTTCATATCCAAGGACAAATGACTCATGAGGTTGAATTTTTTTGAAATGGGGTAACTCATGAGTCCCTTGTTCATAGCAATCAAGGCCAAATCCATTCAAAACACATCTATGAAGATACAAGTTAGCAAACTAGGAAAAGTTAGAGGTAAATGATTTGATGGATGATGTAGTGGTAGGGGCTAGAAGTGGTTGATCAAGTCCCCCATAAATGAAATTCATTTGATGGTTGGGGAGACCAATGGGGATGATGGTTCCAATGTTAGGATCATAAGAAGGGTCATGTCTGAGATTCCCATATTCTTAGGGGGTAAATAAGGCATCTAAGGCTAAGAGTCTATATTCCCCAAAATAAAGATGTTAGAATGTGGTTGTCACAGGGTCTTCTATAGGAATCTGAGAAGAGGGGATAGATGAGCTAGTGGGAGCTTCATCAATAGTAAGTGTGAAAATGCTATGGATTTTGGCTGGTGAGGTTGTGTTATTGGTAGATGGTTGTGCGGTGGATAAGGGAAGAAGAAGGGCATCATTGGGCTGATATGTCATATTTCAAGATGTAAAAGGACTAGGGTCAGCTTAGATAGTCACAACTTGCCCTTCATGTTCAAACTTGGCACATCGATGTAGGGTGGAAGGGACACAACTCATGGCATGAATCCAAGGGCATCCAAGTAAAATATTGTATTGAAACTCTCCTTTTACAACATAAAAGAGTTTGAGAATAGTATGTGGTCCTACACAAATGTAGAGGACAACTATGCCCAAGGTGGTAGCCATAGTATCATTGAAAGAATGAAGAACCACCGAGCTTTTAGACATGATGTTTTTAGGTAACTGTAGCTATTCATAAGCATGGGAGGAGATAATATTGATGCTATCTCCCCCATCGATCATCACCCTTTTGATGTGGTTTTGATTGATATATGTCTTAATAAATAGAGGGAGATCAGGATCCTCGAAATGAATATAAGGTATTTCTAAATTTTTAAAGGTGAAAAGGTTGGGAGTCTAAAGGGTACCAACAAAAGTGGATAGAGGTTGAGGATCATTGGTTTGGACCTTGATGGATTATAGAACCTCTATGAGTACTTGAAAATGATGGGGGAAGGTAGAGATTAACTCATACAAGCTCAACTTTGTTTGAATTTGGTGAAGCTGCCCGAGGATAGCTTTTTGGATGGATATTGTATATGGGTTAGGGTATGGAGGGTTAGATGGAGAGGAACCTAAGATAGACACCTTGGGTTTGTTTGGAGATGAAGAAGGTTGGCTATTATTAGCTTGGGAGTTTGGGGGGGTAAGTTCAAGGAATGGATTCCATGTGAATAGTGTGGACAAGGGGGTTCTTTAGGTTAGATGGTTGCTTCAGTTCCTCCTCTTCACTTTTGGGTGAGATTGAAGGTTGGATGGGTTGAGTGGGTGGTAGGATTAGCAATGGGAATGAAGGAGGTTTGTTCGATAATAGATCATCATCTTTTAAGTTATGAACCAACATTTGGAGAGCTTTATAGTTCTCAGTGTCATGCACTGGTGCCCTATGATATGCACATATCAAGTTATAATTAAACTAAGAGAGTTTTGTACGTGAAGGGTCAAAGGGTTTGATGGGTGGTAAGCTTAAGGAAGAAGTTTGAAATAACTATTGGAGGGTGGTCAAGTAAGATTTGGATAAAGGTGGTAAAGGTTTAGTGGTTTTTCTTTTAGGTGTTGAAGTAGAAAGTTGTGGGGACATGGGTTTGGTGATAGGTGTCTTAGGTAAAGTGGTATACTTGGTTGATGGTTTTGGTTTGGGTAAGGTGTTTGATGAGCTAGAGGTAAATGATGGTAAGTTAGGTAACCTAGGGATTATTGGTGTATTGGGGAAAGGTGCTTTAGAGAGAAAGTATGAAGGTGTGACCAATAAAGGTGGTGGGGTTTTAGCAAAAATGGTGGATTTTGTGTTTAAGATAGAGGGATGGGGACCCAAAATGGAGGGCAAGGTTTAGGGAGGTAAAATCCAAGGTTTTGGGCCCTTTGGTGATTTTATCTCTTTGGTTGTTTTAGTTGTTGGTTTTGGATGGGATTTTATCACTTTAGTTATCTTTGTGGGTTTAGGTGTTTGAAGGTGAATAAATTTAGAAGGGGTTTTGGTTGGTTGGGTGGATGTTTTAGAGGGGCTAGGTTGGTCTATCAAATAAGGGGTTAGAAGTTTTAGTTTGGTTCCCTTACCTTTATCTTGACCTTTGATAGAAGGTTTTGCAATTAGAGGTTGGGTATATGGAGTCATCTTCTCTTGTGAGATAGCTTCCAAAGAGGGGGTGGATGGTTCTGAGATAGGGAAGGTAGGTCTAGTATCCTTCAATGGAGGTGTGGATATGTTTGCTTCCTTTGTTTGGGTGTCCAAAGGAATAGAAAGCAGTCTTTTTTCTTCCAATAGGGGAATGGGGAAAGAAGTAGTTGAGGTAACATTTTCTTTGTGAATGGGTTCACTAGTAACCACATTAATAGTATGTGCCTCATGAGATGATCCAAGTTTATTTTCATGATGAGGGGTAGAAGGAACATGATTAGGGAAAGGTTTGTGGAATATGTTGAGGGCTTGGTTTGGTGGTGCATTAGGATTGTCCAATGTGAGCTCCCCCTTGTCAATGAGGGATTGGACAAGGTATTTAAAGGTATTACATCTATTGATGTCATATCCTATGACTCATTGAAAAGTACAATGGTCATTCCCATTATACCAACTTGGTATGGGGTGAGAAGTATCAAACTATTGGGGTGGTTTAATTAGTGGAAGTTGGATGATTTTGGATTTTAATAACTTTTCCAAAATGAAAGGATAAGGCTCCCCAAGTGGAGTTAATGGCTTATGGTTATTCCAAGTTTGATTCCTTTATTTTCAGTTTGGATAGTCGAAGGGGTTGGAGCTTTGGTTCCTTGGGTTCTATTGGTTGGTAGATGGTGAAGGTGCAGCTTTGAGGACAATAGCTTTGGTGGTGGCTTTGCTCTTGGAATTAGTATTTATTATGCTATTTAGTTTGGAAGGAGAAGGCTCATTGGTTTTATAAGTTGGGTTTTTTGTTCTTCAAATTTAATCTTCCCTCATCAATGGCTCTATTCTCTAGTTTTCAAGCCATGGTAAAAGCTCCATCGAACATCTGAAAGCTTTGGACATGCAATGTGGATGAGATGTATTTTGCACATGCCTGGGCAAAGAGTTCTATCAGCTCAAGTTGAGGCAATGAAAAGTAAAGTTGGTTGATTAAGTTCCTCCAATGAGCCACAAAATTAGAAATAAATTCATCTTCAAATTTTTGAATGGATTAGAGGTCATTAATAGAAAATTTCTTGGATATATTGATCAAAAAGTAATCCAAAAAAATTTGGGCTAATTGGGTGAAGGAGAAGATGGAGTGTTTTGGGATGGAACTATACCAATCCAATGCTGGTCCAGATAAGGATATAAGAAAGGTATAGAGGAGGAGAGCATCATCATGGGAAATCAAGTAACATGCATTCCTAAATGCTCTTAAATGTTATTGAGGGTCCTCCTTGCTTTGAAATTTAGAGAATTTTGGCAATTCCCATTGTAGAGGATATGGTCAGAGAGGGACAGATGGATGGATGGGTTCATTGAAAATTTGGTCATAAGAGATAAGGTTATGTGACCCCAAGATGGATGATTCAAGGGTAGTAATCTTCTCCATTAGCATCTTTACCAAGTTCATTTTGGGTTGTTGAGTTCGATAGGTTTATGACACATTTTGTTGGGGCTGGGTGATATGGGAATAACTAGTGGATGGTTGGGATGATGCTATGTGTGTGTGTGTGAGGTCATGTAAGTTTGGGTGGAAGGTGAAGGTATGTATACTTGTGTGTTAGGAATATATTTATATGATGTCATGGGTACATGTTGGAAGTTCGAGGTTGAGGGATTTATGTGTGGCATCAAAGAGGTTAGTGGGTTAGTTGGTGTAAGGTGGGTAGTGACCAAAATTTTTATATGGGTAAGTGTTTGTGGTATGGATAGCACTAGATTTTGAGATTGGGTTGTGGTTGAGGTATTGTTTTCTACTGAAGGGAGGATGGAAGTAGGAGTGGAGGATAATGCCATAGTAGGTGGGGTGTAGGTGATTAAGGGTAGGGTTGAACCCACTTGGGGTGTGATAGGAGGTGTTTGGTTGGGGGGTGGAAGGTTGGTTTGGGTTTTTGTGGATGGGATGTTGGAAGAGGTGTGGGTCAAAAATGGTTGGGTTGAAGTGGTACCCACCATAAGGTGGGGTGGCATGCCAAGACAGGGTTTGGTAGAGGATATCGAAGCAAAAGGGGTGCAGTGTGGCATGGTATTGAGGTAGTGCTATAAATCCACCTAATTATTATCAAAGAAGGTAGAAAATTTAGGATCCCCTTTAGATATGATTGGGACCCTAGAAGGAGAGGGAGGAGAGGAACTCTCAATGTCTGAGGTATACTCTATAGGTGCAGATGAAGATGGGGGTTGATTAACTTGATTTTTAAGTTGTTATCAGGTAGTAACCATATGAGAAAATAAAGAATGAAAAGGTGAAGATCTCAACTCAAACAAGAAGCAACCAAAAATATTTCAAATCAATCAACACAAACACTAGAAATGCATTTAGCCTAGGATTAATTTTAAATCACTTTTGGCTTATGTCTTAAAGAGTGTGGAGGGGAAGTTGGTTTGATATGGGTATTAAAAAGGTAAGATATAGTTACTTTTGGGTTGTTTAGGCACTCAAAATAAATATCTATGATGAACTTTAATACGTGGCTTGGTATTGGGGCCTAGCCCCTCACTTCACAATCCCACAATGATAAGTGTGTTGGGTGCTTAGCCAAGATATATTGAGTCTAGAGTTTATACTCAACTATAGAGCTAAGTTGGTTCTCCCCTTGGTGGTGAAATCTGAGTCGGATAGCTGAGAGGGGGTAAGGTTGCTTTCATGTAATGAAATCCTAGTTGATCCTTGTCTCAAGTATTATTTTGATGTGATGATTATTCAGTGGTTTGGCTTGTTGTGTGAATACAAGTGAAAGCTATGATAAAATTACTATTCTTCCTAGTTATTAGGTGAAATAAGATCAGCAAGCAATTCAATGGATGTAAAGGTCTATTTTAAACCCAAAATAAAAGTTAAGATTTATTTGAATGCATACAAAATCTCTAAATGAAAGATGAAAATGCAAGTCCTAATCCTAGGATGATTGTTCTTTTTATTTCTTTTAAAGATGCAAGGAAAATAAACTTTAACTTTTATAAAAAAATACAACTAAAACTTGTATTGTTTTTTTTTAAGAAAGAAAAGAAAAATTAATTTTATTAAAAATGAAACTAAAAATGTAACTAATAATGAAAGAAATTATGCAACTAAGAATGTAAGTAAATATACAACTAAACATGTAATTAAAAATGCAACTAAATGATTTTTTTTTACTAATTGAACTAAATGATTTTTTTTTCACTAATGCAACTAAATGAAATGTTCACTAATGCATTTATAAATGTCTTAAGACAAATAATGGACCCAATAAAAATCAAGGGTCCCATCAGGTGTGCCAAAAGATTTCTCTTAATTTTTTTTCACTTTTGTTAATTCTTTGAAAATAAAGAAACTAGTGATAAGGGGTGTGTAGAAAAACCTATTAAAAATGTACATGTTGAATCCAAGTGATTGTGGAGAGATCCTCTTTGGATTTGGAATATGACTTGAAAATATGAAAATACTAAAAGAAAATTGTTTGTTAGACAAGTAAATGGGTGGATTGCTTACCATGAGCTAGATCCTAGAAGCAATAGCTTTCTAGGAGGTTGTCAATCCACCTACTTTAAAAACTTAAGTTGAAAAGATGAAATCAAATGATTTTGCATAAGAATATAAAATTAAAAATATTAAAAATAAAAAGTAATTAAATTTGAGATAATGAAGTTAAATGCTTTGCTGAATTAATCAAAATGAGGCAACTAGTTTGATTATACTAATGCTGAAAATTGGTGAAGACAAGGTTGTGGTTTTGGGTTTGGAAATGGTTTGGTTTGTCTTGTGACAAGGGATAAATTTTTGGTTAAAGTTGGTAAATGGTCAAATTGTTAAAAAGGGTAAGAAATGAAGAAGGAAAAATGGATAAATTGTGAAGAGGTAAATGGATGAAAGGGATGAGAAAGAAAGGAGGTAAAAGGGGATAAAGGGATAAATGGTGAGGAGGCTAATGGGTAAATGGAATAAAGATAAAGAAGAGGTTAAGGGAAAAGAGGAAAGGTGTGAAAGGAGAAGAATAAGGCCAAAGGGTTTATGGGTTTGAGGTTAAGAAAGAAGAGGCCAAAGGGGGTTAAGAAAGAAGAAATTGATTTTACAAAACAATACAAATTACCTTGATGTTTGTTAAAGATGGATTGAGGATGGATTGTTGAGGATGCTTGTTGAAGATTTTGGCAGAGTTTAGTTTCTTGATATATTCTTTCCAAGATTATTATGACCTCCAAGATGATTAACTTCTCCAAAAACCTACAAAAATATGCCAAGAACAAAAGACTAACTTGCCACTTAACCTTGGGTGAAGGAGACGAGGGTATTTATAGCATTTTTGTGTGAAGAAACATGCCAAAATAGAGGAATATTGAATAAATTAGAATTTATCCAAGTGGTCTCATGTTTTATTCAAGGTGAGGTTGGTGAATATTCCCATGTGGGTTGGTGAGTCTCCAAGTTTGAATGGAAATCATACACATGGGTTTGAATGAGACTTAAAGACTTTTTACCATCCTTTCTTGCTTTCACACAAGGAATTAAAGAGGTGGCAAAAAAAATATGGCACCATTTTACATGTGGGGGATTAAAATTATAAGGTGAGGTTGGTGGGGATTCCCATGTGGGTTGGTGAGCCTCCATTTGATCTAAAAAGTCAAAAATGGATGCTCTTTGTCTTTTCCAAAGTCTTAAAGAGGTAGGTATCTATTTTAAAGTCTAATTTCATGTGAGAAGACAAAATTACATGTTGAATAATTATCCATTAAGGGTTAATTCACCAAATTTCATGGAGGGGCTCTTGTGATGCTTGAATGAGATCATCAAGCACTTCGAGAAGGGTCCCAAGTGGGGTATGATGTCCCACATGAAGCCACATCACTTCTAAGCCACATCACTTGCCATATCACCTCACTAATCACCTCCCATGTCACTTATCATGTCACATGCCATGTCAATTTTCATGTCATCATGAATAGTGATAGTGGGTTCCATAATGAATAGTGATGGTGAAAAGTAATTTTGAATAATACTTTAAAATAGTGATTTTGAATGATATTTATGACTAGGAAAATAGTGATTTGGTTGGTTAAGAGGGGTTTTGGGAAGTTTTAATAATTTTTAAAGGATATTGAGGCATTTAGGCATCAAAAACTGTAAGTATAAAGTTTTCTAGTGTTTACATTAAGTTCTTTCTCGAGGCAGCATCTCGTATTGCACCTGAGTAAAATTTGATAAGATTCAAGTGGGGAATATGTATACACATAATATTTTAAACTTTTATCAAATACTGATGATTTTTATCTTTCAAAAACCCATCAAGTCTTAATCTTTCTAATTACAGGCCCTAAAGGGTGTACTGAGAAAGGGGTGGGCAGACTATTAGTGATTCACAGCATTGTTGTCCCTTATTGACACTTATTACCAATCCAACCAACTCCTAAAAACCATTCCATAAGATATTAATCCTATTTTGTATAATACTCAAATATTTTACCACCTTCCATACCCCTTTTCCTAATCTAAAACCCCTTTTGATAGTTTACATAACTAGGTTGATTGGGTCAACCCTATCAGCCAAAACTTTTAGAAGTGTTTAGGGTTAAATCCACCTATATAGACACATAAATTTCATAATTATTAGAGATACATCAAGATTTAATATTATTTATGCCTCTTTATAATTTTCTCTTCTAATATTTTACTTGAGGAGTCTTATCTTAGGGTTTCTACTTGGAGAATCTCATTTTGTGAAGAAGTCTTAGATGCTTTATCCTTTCTTAGTGATCCTTAAAAACCAAAAAAACCTCTTGAAAATCACCTTTGGATAAGGGAGAGATTGAGTCTTGATAAATTCATCTTTCAAGTAATTATCTCTAACTTTACTCCTCTCTTTAGTAGATAAAAGTAGCATAAGTATTAGCTTTTGAATAATATTACTCTTCTTCTCCATGTATTAGGGTCTTACCTATACATAGATTAATTAGGATTATCTTATGCATGTTTACTTTTATTTATTTACTAAACCTCATATTGTGCCATAATATTTGGTGGGCACTAGATTATATTTATTTGGTTTACTTGTTATTAGTATAGTGAATATGAAAACATACAATTTAGTTAGGGTTATTATGTAGTTTTGCTTGATTAGAGGCTTTAGAACCCCCCTAGTGATATTGTTGTGATAAGAGATCCCTTAATTGGTTATAGAAGATCCACATATTGGTTATGTTTTTGAATATTTAAGTATCCCCAATCAAAATTGTATGTAGGATCTATCTTCTCTGAGCTAGGAATGATTTATAAATTTGATGCATTTTTGATTGCATATAGATCCCATGGATAACTTGTATGGGTATATGAATTTGCCATATGCATTCACTATTAAGTATTTCAAGAATTATGTGAATCACATTGTTGAAACATGTAATATGCCATTGACAATGAAACTCATACTCTTCAGTGATGATCATAACTAAATCCTTGAAATCAATGTTGATCAGAGGAATCGATAATGATCTCTGTGTTAAAACATAACCAAACCAAAAACATAGTAAAATTCAATTCTTTTTTTCTTTTCTTGGTGACTAACAATATGTTTACTACCTATCTAAACTTTATTCTTGCAAGGAAATGAGAAGTTTTAGTTTCAAATATTATTTATCAAACATTTTTCTTTTAAAAAATGTTCGTATTTGGTGTGATTATAGGAATCAGTGATGGTCATAACTAAATTAGTGTCGATCACAAAAATTGGTAGCGATCCCTATAGTAATCATCAATTATTAATCTATGTTTTTTTTAGAAACCTAAGAGTTAACTTTTGTATTTTTATTGAGCTAAATTTTAGGAATATCACTATGGATAAAACACAAATTAATCCACTAACTTGTTTTCATGGAATTGAGCCAAGAAAGAAGTTTGGGTGCTTTTTAATAAATTTTTCATTTTGTAAAGTTAACATTTCACAAGCAAAGGTTAAAAATCATTCACATTTGGATAAGGTGCTTAAAATTTGTGTCTTTTAACATTTATAAGATTTTAAAAGTGCAAACACAACCAAGTGGCCAAAAATTTCAAACACATTTTAATTTAGTGTTAGTAAAAAGAACCTACATGTTTAGTTAGAGGTCCTAAGGTATTTTCTGATTCTTGTTTATTTTTTTTATTTAGCTTCAATTACTTAGATTAGATTCTTTGATTTTGGCAAACATAAACCTTATCATGTATGCTCTCCCCTATCCCTATTATCACATAGGATTGTACCTTTCTTGATCATGTAGCTTGTTCTGCAATTTGAGATTAATCTCTAGAGAAGGCCAAATTTCTTTCACTAAATCTGATGCAAACTAATAAAATACTAGTTTTGTGGAAATATCGCTCTTAAGTGATTTCGAATCCTGAACTAAGGTTTTGATGAGGAAAAAGGTTGAAGAATTGAAATTTATAGAAAACTAAAAATATGGTGATTGCACCAAATATTTTATAGTAGATTTTAATGCTTGCTTGATAAACACAATAAAACATAAAATATGTTGATTTTGTTTCAACACAGAATAATATAAATAGAAATCATATGTAGTATTTTAGATATTTTTCATAAAAGGGAAAGAGATATTTGTTCCAAATAATATTTTCAAGAGGGCAAAATACCATCGATGAATTTACTTAAACTAAAACAAAGATACAAATATTCCATAAATAATCAAATAACTTGCACACACATAGGGATCTCTCAAGATAGGAAAGGCAAATCTTCAACTTTATTTATATCCAAAGGTTATAGATTGTAGTAAATAAATTCAAAATGTAGAAAATATAACTTACAGTAAAAATATATATTGGGCCACGGGGTCTACCTAATTTTATACAAAATATCTCCAAGATGAGATGTAGTTTACAAAACTTGAATGCTTAGTTAAAGAAGATCATGTAGATCTAAAATCTTCATGAAAAAGAGGTGATTTATTCTATTTTTGGCATCTTGGATTTATGGAATGGATAGAAAATAACATGCATGAGCTAGGAGTGATCTTTGTCATAACATGGTGTGGCTAAACTACAAATGTTGAGGTAACACTAGAAGGGTAGCTTAAGATTGATTTCATTTGAAAGTGGATGAAAATAAACTCTTCATGCTAAAAGAGGTGAGTTTTATGGGCTTGGATGAGGAGTCTTGCATGTTTAGCCCTATTCATCTGGAAGTTTATCTTTGAATAGATCTACCTTAGTGAGCAATAGTTAACTCAAAATCTATCTATGTTAGTGTCAAGTCTTGTAAACTTTGTTTATAAATTTTAAAATGTGACCATTATCTGAATCATTGAAAAGTCCACCTAGGACACACACTATTACATCTTATACATGAAGGGTCATGAGTGTACCACTTGGAATATATTCAAGCTTCTTGAGATCTTTACTTGTTGACAATGTGGGAGGGCTCACAAGTCATTGATATACTATTTGGGCTCCTAAGATGTTGCCACTTGGCACTCTTATGGATCTTTTAGAAAAGCCTTTGTCACTATGTTTGATTATGCACCATTAGATACTTGACACGTGAGTTAATGTGTACCATCAGATATTGGTGATTGACTCTTTGACTTTGCATGAGCTTGACATTTGTCACTTTCAGATTCGCTCCTACAAACATAAATGAATAATGACCTAGAATATATATATATATATATATATATATATATATAAAATAAAGTGCAGGGGTGTCACTTGGTGATTTTATAAGGCTTTTGGGATCTTGAATATTCAATTCTTTATTTTGATAGGAGGGCATGCAAGTTTATCAAACAAAACATCCTCGCAAAAAAAAGGCCCACAGTATTGATTGTTTTAGGGAAAATGTTCTAGGGAATTATTTTGGCCTTTCTTGTTTGGGGAAATTATTTTAAAGACCAATTTTGTCAAATAAATTATTCAAACCAATTATCCCAAAGGGTAGGTCTATTTTTGTAGGTAAAATGGTCAAGACAAAAGGTCTAAAGGATATTTTCAAGAAGGCTGAAAGGTCAGTGCAAAAAGCCCAAAGGTTTAATGCAAAAAGTCTGAAGGGTAATTTTGGAGGACAAAGGGAAAGGTCTTGAAGGTTAATTCTATAGGGTAAAAGGCCCATAAAAAAAGTATCAAAGTGTAATTATAGAGGGCAAAGGGTTATTTCAAAAAAATTGAAGGGTAATTTCAAAAATTATGAAGGGTAAATGAAAAAATATTGAACGGTGCATTTGTAGGGAAAAATGCCAATGACAATTATCCTGAAAGGTAAGTGCAAAAGGTCTGAAGGGTCTAATTCATGGAAAAACTACCTGAAGGATCTAATTCATAAGTTTAAATGCCTAGGATAAAAGTCCCAAAAGGTAATTCTAGAGGGCAAAGGGAAATATCAAAAACGTTGAAGGGTAATCTCAAAAAGGCCAAAGGGCAATCTCAAAAAGGTTGAAGGGCCATTATATTTTATCAGGAAACATGTTATGGGTAAAATAGATTGGGTATTGTGGGAAAAAATGTGGTGGATAAAATGTTTGAGGCAATAAACTTGACACACATGAATGGCTTCATGGAAATTATTTCAAATAAAATATCCGATGCAATAATCCTGAAGACTAATTCTTGAAAACCAAAAGTTTTGAAGATAAAAGCTCAAAAGAGAAAAACCTAAAAAAGACAAATTGCATAAGTCTCGAAAGAATAAGTCCCAAAATAATTAGGCCAAAAACATGAAAACCCCACATCAACCTAGATAAAATACCCAAAAAGAGTAAATCTGAATATCAAACCTATTAGATAAAACATCCAATACAAAATGCCCAAATAAACTCTCCAAATTACTTAATGCCTAAAATTTTGCATAGTTTAAAGAAAATCCTAAAGTGAATTGATACAGTTAACCTAAGAAATATATAAAAAACATAATTTTTCCAAAGTATGAAAAGCTAATAATCAGTCTTTTCTCAGATTTTACATAATCATATAAAAGAAGGCTCAAAGTTAAGACCTTAATTTGAAAAAGGTGGGTAAGGGGAATGTTCCTAAGCATTCAAGAACCCAAAAATTTGGTCAACAATCCTTAAATCAATCATGAAGTGTGCAATTTAAGAAAACTTAAATTAGAAACATGAAAGAGACTCCTAAGTTAATTCACATAACATACTTGCCTTTTAATTTCTTGGATTTGTGTGTGTCAAATGTGTAATTTATTTAACCCCTGATGTGATGAGTTCTTATAAGGCTTGATGAAGCTATAGGTTTCATTCCAATTTATATTAAAGATTAAAAAATAAGGGAAGGTTAGGCATTGCTCTACTACTAACCAGGAATCCATAGCCCCAATAGAGATACCTTGGGCTCCTTTTCTTCTCTTTCCATTATTTTCTCTTAATCATGATGCATGGTACATTGACCTTATTTCATCATGTGAGCCTTTTTATTTTATTTTTCTCTTTTTTAACTCATTATTAATATTATTCTTTTGTTATTTCTTTTGTTCTTGAATGGAAAAAAGAAGAGCTGGAACCCCAGTGAGATGGTATAATTATAAAACAAATCATTACCAGAACGTCTTTGATAGTAGCATTTATACCAAGAATTATCACTTTTAACAAGTATTTAATGTGATAAGTGCATTTGATCCAATAAAACAATAAAATTTTATAAATTTATATGAAGTACTCTGATTGTAACTTCCACATGCCTGGTAAAAGTATTCAATTGTGACATTATCTAAAATGGTTCATGATTACTTACCTTTATCTTGAAGACTCAAAACACAAAAATTCTCCCAATGTTTTGAACAAAGGGGGTCTCCCTTAGGATATTATATGTAATGATATTTTTGGGACAAAAATATTAATAGTTCCCTTTAATGAACTTAGTTGATAAAAATCACTTGGTTCATTGTCATTGTTTGTAAATTTGTGTCAGAAAGAATGTCCTGTATGCTCTCCCCAAGATCTAAGCGACTTGGGTGATACCTCTTTTCTCAAAAATATATGATTATACGTAGAGTATCCATTAATTAAGGAAAAAATTTGAGAGCCTAAAACCTTATGAAGAATATGATCCATGGATGGTAGGGTATAATGATCTCTCAAAGACACCTTGTTGAGATCCCGAAAGTCAACACACAAATGTATCTCCCCATTCTTCTTATTTACTGACATAATATTTTCCACCCATGAGGAATGTTTAATATGGATTATGATCTTAGATTTAATGAGTTTCATGAATTTCATTCTCATAAGCACCTCAACTTTGGGTTTAACTAGTCTTTTTTTCTACATTGTCAGTTTTGCATTTTCTTCCAACTCTATCTTGTGTTGGGCCAACCTAGGGTCAAACCCTTTCAAATCATGGTACTCTCATGAAAATACATATGAAAACTCCTAACATAAGGCTATAAAGGTATCTATCTCATATTTGGTATTAAATTTCCCCAACTTAAGTAATTTGTCTTTGAATATAACAACCTTTTCATAATGTTATTTTTGGTGGAAATACTTACCTTGTCCTTCCTCAACTGATCATCTTCATAGAAAATACTCTCCAATGTCACTAAAATTTTGAGAAATTTATTTTTCATAAATTTTTCAATATTATTGAGCATTTTATAGTCATTAATGTAAAATAGGATGTCTATAATCCATTCTTGATAATCTGATGAAGTGTTGTTTGTCAATGATGAGAGAGAAAGATGTTTGATCTTGAAAAGCCTTAAAACCTTGTTAAGGAGTAGATTCTATCTTGAAATTTTAATTGATATTTGGAAATAAGAGACCTTCATAAATCTCATAGGAAGTATTTTTATCATGTTTATAGTATGAGGGAACCTTTATAGGGCCTTTAATCCATCCCTACATACACATGACCTTCATTTAAAGGTTGCACCCAAACCACTCCAAAACCTTATTTGCCCCTATCAAGGTCTCATGACAATTTCTAAGGTTAGTGATATCATTTAAGCATGGATATATCTTAATTATGTTGAGATATAGTTGCTTCTAAAGTTTGAGGTCAAGACTTGAAGGAAAAGTGCATGAATCATTGTTTTAAGCCTTCTTAATCTCATAGAATGAGGTACTCAAACCTGAGAAGCACTTTCAAGAATTTTTTGGAATGTAAATCCATTACATGGTCCCTGATTATTTCATGGGATATGTATAAGGGTCCTACATAAAATCTATGTTCATTAGTTTTGAATTTTGTTGGTAGTTCTCTATGAATAATCACTAACATTGTAAACTATATTAAACCTCCCTAAAACCCTAATAAAGCCCTAATGAGAAAGATTTGATTAAAAACATCATATAATGGATTAAATTGATAAAAAACCCTATTGTAACAAGTATATGACTCTCTCATATACCTCATGGTGGTACTAGATTATAAGAAGAGAGACAAGACCATATAAAAAGGCTTGTTTATCAGAGTTTTGTATTTTTTCTCAGAAATTGGATTGATCAAGGAATGAAAATATATTGGAGAGGATTATAGATACTTAATTCATATGTTCATGATGTTTCATGAGGAATTTATATCCTTATAATTTTCTAAATAGTTCATTTAATTGAGCTAGTCACAGACATATTTGAGCATAAGGAATGGAGTCAAGAAATTGGACTAGATGATCAATATTGGTCATTAAGTCATATTGTTATATGTGATTGAAGATGAAATTAGGGTTATATATTTTCTATAAACATTATTTTTATTCCTTTATTTCATGACATGAAGGTGATCAAACATGAGAGAGATTAGACAATTAGTGAGTGCTCATAGGCCTAATATGACAATAAACTACAAGGAGTATTTTCATGAAGTGGTTGGATCTAAAATGTCTTAAAAAGCTTAAAATATTTTATATGTGGTCTATTTGAGTTTTACTTGAAATGATATTGTTGTTTATGAAGGTGAAATATGTTCAAATGGAACATGATATACACATTACTAGACAAACCTAATGCAATTAGGTCTTCATGAGTCCTAATGGAGAAATAAGGATATAAGGTGTTGTGGCTAACCAATATGTGATTTAATTGTGGATAAAAAATATGTGAATAAGGTATTAAATCTAATTTTATGACTGATTTTTATATAATAAGGTGAATGGTTGACTATATTTTTGTATGATCATTAACCTTGTATATAAGCAAATCAATCTTTTTGATGTGTGAGAGTGAAGTAGAAGATGTATGTGTAGAATAATGTTTTGAAACATATTTTAAACCCTTAGAGGAGAGAATATAAGTATTCATGAGAATTTTTTAGGTTTTTTGCATATGAATATCAGGGATAAATGGCCTAATCAAACTTGATGAGGGTTAGACAAGCGAATAAGAGTGTGCATTGAGATTAAAGAGCAGAGAAGGAATAAGTGATCATCATATGTTTATTGAGAAATAAATGAATCATATTATTATCATAAATTTGATTTTAATGAGTTGGTGATTAGTCACAAAGGAATTTGTAGCTTCCTAGCAAGTGGGTGCTTCCTAAAACATTGGTCAAGTGGGTGCTTGACAGTTTGGGATTGGTACTCCAAGTTGAGTTAGTGATCAATATAATTTGATATTTTGTAGGAATTTAGTCCAATTTCAGAGGTCAAAGTTATTTTTATTCCCTTTAAGGCTTTCTCACTCATATTTTGTTATGTTCATTTTTTCATGTTTGTGTGATTAGTTCTTGATGCATTGATTGATCACTCCATTGTTTTGATGGTTAATGAAAGCTAATGTACAGTTGTAAAAGTTTTGTAAGGTCACTGATTCACCCCTTAATCTTAGTGAATTATGATTCTAAAAAATTACTATTAGATCTTGTTCCTGTGGCGTAGGCCTAACATCTTAAAGGAGATCTTAGAATCACAATCATGTCTAGTCATCACTTTCTCAACCAACAAGGTCCCTCTCTTTAGTGGGACTAAATATGAATTTTGGAGCATCAGAATGAAGACCTATCTAATTTCCATTAGTTATGACATATGGTAATTAGTTTTTTATGGATTCACTCCACCTCTTATACCACCAACTGATGCAGTAGGCAAGAAGGTAAGTGAAAATAACTATAAGTAAATGAATGCCATCTTATGTGGTCTTTTAGAGGTAGAATTTATAAAGGTCATGCATTGTGATTTGGCCAAAGAAATTTTGGAAAATTTTCAAACCATCTATGAAGGAGATACCAAATTCAAGTTAGAAAAATTTTAAACCCACCAAAGGTAGTTTGAAGTCTGAGAATGAAGGAGGATGAAAACATTGCATCTTATCTGTTAAGAGTAGATGAAGTGGTAAATGTCATTAGAGGTATAGGAGAAAAGTTGGAAGAATCAATATTAGTATAAAAGGTATTAATATCCACGACATCCAAGTTTGATTAAAAAGTCTTTGTCATGGAGGAGATCAAATATCTCAACAAACTATAGATGGATCAACTTCATGGTATCTTGAATACCTATGAAATGAGAACATGTGAAGGAAGACCTTCAAAGAAGGAATATGCATTTAAAGTTGAAAAAAAGTCACAAGGTAAAAATTTCAAGGATGATGTTGATATAAACATTGATAATGATAAGATAGAAGCCATGTTTGTCAAAAAACTAAGGAAAGGATCAGGTAAGTATAAGGGCAAGTTTCCATTCAAGTGTTTTAACTATGGTAAGATTGGTCACTTTGCATCCAAGTGACCTAACAAGGATAAGAATGAGGATGATAAACATCATGGTGAGGATAATAAATTATATAAGCTTGACAAGATGAAAAAGAGATTCAAGAAGTATGAAGTCAAGAAAGGGTCATTCAAGAACAAGAGTAGTTTCTATACCTAAGAAGACAATAGCTCTTCTGATATAAGTGATATAAGTCTATCTGATAGTGTTGATCATGATAGCAATGAAAATATATTCATGACCAAATAAATAGATAATGAAGGTTGTTTAAAGATGAAATTTCTTATGTAAGATGAAGAATCAAATGAAGGGGTTTAAGTGAACTTTGAGGTAGAATTGGTGATTTCTATAGAGGATTTAAAGTTCCAAAGAAAGAATAATACTGAATTGAGATCATTGGTCAATGGTTATGAGGAAAAAATCAATCTCTTTGAAAGAGACTAGGTAAAAACACCAATGAACATGAATAAAATAATTAAATATTTGGAAACTCGGTTTGAGATTGTCACTGCAAGTCTTAAGACTAAGGAGGAAGAATGCACCAAGTTTAGAATAGAAATGGAGTCCTTGAAGGCAAAATTAGATCAGGCAACAATCAAATTAAAGACATCAAAATTTTTAAAAGAGCACTAAAAATATTAGTGATATTTTTAATAGTCAAAAGTTTCCACATTATAAGATAGGTCTTCGGTTCAAATAATACCAAAAGGAAAATAAGGAGAGTCAGACCTTAAAAGATAATGGACTATCAAGAAGTGATGGTACTAATAGAGTTAATACCTATGCAAAAACTCTCAAATCATAGATTAAAATTAACCATCAAAAAATCAAGAAGAATATAACTCCTTCAAGAGAAAACAAAGGTAGAGGTGAATCATTAAATAATCATAAAAAGACAATTCCTATTAGATAAACAAGGTATGTGGATTATTTCAATGGTTGTTATTTCTCATGCAATCAATATGGACATAGATTTTTGGATTATAGACATCATGTTAGAATCAATTCCTCATGGAGGAATAGGATGAATGCTCATTTGAATAGTAGAAATATAATTTTATGCTAAAATTATGATTAAATAGGACATATTGCAAGGGATTTAAATATGAGACATATGAGGAAGATCATCCAAGACAAAAAGGTATATATTCATAACATTGAGAAGTGGATTAGGAAATCAGACCCTATGGACAAGGTGAAGGAGGAGTAGAATACTAAATAAGAATAATATATGCTAGCTCAAACTAAATTTCACATTCAAAATGAAGACATGAAGTGGTATATAGATAGTGGTTTCTCAAGCCACATGATAGGAGATGAGAGCAAGTTCATTTCATTGAAGAAGAGTGCTATAGGAATAATGAGATTTAGAGATAACACAACTGCCAATATTATTAGCAAGGGTATCTTAAGTTTGTATAATGGGAAGACCAAGATAGAGAATGTGATATATGTAAAAGGATTTAAACATAAATTTCTTAGTGTAAGTTAAATGTGCAACCAAGGACACACACGGACCTTTCATGATAGAGGGTGTGATATAAGGAGAGTCAAATTAAGAAGGTTGATTGTCAATGTTAAGAGGAATGAGAATAATATGTATATATTGAATGAGATCAAGAAGGAGAGATGCTTTATGATCAAGGTGGATGAATTTTGGTTATGGCATATAATGTTGCGCCACATAAACTTTGATAATTTGGTCAAGATCATCTCTAAGAAGTCTATGAAGAATACGCCTAAAATCACCAAACCAACAAATATAATTTACAAGGCATGTCAACATGGTAAGTAAACTAGAATGAGGTTAAAGTATAAGGATTATTATACTACAAGGAATTTAAATTTAATACAAACTAATCTTTTTCAATCTACAAGAATCTAAATCATTCAAGGAGATATCTATTTCATGTTACTCATAGATGACTACACAAGAATGACCTAGGTAGCATTATTGAAATAAAAGTCAAAAGCTCTTGATAAGTTCAAGGCATTCAAGGCTATAGTTGAGAATGAAATGAATGTAAAGATCAAAATTCTAAGATCTAATAGAGGAGGATATTTTTGGTCTAATGAATTTGATGATTTTTGTGAGGTTCTTGGGATAAAGAGATAGTTATCAGTAGTTAGGACACCTTATCAAAATGGGGTAGTGGAAAGAAAGAATTTAATAGTTCAAAAAATGGCAAGGACTATGCTAAATGAATCAAGATCATCTGATGGATACTAGAGAGAAGTAGTGAGCACTGTAGTCTACATTTTTACTAGAGGGAAAATAAGGATTAATGATAATATAACCCCCTATGGATTGTGGAAAGGTAGACCTACTAATTTATAACACTTTAGAGTGTTTGGAAGAAAATGCTTCATCAAGAGAGATGAGGAATACTTAGATATGTTTGATTCAAGGTCTAATGAAGGAATATTCTTGGGATACTCATCAATAAAATATAACTATATATGTTATAATAAGAGGTTCTAGAAGATAGTGGAAAACACTAATATGAAGATTGATGAGACTGGGTCTAAGAAGTCACACTCTCAATCAAAGGATGTATCAAAGAATTCAAACTTCAGCAATGAAGAAAAAGAAATAGAGTTAGATGAGGAATAATAAAAATTTAAGGCAAGACAAGATTCAAAATTCCCCTCAAGATAGATTTAGAGAGACCATCTTGAATCACAAATCATTGGAAACAAGGATGCAAGTATGTAAATAAGGAGAAAGATGGTAAGTAACCTAAATCAAGATAATGTTTCTCTATTATCCAATATTGAACCTAATAACCTTGTAGAAGCAAGCAAAGACAAAATTTGGATAGGTTCTATGTGTGTTCATACAAAAATGCAATTTGTACAACTTGAGCATGACTTGTGACACCCGAACCATAGGTCTCTCCTACTCATTTACACAACCCACTTAGGCATGTTTTCAATATTTTCTAGTCATTTGAAGCCTTCTAGATTCAACCTTTGTTGTCTTAGACTCCTCTCCCAGGCATAAATGTGTCACCTTGGGTCCCTTTCCCCTTGGACAATAGCACCATAGGTTGGAATACAGTGTTAGGACCCAGGGTGTCCACTTTCCAAAACTATTGTCCAAGTCCACAATAGCCTCAAATGGCTAGATTTTCTTGAATACCTATCTTTTCCCTTATCAGACTAATGTGAGTTCATCCAAACCAAGATCAATAGTTTCCATATAAAATCCCATTCAAATTCATTTATAAGGTTTGGAAATCATTCAAAGGCACAATTTATAAATATACTAAATCACACTCAAGAAAATCTTCCTATTCTCTGCATACAACCAACCACTATTATTTTTAGCCTATACAAGCTCCTACACTAGTCATGAGTCATCTTAAGCTTTCCCAAACTCACATACACTTGAATTTAATACACATTATTACATAACCACATTCAAATTGGGAGAACTACATTGGCATTGATCCCTCTTCAGAGTATTGGTATGTAGGCAGTGTGCCCATACATAGGATGTGATCACACGTTCAGTGCATATTACACACTAACCATTTTCAATAGTGGGAGTCAAGATCACCTATCAAGTATGAATAAGAACTAGTATCCTTGAAGATAAAATCAACTACACATAGAACCTCGAGAACAACTAGGAATCGATATTTCTAGCACAGGGTCTCCTAGAACAGATAAATAGACCTAGAAAGCTCAGACACTAAGGAATACAATACCAAAACTTGGACTACAACATTGGACCTCTAGGTGTCCCATTTTTAGAACTCCTATCCAAGTAGAAAATAAAACTTCTAGATCCTTTTTTTGATAGTCTACCCAGCCAAATCAACAATTTGTAGCCTCTATCTCCTTTGTCTCAGCCAAGAATCAACTAAGTTTTACTCTCTATCCCATTGTTTGCTATTTTTAGAAATCAGTTAAGAACTTATAGATTAAATAAATTAGTATGTTAATTAAGGCACATTTATTTACTAATTTTCCCCTTAATCTATACCCCTTTACTATTTAATAAATTAAACCCTATAGTTTCCCAAATTTAATAAAACATTTGGTGAACCTGACTTACTTCAAATTTTTGCACAAAAACCCTAGAAACCCTAGGGCTAATTATTTTTGATCTTTTTCAATATTTTACTAATTTTTATTGAATTTAAAAATTAGAAAACTATAAATTAATTTAAATATTTTTAATAATTCACTTAAACCCTAGTTTGCACCTACTAGGTCCTATTTGCATATAAACACTTTCAAACCACTAGGAAAAATATATTGCTAATTTTAGAAATATTTTCATATTTTACGTAGATTTTTCAAGCTCAATTCTACAAATTTATAGCAAAATTTTCAAATTATTACATTAATTAGAAAAAACATTTCAAAGCCCTAGTTACATCAACTAAATCCCAATAATTTTCAGGTAATATTCCACTTATTTTTTGCAAATTTTGATCAAATATTTAAATTATAAAATCAAATTCATATTCAAAAGTTCATAAGTATTTTTTAAATAATATTTTTGAAAAAACCCTAGTTGCATCTACTAGGTCCCATTCAAGAAATTACTTTCTCATAATTTTTTGAATTTTATCTTGCATTCTTAGCTTAGAAAATCAATTTAAAATTCAAAAGTTCATAGGTATTTTAAAAATAATATTTCTGAAAATACCCTAGTTGCATCTACTAGGTCCCATTCAAACAAGTAATTTCTCATATTTTTTTGAATTTTATCTTGCATACTTAGTTCAAAAAATAAATTTAAAATTCAAAAGTTCATAAGTATTTTGCAAATAATAGTTCTGAAAAATCCCTAGTTGCATACACTAGGTCCTATTGCTTCTTGAGGTATCACCTTACACCCATATCTAAATTACAAAAATGATGCTCACTTATTTACACATGCTTATTAAATTTCTTGAAAATAATAAAGAAACCATAATGGTCCCTACCATGTACATGAATGATGAAGTCTATCATATGTTAGGACAAAGTTTTATTCTTTGCTTTACATGTTTACTTTTTATAGTATTGAATGATATCCAGCAAACTATCTTTGCATATATTTAGAATCCTCTTGTCCCATCTCACTTGGAACCCATCTTCCATGTTGACTATTATTACACAGTTTATTTCACCATCCCATAGGTCACTACCCATCGCCAGAGATCTTAGCTAGCACCTTTCATCCCTCCACCTCCTCACCTATCAATTATCTATGCTTTCCTCCTGCACACACTACTAATCCTATATAGATAGTGGATAATATGGTTATAGTTGTTACTCAGCATGCCATTACCCCACCTCCTTGCCCTATCAATTATCTACACTCTCCTCTCGTGCACACTACTAATCTTATATGGATAATGGATAATGTGGTTAGAGCTATTACTCAATGTGTCATTATCCCACCTCCTTGTCCTATCTATTGTCTATGATCTCCTCTCACACATACTACTAATCATATATGTATAATGGATAATGTGGTTAGAAATGTTACTCAACATGTCCTTATCCCTCCTCCACCCACCCAAGAACCTTGTAACCCACCTGTTCCATCCCATCCCTAACCTAAGCCCCTTACACAAATAGATTCAAATAAGGCATATGATATTGTGGATTAGTTATGCAATATTAAAAAAAAATTAATGTTAGAGTTACTCCAAAAATCCAATGTGTTTAAGTACATTCTCTATCAAGCACTCACTCAGACTTCCATGCCAGCTAACTCCAATCCTTCTTATTTTGCATCAGTGGTCAACACACTAAAAACTATCAAAGATGACATTTCTTTTGATAAAGAGGACACCTAATCTCAGGCAGTTATTGATCAAAATTTACCACTAATCATACAAATTTAAATCAAAATTATTGAAATAAAGAGACTTATAATTGATAGTGGTGCCTAGATAAATATATGCAATATCAAATTCTTACAGGCTATGGGTGTAGATATGGCATCTATGCAAGAGTCATATAAGACTATTAAAGGGTTTTATGACATACCTGACAAACATTGGGCACCATTTCTTTAGATATCATGGAAGGGCCCAAAACCCTTACTACCTAGTTTTAGGTTATGCTCGATCCTCTCCATTATAATATTTTACTTGGACAACTATGGATACATGTTATGCAAGGCATTCCTTCTACTCTAGTCCAATTTGTCAAGTTCATTCATGATGGATATCTCTACACATGTCCAATAGATAATCAACCATTTAGATATTGTCAAGTTATAGAGTCATCTTCAACTATTTTTCCAAATGGGACACCTTCTCTTATCATGTAGTCACCACTTCACCATATTCCTCTTAATAAAATGCATACATATGAGGTGGGAGAGATTAACATAGCTCACATTCCTCCAATTCAAGATATATCTCTAGCTCCAAATGCTTAGCTAGTTATAATAGCTCCAATCACTCTAGAAGTCATAGTAATTACACCTGTTACACTTATGCCATCAGCAATAGTAGTTTCAATAGTGCTAGTTGCTCCCATAGATACAACCCATCAGGGTGATACAAATAATCTTACATCATCATCATCTTTTCCTACTATAGTTATTGAGACTCCTATTTCATAGTTACCCCTTGTGGTAATTCAAAGTTACATTATATACATGATATTGATACAGATTCCCAAGCTACTTTAGATTATGATGATACAACACCCATATTCACATATAATTATCTATGTGCATTGAACTTTACAATGGTTGGACTAGGAGAATATCGATATGATTGTAGAGAATTTATTAAGCATCCTATGTCACTCTTAGCATCTCATGGCACATTTTCAGGATATACTCCATATTCATGACCATAGACAAATCATTGGGCACATATAGTTAACATGATTACTTCTATGAATAAAAAGGTAGTCATTTAGATCCAAGCAAGTAGTACACAATATCAACCATAAATTTTACTATAGATGTTACTTGATCATAAATTGATTGAGCCTCTTACAATATGACACATATCTATCATCAAATTATCACAAAAGGAAGGTAATGCATTTTTATTTTTTCATAAGATCACTGGCCATGATATTGACTCATGTACAAATTTATAATAGAAATTAGATAAACTACAAGATCAAGGCATTATTTATATCATATCACCACCACCACTTATAATGAAATCATTTATCAATAGGACTAAATGACCAAGAGTAGAAGTAGCTTCTCCGCAACCAGAGCAACCCTCAGTTCATCTTTGATTTGATGACAATACAATCACAACACTTATAGTATATGATGATACTTATGATGATGATCTTGATGCATTCGATGATAGCCAAAATCCTTTCCTCCATTTTTATCCCTAGTAGCCTCCATCTCGGGATCCCTTCCCACCCCCAGCCAAGTCTCTTATATTATGATGTGATGTTTGTATATAATTTTCTTTCCAACATTGATTATACATAGTTTCCTCTGCTTGATTGTATATTCAAATATTTCAAAATATATAAACATGTCAAATTGTATAAATCATCTATGTTTTACATTGCTAACCATTATGCTAGACTTACATTATGCTATTTTATTTTATTGTTTGTCAAATTATCTATATTATTAGGCTTCACTTGATCTTCTTTGAGTGTGTGAAGTATATCTATAACCTTGATTACTTCACTCCACCCATTGAAGGGGCATCTTACTTCTACATTCCAGCTACATATCGATACATCTACCCACTGGGGGCATACTCTACATTACTACACCATCCAGGTTACGTCATTCTTACACTACACATTCTATACATCTTGTTGTAGTATGTTCCTTACTTGCTTGCACATATATTATATCAACATCCATTAGGATATATCACACTTCTATATTTCATATCATATACATTAGTCTTATATTACATATCTTGTATACTCTTGCTTCTTGATTTTTATAGTTAGTTGCATGTTTATATTTCTAGTACTTTGCATGCTTCCACTCTTCGCTTTGATTAGATATATGTTTTTGCATTTTCTAGTTCCTATGTGCTTCTTGCTTGCATTTTAGGACATTTGATAGTCCTTTATTCATGTCTATATGTGTGTACCTTTGGACACTTACTAATGTCCTTTGTGTGTGCCTTTCATGTTCTTGTGTCCCTTGTGCCAATCTTTGTTTGTTCCCATTGTGTGTATATGTGGCATTTGAACATACCTTGTGTGCTTATTTGGCCCATTGGCCACCCTTGCATGTTTTTTACTTCTTACTTTGTATGATTGTTTCTTTATTACTTATCTTTGTGTGTAATATTATGATTCCAATCATGCATTTACCTTACTTTTTGGATGCCATGATGGACATCATGATTTATCCCTCTATGCCACTAACATGTTATTACATTGTTATATCTATCTAGGAATGCCCCTATGGATCTAACAATCTCTCTTTATAATTTTTGCTATATCTTGAGATAATGTATATCAATGTTATATCAAATGTTTTTGTAACTTAACACACTTACATGGTTTCTTATTCTAAGGGAAGTCATTACAGGGTCTTCATTCTTACCCTCAAAAGAGGGGGAAACAAATAGGGTTTTGTCACAGAGATCAGAGCTCCTAATGGTTGAAAAAGTAGTTTCAAAATAGTATAGTCTAAAATCTAGAACTCAGCACAAGCAAACCAAACCAAGTAGACAACAAAGAATCTAGATCAGCCATCAGTTTTGACTTTGGAAAATAGTACCAAAAATAAGACTAAAAAGTTAGACCCCAAAGTGTCTAGTTTCTAGCACTATTGTCCAAATGATAGAATGTTTAGTTTTTCTAGAATTAGGGAAAAAGGTGAGTTTATTCATAGTTTTTCCAGTATAGTTTAGTCTAGAAATCAATAGTTTTTAGTACTTATTTCACTCAGAGAATTTAGATATAGGGGGCATGATGCGTGACATGAGGATTTCCATTTTTAGTTTAGACATGGTAGTTGATACAAATTTTAATTCAAAATCTATGTTCTAGACACCAATTATTGGGGTAATGTGTGTGGCACATAGGCCTTCTCTATATTTGATTTTATAGCATTTTATTACATATTCCTAGTAGTTATGTGCCTTACTCCATCTACAGGTGGTTGACATCACATTCAAGTAAAATTTCATACAAGTTTGCTTCCCGCATACCTAAGTTTCCAAGTAGCTTCCTAAGCCTTGATTCTAGTTTTAGGAGGGGATTCTATAAAAGTCCAATCTCCATCTTTTGAAGTGGCCAATAGTGGCATAGTTTGTAGTTTACTTTTGACTATCCATGCCAACATTTTTAGATCATAGCACATTTCAGGGCTCTATGAGCCATCTCATACGACATTCATCTATATCGGTATTTTCTCATTTAGCTTCACATCATGGAGCAATCATGAATCCAAAGGTCTAGCTAACCTTTGTATTCTTAAGCCACTTATTTAGAGGGATTGGACACATGGTCTAGGCATTGATTAACAAACACATAATTCGTTAGCTTCACATAGTTGATGACAATGGAGCCAAAGGTCTTGCCTTTGTATTCTTGAGCCAACTTCTAGGGGATTGAGCACTCAGCTTATTCATCGATATAACTCTTGGTTCAACATAATTTTAGCATTACCCAACATAACCCAGTAGCATAATAGGTTTTGTATTGGTTCACATACCTAATGAGGTGTATTCATTCCTTTCTCTTCCTTCCTCTCTCTTTACCTAGCTTTGTACATTATTATTTTAGATATAGCATATATAATAAGAATTGATCTACTTTTGCTTTCCTTTTTGGAAACTTACATAGTATAACATGCTTTCACTACACACAACCCAACATCACACAACTTCTTGGGCTTAGCCTCATAGGTAAGTTTAGGTACACTTCTCTTTTTTACTTTATCCTAGTATTTTTATTTGTCATATACTTAGAATAAAGTGGGGAAAATGTAGTCATACTAAAATGCAATTTGTACAAATTGAGCATGACTTATGACACCCAAACCATAGGTCTCTCCTACTCAATTATATAGCCCACTTAGGCATGTTTTCACTATTTCCCAGTCATCCAAAGCCTTCTAGATTCAACCCCTACTATCCCAAACTCCTCTCCCAAGCATAGATATATCCCTCAAGGTCTCTTTTCCCTTGGACAAAAACACCATAGGTTGGAATATAATGGTTGTCCACTTTCTAGTGTTGTTGTCCAAGTCCATAATAACCTCAAATAGTCAGATTTTGTTGAATCCTTATCTTTTCCCTTGTTGTCTTAATGCGAGTTCATCTAACCTAGGATGACTAGTTTCCCTATAAAATCCCATTCAAAGGTCATTTAGAAGGGTTGAAAATCATTCAAAGGCACAAAATAGAAATATACTAAAGCACACTCAAGCAAATCTTCCTATTCTCTACATACAACCAACCACTATTATTTCTAGCTTATCCAAGCTCCTACACTAGTCACAAGTCATCTCAAGCTTGCCCAAATTCATATACACTTACATTAGATACATAATATTACATAATACAATTCAAATTAGGATAAATACATCAACCTTGATCCTTCTTTAGGGTATTGGTATGTAGGTAGCATGCCCACACACGGGGTGTGATCACACGTTCAATGCATATTACACACTAACCCCTTTTTCTAGTGGGATTTAAGATCACCTATCAAGCATGGAGAGGAACTAAGATCCTTGAAGACAAAATCAATTACACATGGAACTTTGCAAATAACTAAGACTCAATATTTTGGGCACAGGGTCTCCTAGAATACATAAATAAAACATAAAAAGCTCAAAAAGCTTAGACACTAAGGACTACAATGCCAAAACATGGACTACAACACTAGACCTCTGGGTGTCCCATTTTTGGTGCTCTTATCCAAAAAAAATAGACTTTTAGATCCTATTTTTTATAGTCTACCCAGCTAGATCAATAATTTACAACCTCTGTCTCCTCTATCTCAGTGTAGACACCTAAAAAGTGTCTAACCCTTTGGCTTCCTCTCTCCCCTTGGTCCCTTGCCACTTCGACTATCCCTAACCTACCTAAGTCTTATTAATTGAAAATAATTATCTATTTTTAATTAAATAAGTCCATTTTCCTTCTCCTCGCCACCCTAGGATACCTTCCTTGGATCCCCTTTATTCCCCACATGGCCATTTAATGCCTAAGACTCCCATTCCAATCTCTTCACTCGCCCATTTAACCCCCGTCGATCATTTCATCCTCGCATTCATTTGACCCGGCGGTTGGGAAACGGATGAAAGGCTATTTTTAGCCTTTCTCCAGCCTTTTAGCCACCGACGTCGGTCAAATGTCGACCGACATTGGTGATATTGCCGGCATCGGCACCTTTCATAATGGCTTCTTCACTATTATCTCCTCCTCTTCGCTCTCTGTGTCTCTCTCTCTGGTATCCCAGCTCTTGAATCTTTGCATCAGACCCTTGTATCTGTCCTTTCACTTGGCCTCTCTACCAATCAATCTGACTCTCTCCCTCAGGTACACAGCAAGCTTCTGCAAGTGAACAACAAGGATTCTTCATCAGCAATAGGCTTCACATCCGACATCATCAGCAACAAGATCAACACCTTCTTCAGCAGGGCACAGGTAAGTACTCTGTTTGTTTTCTTTATGCTTTCTAGTCATCTGCTTTTAAAGTAGATTTAGCACACCCTCAGACCTGACCGTCACCCAGACCCGGATTCCTATCTCCCAGATTGGCTTCCTCTATCTCTCTGTCCCTCTCTGTCCTTTTGACCCCCTAACTGACTAAGACCATCCTCAAACTAGACCCAGAGCAGACTCAGACCTTCGTCCACAGAGCCCTCAAACAGAGACAGACTAAACTCTATCCAGACTTGACCAGAACCTGCCTAAAACCCTGTCTAAGCCTATTGCCCCGATCGACGCCAGTCATTACCCCCACCGACGTTGGCAGACTAACCGACATCAGCACCTTTGACCACCGACGCCGGCAACTGCAACCATTTCGATAGCTTCTTCTAGGTAAGCCTTTGCTTCCTTTTCTCTTTCAGTTTGCTATCATTTCAGTCTATTTTAGCATTTTGTCCTTTATCAGTCATTCATCTTTTATCAAAATAGTGGGTTGACCTCCCTCAAGGAAGTTCTCATACTTCTGGGAACAAGCTTTCGCTTGGCAACCCACCGCCTATCCATCTAACGCCTTTTTGTCCAAGTTTTCTTCTTTGCAGGTGTCATTCCTCCACAGCCAAAGAGGAGTGCCCACAACGTCTGGATTACGGTGTGCAATCTTCATCCAGGTACTTCCCATGCCTTGTCCATTATCTCTTTAGTTTCTTCTCTCTCTTGAATCTGAAAAAGCAAAATTTGAATAGAAACACTCAGCCTAGAATTAGCTAATCTTTACTCTCTATCCCTTTGTTTGATATTTTTATAAATCAGTTAAGCACTTCCATATTTAATAAATTAGTAATTTAATTAAGGTACATTTATTTACTAATTTTTCCTTTAATCCAGACCCCTTTACTATTTAGGAAATTAAACCTTACAATTTCCAAAAATTAATAAAACACTATGAATGAGGAGTTAGACCAAATATAAAATAATGAGACTTAGGAACTAGTTCCTAGGCCTAAAGACAAAAATGTCATAAGCACACAATGGGTGTTTAAGAACAAATTGAATGAAAATGGATAAGTCACTAGGAATAAGTCTAGAATGGTATGCAAGGGGTATGCACAAGTAGAAGAGGTAGATTTTAAGGAGACCTTTGCTATAGTAGCAAGATTAGAGACTATCAAATTAATCCTATCATATGTAGACTTCAAAGGGTTCAAGGTGTATAAGATGGGAACTTGGAAGAGGAGTTATACATAGAGAATCCTAAGTGTTTCTCATTATTAGGTAATAAGGACTATGTATGTAGATTGAAATAGGCACTTATGGTCTAAATATAGCTCCTAGAGCTTGGTACACTAGATTGGACAAGTACTTATTGACCAAGGATTCAAGAGAGGAGTTGTAGTTAGTAATCTATATATAAAGATAGAAAGTGATCATTAGTTGATAGTGGTTGTCTATGTGGATGACATCATATTTGGTGGAAACACTGATAGTATGAATAAAACCTTTGTAGAAGTGATAAAAAAGAGTTTGAGATGTCCATATTGGGAGAACTATCATTCTTCATTTGGTTACATTCATTTCATAAACTAAGTACATAAGAGAGATGTTGAAGAAATTTGAGATGGAAGATTTCAAGGCAGTTAGCAAACTTATGATCATTGGGTATAAGTTAAGCAAGGAGGATGAATCTCCAAAGGTCAATCAAACATCATATAGGCTAATGATTGGAAGTTTGTTGTAAACTATTATCTCTAGACCTAATATCATGCAAGCAATAGGTCTTATGAGAATATTTCAAGAAAATTCAAAAGAAAACCATTTTCAATTAGTTAAGAGGATACTTAGGTATTTCAAGGGTACTATGGAGTTTAGGTTGTGGTATCCAAGGATCAAGGAGTTTGATTTAGCAATCTATATAGATGCAAAATGGGCAGGGAGTCAAGATGATAGGAAGAGGACTAGTGGAGAAGGTTTCTTCTTAGGAGAGTGCTTAGTATCATGGATAAGCAAGAAGTCATCAATGTCATTGTATACTATTGAGGATAATTACATTATATTATCTTCATGTTATAATCAAGTCCTATGGATGACACAGACTTTAAAAGACCACTAGGTAGAATATGATAGTCTTAGTCTTATCTATTGTGACAATATAAGTGTCATAAGCATCTCAAATAATCCTTCCATTCATTAAAGAACTAAGAACATTATCATCAAGTGTCATTTATTAAGAAAATAGGTAAGTGAAAAAAATGTTGAACTCGAATATGTTTCTATAAAGGTTCAGATTGTAGACATTCTAACCAAGCCACTTCCAAAGGCAATATTTGAGCATCTAAGATAGGAATTGGGAGTAATTCCTACCCCTTCTAACCATTGATAAATTCAAGGGTAATAGGATCTAATCAAGGTGGTTCATTGTATCCAATAACATGTGATGAATGCCAACAAGGTTTGTGAGGTCATGACAGGCATATAGGCAAATTGAGAGGTAAACAAAAATTTAATTATGCTACTAGTGTGATCTAATAACAAGGTTCTTATATACCTGTTTAGAATGGTTTATGAATCCTGATGACTCATATTATGAGCATGAGTTGTGAGGATAATGGGGAGTCCCTAATTATTTATTAAAGAGGTATATGCAATATAATAACATATGTGGTGTCCTAGTGAGTGATAAAGGGTTCCATCTAAAACTCTATGTCATTCATGTCAAGGAGAAAGTGATTGAGGTATCATGAAGATAGGGGAGCATGTTTGTGTGATGCTTCATTGATTATATGATCATATTTATTGATGTTTTGTTACAAAAGGTGTGATTCAATAAGTTATAGGTACCTCTTTGCCATTGATGTCAAAGGCAAAGAAAAGGCTAGTTTGAAAAGATATAGTTTTGGGAGAAAAGGCTAGATGACAAACTAGAGGAATGAGAGATATGTTTTCAAAGTGATTTCAAGAAGAAGGTTATAATATGGTTTGACATCAATGAAAAAGGGGGAGTTTTTTTAGAATTGTATTTTCATTTATGTCAAAGAGGATGTCTAGAATCATTCTTGATGATATGATGAAGTGTTATTTGTCATTGATGAGAGAGAAAGATGTTTGATATTGAAAATCCTTAAAACCTTGTCAAGGAGAAGAGTTTATCTTGGGGTTTTGATTGATATTTTCAAGGAAGAGACATTCCTAAATTTCATAGGAAGTGGGTTGATCATGTTGAGAGTATGAGAGAACCTTCACAGGGCCTTTAATCCATCCCTACATACACATGACCTTCATTCAAGCACTGCACCCAAAGCACTCAAAAACCCTATTTTACCTTATCAAGGTCTCATGAGAAATTTTAAAGGTGAATGATCTCATGTAACCATGGAAAAAACTTAATCAGGTTGAGATACATTTGCTCACAAAGTTTGAGGTCAATATTTAAAGTAAAAGTGCATGAATCATTGTTTTAGTCCTTTTCGAGCTCACAAAATGAGGTACTCAAACCTGAGAAGCACTTTCAGGAATTTATTATCATGTAAATCCATTTCATGGTTACCTAAGTCTTTCATGGTCTATGGATAATGGCCCTAGATAAAATTTATGTTCATTAGTTTTGAATTTTGTTGGCAGTTTGCTATGAATAATCATTAACACTGTAAACTATCTTAAACCTCCATAAAACCCTAATAAAGAACCAATGAGAAAATTTTGATTAAAAAAATACTATAATGGATTAAATTTATTTTAAAACCTATTTTAATAGGTAGAGGACTCTCTAAGGTACCTCATGGTGGTACTCTCTTGTCATAAGAGAGAACACCATACAAAAAAGGCTTATTTTTCAGAATTTTGTAGTTTTTCTCAAAAATTGGATTGATCAAGGAATGAAAATAAATTGGATAGGATGATAGATACTTCAATAATATGTCCATGATGTTTTTTGAGGATTTTCTAGCCTTATAATTTATTATAATAGTTTAATCAATTTAGCTAGTCATAGGCAGATTTGAGCATAAGGAATGGAGTCAAGAAATTGGTTTGCAAGACCAATATTGATCATTAATTCATATTATTATGTCATTTAAGTTGACCTTAGGGTCATATATTTCATGTAAAAATTAATTTTATGCCCTAATTGCATGACATGAAGGTGATCAAGGATGAGAGAGATCAGATAATTAGTGAATGTTCATAGGCCTAATATGATGGTAAACTATAAGGAGTGTTTTCATGAAATAGTTGGATCTAAAATGTCTTGTAAATATTATAGGATGTTATATGGTGTCTATTTGAATTTTATTTAAAAGTATCTTGTCATCTATATAGGTGAAATTTTTTCCAAGGGAACATGGTAAACACGTTACTAGATAGACCTAATGTAATTAGGTCTCCATGAGTCCTAATAGAGAAACAAGGAAAAATGTGTTGTGGCTTAATAATATGTGATTAAATTGTGGCCAACCAATATTTTAATAAGGTCTTGAATCTAATTTGATGACTATGAATGGTTGACTGTATTGTCATATGATCATTAGGCTTGTATATAAGCAAATTGATCTTTTTGATGTGTGAGAGTGGAATAGAAGATGTATGTCTAGAAGAATGTTGTGAAACATATTATAAACCCTTAGAGGAGAGAATATAAGTATTCATGATAATTTTTTAGGTTGTATACATATGAATATTAGGGATACATGACCTAATCAGACTTGATGAAGGTTAGACAAGCAAAGAAGAGTGTGCATTGAGATTAAAGAGCATAGAAGGAAGAAGTGATTATCATATAGTGATTAAGCAATAAATGAATCGTATGATTTTCATAAATTATATTTTATTGAGTTGATGCTTAGTAATAAAGGGAGTTGTAGCTTCTTATCAAGTGGGTTCTTGCTAAAACATTGGTCAAGTGAGTGCTTGACTATTTGGGGTTGGTGCTCCAAGTTGAGTTGGTTCTCAAGAAAATTTGATATTTTGTAAAAATTTATAAGACTCTAGTCCAATTGCAGAGGTCATAGTGAGTTTTATTCCCTTCAAGGGTTTCTCACTCATATTGTGTTATACTCATTGTTTCATGTTTATGTGATTGGTTCTTGATGTATTAATTGATCACGCCATTGTTTTGATGGTTAATGAAAGCTAATGTATAGTTGTTAAAGTTTTGTAAGGTCACTAATTCAGCCCCCCCCTTAGTGAATTATAATTATAACAAATCTGCTCACCAAACTAATGTTATAGTCTACTTTGTTTATTTGAGTAGAATTTTGCTTCATGTTGGAGAAAACAAGAAATTTGACAATCACTCATAAAAAATTGAAAAATTACCTCATTATCAAGGACCAATGGCCTATATACCACCTTGATTTGTGATTGCCCTTTGGTGTCTTTAACTCCATCAACTATGCCATATTGTGCACCAATAGTAGCTAGTCTGTTTGCATGATGATTTGACTCCCTAGGTATGGAATGGATATTAAAGTGTTAGAAATCCTCTAAGAGATCCCAAACATGGTATTTTTAGGCTTTAAAAAGTGTATTTTTTATTTCACTAATACCCCTCACCTGTTGTACCACTAGTTCATTGTCTATCTTCACTTACAAGAGTTTAATTCATCTTCTCTTTACCCATTGTAGCCCATGAATGAGGGCCTCATATTCTACAATGTTTGAAGTGAAGCTAAACTAAAACCTTAAGGTAGAATAGTCCCTCTGATTGGAAGGGGAGACAAGAATAACACCTGAACCAATCCCATTATTTAACCTTAATCCATCAAATAATAAACTCCATATGCCTTCATGCTCTTGACTTGGGCTAGTGAGACAAGGAATAACATCTCCTTATTCATGCATACAATATAGACCTATGCCTGCCCCTTGAATGGTCTTATAAGGGCCATAACCATGGTTATTTTCTACCCCCTCATCAAGGAATAGATCTGAGATGCCTTCAAGTGGTTCTTTAGACTCTTGATCATTGATTTACTCATATTCATCTAAGATAGATCAGTTAACATTGGATAGGTTGGGCATGTAGGATTCTAAGAGAAAATTAGAAATAGGTTTAGACCTTATGGTAACCCATGTCCCATACCTGGTCCTAAATACCATGTATGACCAGTCAGAAGAAATACACCCCCCAATTTTTTAGTGAAATCCCTAGATAAACATAGGGCAAAGTAGGGAGGAAGGACAACTACTATGAAATCTTTGGATATGGTATAGTTAGGGTAGATAACTAATATGATTTTAAGGTCCTTAAAAACACCTAAAATATTTGTGGGAGACCCATCTAATTGCAAAAATCCTTTTTCATTAGTTTCATATTTGAGTTATAACTTATTAGTTATGGCTTTGGGCATTACTGAAGTACTGGCACCACTATCTATCATGCAATTGTGAACAAGGGATGTGGCTTAACTAATTTAAATGATTGGGATTCATGAGTTTGATTACCATTAACAAATATTTCACTTACCTTATTAGCTTATTTATCCATGACATGAAGCTTGGAGAGTTCTTGTTGAAGGAGGTCTTTTTGCCCTAGAATGAGTAAAGCATCACACATTGAATACTAACATTGGCCTTCTTCATGTATTCCATAATTATAAATGGAGATCTGACTATCTTGGGATATAACTTAGAATTAAAAGCATCACTTTGAGCTTGTGTGACTTGAGGAATAAAAGGACTTTTCTGATGTTTCCCATGCCCTTATGGTATCTGCTAAGTTATAAGTGTCATTTGGACTACATCTAGAGTGACATCCCATTGAGTTTTTTTGTGATGTGTTGGAGTTACCTTAGACTTACTCAAACTATCATCCACTACCCTTATCTTAGCACTTATGTGGGATGCAACCAAGTTGTCTGCTTTGAACACATTTTTCCCCTAATTTGTTGCCACTTGCTCAAATGAATGCTCACCTCATTGAAAGTTGAAAAAAAGTGGTTTTAAAAGGTGCCTCACTTCCATTTACTCCTTGTTGACTTGGTACCTCAGCTAGGGTCATGATGGGAATGTCTCCATGAGGCATGTGTGAACCTTCCTTGTGTTGTAGAGTAGGCATGTTGTCATGTGTTTGAAATGTAGGACTCTGCTGCATATAGGATGTCTAACATCCTTCACTACTTATAGCCATTGTCATGTCACTAGATTGTCCCCATGGATCAAACCATTGACCTTCTTTTACATAGTTGTTATGAGTTGGCACCAAGACCCTTAAACTATAGGTAGCATTAGGATTTAAACTATTTATTTCTATGCAATTTCACTTTCACATTCAAAGGAGAGAAAATGAGAAACTTAAAGAAATGGTTAAGGCTTGTATGTACCTGGAAGTAGTTTGCGCACCGTAATCCAGATGTTGTGAGAACTCCACTTTGGTTGTGGAGGATGACACCTGAAAGAGACAGACACTAAAACACGAAAAATGTTAGCTGATAAGAGGGTGGATTGCCAAGCAAAAGCTTGGTCCTAGAAGCGCTAAGGCTTCTTGGAGGATGACAATCCACTGTTAAAAATAGAATATGATAGAGACAGAAAAGAGAAATGATAAAACACTTGAAAAGAAAGAGCTAAAAGAAAATGCATACTTGATAAAGCTGCAATCTGCTTAGCACAGTCTCCGACGGCGATGATATTGCTGGCATTAGTCAGGAAGGTCGCCGACGATGGTTATACTGCTGACGTCAGTAGGGGAAGTGGACGAGGTCGGTTGGGGTAATGGCCAGGGATGGGTTCAGGTCTGGTTTCTAGTCTGCAGAATGGATTGTGGTCTCATCTAGGGGTCTAAGGGTCTATGAGGGATTCAGAGGGACTGCCTGGGGTCTAAGGGATTGATAATGTTGTCAAGAAAAGGGGTAAGGGGCAGGAAAAAGGCCTTTCAGCCTTTCCATAAAGCAATTTAGTCAGGTTGATTAGATTGGTCTTAAGATGGTCTGTAGGTCTCTGATAGCTTGTGCTGAGTTGATTGGATAGAGGGTGTTGTCTAAAGAGAGACTAAAGGAGTGTCAGAGGCAAAGAAAAGGGAATAAGGGGTGAGAGAAGGCTTTTTAGCCTCTTTGAGAAGAATAGGGAAGGTTGGGTCAAGGATGCTTGGAATAGACAATAGACATAATGCTAATATATTTGAAATGACACTGAAATGAAAACAGTACAAACACTTAGCTGTAATACGAGTTGGCAAAGGTGCAGAAGCTATGTTTCAGTTGTCACTGGTGATGGAGATATCGTGCAATCCCTGTGCAAAATGTCTGATGCAAGACCTCAATGCCTAGAAAATGCTGTCAAGAATGTTGATCCCTGCAAGAACACCAAGAGGCAAGAACACTAGAAAGCAAAATCATGAGAATTTTGTTTTGCTGGAAGAAGATTAGAGATTTGTGATTAGCTCCAGAGATTAACGATTTTTTAATTTGGGTCCCGTCAAAGGGTTAAAGTATAACCGACGTCGGTGATTCCGCCGATGTTGGCCAACATTTGACTGATGTCGGTGGGTGGAGAATGGGTAAAAGAGCCACCAAGCCCGTTCTCCATCCACCAAGTGCACTATCTGTTGGAGAATGTCAAAGGTTGGGCTAAATACGCATGAGAGTTGGTTAGGCGGTTAGAGAGAAGTAAGAATAGGTCTTGGGTGAGTCATAGGGTGGGAAATAGTCCAAGACGAGGTGTTAGACGAGGTGTTATAGGTGATGTGTCAAAGGGGAGGATATTAATAATAAATTATTATTTTTAAATTAGTAAGTGCATGGTTTAAGAATGGGTTAAGAATGGACCAAGGGGGAAGGTGACCAAGGGTTAGACACTATTTCGGTGTCTACATTTGCCCCTTTTTGTCTTGTTGGTTACTCTAAATGAACTGCAAGACAAAAATAGGAGTCGGTTGCCCCAGGTATGGGATAAGGTTGATTTCATCTTGTTGGTTGTTCAAGTGAACTTCAAGACAAAAATAGGAGGGTTGGTTGCCCCGATTATGGATGAGGTATTCCCCCTCAAAGCAGGAGTCGAGAGAAGGGAACCTGAAATCGGGTGCTGATTTGACAAAGATTGGATGAAAAAGGGGTGAAGATAGAGTGAGAATGCTGCAAAAGTCATGATTGCACGTACACCACTTCACGAGGATGGTCAGGTCAAATTGTCGCAGGTTGAGGGTCACGGAGTGCCAAAATTGAAATAACTGGGCCCCAACATTCAGTCATCTGCTGATTGGGTTATTCAATCTAAGCTGAAGCTCCAATGGTCATCGTGTTCCAGGTATCCCAGGCTCTGGAAGTGCTCCCAAAAACATGAAAATGTTACAAGTAGTGGGGATCAACCGGCTTGCGATCCTATACTTGTGAAGGTCAAAAATGTGTGCACAATTTTGCTAACCAATCATGAGGTAGCATACATGCAAAAACAACCAAGGCAAAATCACTTTGGAAGTAGTCGTGGTTAGAGGAGATGGTCATGATCTCCAAGGTCTGGTGGTCGATGGATGGAGGCAAAAGTGATCTCAAGTGTGCCCCAGGGGGCCAAAATGACATGTATTGGAGGGCTGATTGATTGGGGACATGATTGTGGGGCAACGTGATGAAAAAAGGAGGTTTGAAAGTTGCCGATGTTGGTGATAAAACTGACATCAGAGACATAAAGGGACCGATGTCGGTAGGATATTGGTCGATGTCAGTGGATTAGGACACTATTATGCCGACGTCGATGGCCTACCAAATCTAACAAAACCAGATTGGCAGCCGACCAGAAGTCATTTGTGATTTAGTTGACTGAGAGAAAAGAGCTCTGGAGCCAAGTGAGTGAAAGTGACACTAGGTTGACCGAGGAATAGTGTGAGGTGTCAGAGAAACATTGGTGGAGAGAGAGAGACACATGGAGAGAGATTGGAGGCTACAGAGATGTTTGTGGGCCAGGAGGAGCTTGACACAGAAGTGATGGCAGAGGGTAGTAGAGGACCCACGGGAGGTCCACCACCAGCGGCACCCATCGTGCCACCACGTCGGTGATGTCAAGACGAGGTAGGAGGGTCTCTAAGCCCTATTTGGTTAGATTTTTTTTTTTTTTTTTTTTTTGAAATTTGTGTTAATTTAGGCATAAATTGAGGGGGGAGGGTAGCTAGGAGGGTGGGGAAGGGATCTAGGATAGGTTAGGCAACATTGAGAGGGTTTTGGGAGGTGTTGGGGGGGAGAAATGGGGAAGCCCTAAAATTAAGGCTCACCCCATTCGGCCCTAGGGCCAAACCGGTCACCAACGTCAGCGTGGTCACCAGCGTCAGTTGACCAGTGACCGACGTCGGTCACTAACCTACCGACGTCGGTCACTAAGTGACCGACGTTGATTAGGTGAGTGTCATCACTGGCACGCTAATTGATGTTGGTGGCTACCTGATCAAAAGAGGGATGAAAATGGTCAAGTTGAGGAGTCAAAGCTACACCAAGGGCTTCTTAGGGGTCAGGTCAGGCGTAGATGGTCAAATAGGTTGGTCAAAATAGAAAGAGGAGGGAAATTTTTAACATGAGATTGACTTGGGTGGATGCAGGCGAGGCAGACTCTGATGTTGCGAGATCGACTACCGACATTGCTAATGCGGATGCATTGGGACATCATAGGAGAGGAGTGGGCGCAAATGAGCGCAGTGGGACTAGGCGGGCTGTGATGATACTATTGGGTGGTGAGGGACGTGAGCCTGATGGTGGCTCTGATCGAGCGGTGGGATCATTCCACCAACACCTTCCACTTGCCCACTGGAGAGATGATGGTGACCGCGGAGGATGTATACCAGATTTTGTGACTGTCGGTACACAGAGTAGACCTATATGCATGCTCAAGAGAGGTGCATGATATTTAGATGGTGACATTGTTTGGAGAGCATGCAGTTGAGGTGAGTTATCACTTAGCCAATTTTGCATATGAGCCCCTTTACGCTGTAGAAGAGGATGCACATCGGCTGGCGATCTTGATGATGATAGGCATCACAGTCTACGCATTGCCAAATGCAAAGGGAGGCAGGTTTTTGGTCACTATGACTGGAGTTTTGATAGATATGATAGAGCGGTAGACAGTGTTCACCTGGGCACCAGTATTTTTAGCCCAAGTGTACAGAGAGCTATGGGGCATTAGCTAGTGGTGGCGGTATAGCTTGTGCGTCAGCCACCTCCTACATTGCTGAGCTTACGAGCACATCATGGTCACACGACCTCTTGGCCTCCTAGTGGTGATACAGGTCAGCTTCAGGGTTGGATTTAGGTGATGGCATGAGGTGATGGCACAGACATGGGTAGACGGAGTGGTCAGTGATATTGACCACTACAAAGGGGTACTAAAGGCCTTGATCCCTGTAGATATCATCTAGAGACTGTATGTGGTGTATCCAGCATTTAGAGATCAAGGAGAGCAGCTGGTCAAGACATAGAGCATGCGATGTGTCAGAGGCAGGCGAGCTAGTGACCTCGAGAGGATCCTAGTAGAGAGAGTGCGGTGCCAGTATAGGCTGCTATAGGATGTACCTCCCACATTCCCGCAGTACAGGTGAGATGATATAGAGGCACCGCTCCCACTGCCAGAGGAGACAGAGGGGCTAGATTTTGAGGAGTTATCGGTAGGACCTGGGATAGCCGACCCAAGATGTTCAGAGGCCTACTTGACATGGTGGGCAGGTCAGTATACAAGGGTGCAGGTGGGACCATAGCTTGATCTATAGGCAGTGATCAGGGAGTGGGATGTGGCCCGACAGGAGAGAGATGCTACCATCTAGGAGAGGGATGCAGCATGAGGACGAGTGACCATTTTGGAGAGCCAGGTCACTGGTTTACAGGAGGAGATGGCAAGGTTAACAGGTCGAGTGGCTGCTTTGACAGGGCAAGTCACTATTTTATAGAGTCAGTTGGCCATAGCCCAGGCACAAGCATCGATAGGACAGGGCTCGATGCAGTATCCACTTCAACAGCCAGTTTAGCAGCCCACACAGTCAGTGTCAGTGCAACTAGAGTTTTCACAGCTACAGGGTTTAGTGCAGGGCACGGTAGCAGGTCTGATGGGTCCACTGCAGACTGTATCTCTAGTTAGATATAGTGATGTGCTAGATGAGATCATGTATTATGAGAGGGCCATTAGGGGGTTCCCTCAGATACAGTAATACTCTGAGATGAAGGTAGAGCAGAGTCGGTAGAGGTCTATGTCTCAAGCAATGGCTTATGGGTCTCACAGATGACACAGATCAGAGGGGGGAGAGGATACAGCATCTTCCCAACCATCGCCACCACCACCACAGCCACAACCTTGAGGGAAGATTATGATATTTATGTATATACAGGCTTGCAAGCCATTGATGTGAGATGTATGAGAGAGAGACAGAGGCAAAGATTGTGCGATTGTATAAAACATTGTTATATATATATATATATATATATATATATATATATATATATATATATATATATATATATATATATATATGATGTGATTTTGATCATTGATGTGTTATGAAAAATGTTATGGATGCGTTTGTATTGTTATTTTGATTTGATATATGTTTTGATATGATATTTAGGATTATGATGCTGAGATTATTGTGATTATATGATGATGGATGTATGATTAGGATTAATGATTAATGATATGGATGAAAATGATTAATGTTAATGATTATGAAAATATGTGATTGTTTGTGATGTGATTGGCAGGTGACAAAAGAATGTTATGGAAGAGATGTGATGAAGGAATGGCCGAGCTAACCCCAGAAGACCCCATGTCAACTGAGTGCTGCCTACATAGCCCCTGTCGTTAGGGCCTCAGGCCAATGTAGTTCTCCCAAGAGGGAGGAAAAAGATTGAAGTGGTTGATTTTGGTCATGATAATGATATAGCACTTCCCATATGTCTGAGGGTACATGCTTGAAATGACGAGGAGAAGATGATGCTATAGGCTTTTCCAAATGGTGTATTCTATAATATTGGTCAGGGTTTTTCATCCCTTAGAAACTATCCATATTCGTGGTGGATGAATGCTAAAAATGAATTGCAAGTCGATTTATGTTTCAGCAAGTAATGTTTTATGCTTGACATAAATTGTATGGTTGATAGTTTCCATGTGTGTTGATGTCTATGGGAACCAGAATGATTAGGCTATGTGAGTGGTTTGAAAAGAGTCGAATTGAATGGTGTGGACAAAATGATGTGGTTGAATGTGACCAAAGTGTAGGCAGAAAGTAAAAAAAACATAAGCGCCCTTTTATTGACAAGGACCAAAATGACAGCATAGATAGGGATTGCTAGAATCAAGAGCCCCATTCATGCGTTGCATCGTTGACCATGAGTAGGTTAGAGCGGTAATCGAATCACTTCAACATTAAAGTGAGCTCGAGGTCCCTTGAGTAGGTAATGGGATAGGAGGAGAGGGTAACCCATTTTAGAGTAGTGATAACTTTGCCCCTTTTTATAGGAGGCCCTGAGACAACTATAAGTCAAGTCCATGACCCGTTTTTTTTTTTTTTTTTTTTTTTTTTTAGAGCGAACTGATCAATGTGGGAAGTCCACATAAAGATGTCACTTGTTTTGTGGTCATTTATGAAGCTGATCGATGTGAGAAGCTTCTAAGAAAGTGTTGTTTGTAGCAAGATTTAGTCATAGCCATCCTTCGAGGGACTGGTCTATATTTTTCTTTATAAATTTAAGGGCTTTTGAATAGTTGTCCTTCGAGGGAGCAGTCTATTAGCTATAGCAATGATAGTATAGCTGTCCTTCGAGGGAGCAGTCTGCTTTTTAATTTGATTTTGTGACCTTGGATATTTTGACATCTTGATTTATTTTTGACAGAATGTTGAGTCATGGACAAGACTTATAGAAGGTCAAGGGCTCCCTTTTATGAGGACAAAGCATTCATACTTTATAAAAGGGGTATAGAGGATTTGTTAAGGGAATAAGGGTGGAAAGGATTGAGGATTAAAAGGGTAGGGATTGCTCAAGGGATGAGCTTAATTTAAATGTCAAGTGGATGAGTACTCGGCTAACAGTAGAATGGTCGCAGATGCAAAGCATTAAGGGGCTCAGGTTCTGGTCAGCCTTCAAGAGAAGACAGACGATAAGTCCCTAATCCATACTTATGCGTGATGATATAAGGTCTGAGCCAATTAGGAGCAAATTTGGCTTGTTTACTCCATTCCATATTGGTCACATGTTGATTCTCTTTGAGGACGAGGTCTTTGATATTTAAATCTCTTTCTCTCAGAGTTTTGTTATAAGCTCGTTTGATGCGATTTTGATAGACATGGAGATGGTTGAGGGCAGCAAGATGACATTCGTCGAGTAACTCAAGTTGAGCTAATCGATCTTGATGAAATTCATCATTAGAAAGAATGTCATGGAGAGAAATGTGAAGAGACGAGATCTGTACTTCGAGAGGTAAGACAGCCTCTATTCTGTACACTAGAGAGAAAGGGGTAGCACCTGTAGAGGTTCAGATACTAGTGCGGTAGGCCCACAAAGCGAAGGGTATGTGAACGTGCCAATCCCTTCCAGTGTCATTGACCACCTTCATGAAAATTTTAGTTAAGATTTTGTTAGAAGCCTCAGCCTGCCCATTTGCTTGTGGGTAGTAAGTCGAAGAAAATATGAGTTTAATGCCAAAGGAGTCACAAAGTTTCTGGATAGTTTTGTTTTTAAATGACTTTCTGTTATCAGTGATGATTTTGTGAGGTACACCGAAATGACAGATGATGTGGGTGTTGATGAAGTTGACAATCTTGTCAGCTTTTGTGGAGCTGAGAGGAATAGCTTCCACCCATTTAGTGAAATACTCGGTGGCAGTGATAATGGATTGATGACGAAGAGATGAATGAGGGTTAATCTCGCCGATGAGATCTAAGCCCCATTGTGAAAAAGGCCAAAAATCCTGAGCAACTTATAAGGCGTGGCTAGGGAGATGAAGAAAGTTAGCATGCTACTGACACTTGATGCAACACCGAACATAATCGCTACAGTCTTGATGAAGAGTGGGCCAATAATAACCCAGGCGAAGGATGCACTTGGCAACCAAGTTACCACTGAAGTGTCTGCCACAAATCCTGTCATGGGCTTGTTTAACAGCATGAGAGGCTTCAGTGAAGTTTAAACAGTGAAGAAGAAGGCCGTCAAAACCTCTTTTATAAAGAAGGCCCACTAGCATAGTATAGCGAGCGGTGCGCTTGATGAAAGCCCTCCGTGCATTGCTAGAGAGGTTGGGAGGAATGATAGAATGAGCCAAGTAGTCCTCAAGTTGTTTATACCATACATGTTGTGAACTAGAGTCTATGGTGTGGATGAGGTTGATGTCAGTGGAAATGTATGAAGGCAACGACACACGATGTACCATGACATAAATTCTTGATGAGGATGATGATGAAGAAGGAATATGCGAGGCGAGGGAAGCCATGGTGTCAGCAAACTTATTCGTAGATCGAGGGACAGTCTGCAATAAGTGATGGTCAAAAGATGCTAGAAGAGCGTCAACACGGTGCTTGTACCTTTGTAAAATTTCATTTTTACAAATATATGAACCATTGATTTGATTGACGACAAGTTGTGAGTCACCGAAGATGTTGATGGTCTTGATGTTTAAAGAAAGGGCAGTTTGAAGTCCCAAAATTAAGGCTTCGTATTCGACCATATTATGTTTTTAGTCAAGGTTGATCGAACCTGTATTAAACGAGTTATGATTGATAGGGGTGCTAGCATTAATATCATTTTTACCCATGCCTTTGATCAATTGGCTCTTCCCAAGAATTGCATATCAAAAACCGACGCAATCCTTAGATCCTTTAATGACACCACTGCTAACACTATTGGCACTGTTGTCCTCCATATTCGCATTGGTCCACACACAATCCCAAGAGCTCTTATACATCATTAAGGGAGAATTCCAATATAACATGCTATTAAGATGACCTTGGATCCATGCCATGGCTTGCGTCCCTTCAACACTTCACCGTTGTGTCAAATTTGAACATGACAAACAGGTCCATGTCATTCCTATTGACCCATCACTTTTTAAGACTTTTAACACAACTTATCAACCAAATGATGTTCTTATTCCTCTCAAGGCACCAACCCAAACATCATCTCCATCCATGGAAGTGTCAACTAGTACACAAACAGTGGTTGCCATCACATCACCTTCTCAATTAACAACCAAGGACTCTATGGATGATATCTTCCAAAGACTTTCACTAGGGGAATATCGCCTACTTACTCTAGATATGTTTCAGACTCCTCAAGAGTATGGATAGCTTCATCAAAATCCAAGCTGACTGTCAGATCAGGATGGTCATTCCTTATGGTCCTCCTAGCCTTTGAACCAATCTCGTCTATGGGGGGTTGGATCAAGCTCCTACTGACTCAAATCCTTCCTCCTCACCTCAACTATTCACATCTGATTTCTCCTTTCTTGGCAACCCCACCTTTGTACATACCTACCTTTATAGGTGTGCATGGAAGGGTTTTGGCTTTGGGCGCTACAAACAAGGCTCCCATCGGCCCATCGAACCACCCAATGACGATAATGCTAAGAAACGATATGGACTGGGTTTCCAAGAACCCACTGAAGCTTTCGCAAACCTTTGCCCTGAACCAACCATCGACCAATCTCTTCCAAACTCACCTATTCTTCCATCCTCACCTATGGAGTCAGTGGTTTCCATCCCTCCTAGTTTTTTTTTGCATAAACACCATCCGCTTAGAACCCCTAACCTATCAACTCGATGGAGTTCCCAGGTCTCTCCCTCTCGTTTATCCTAGCATGATAGACGATGACTCGACAACCATCAACACTATCCACTACATAGACGATGACACCATTCTTACCTATATGGGTGCAGATGATTCTTTCATTCAGTGCTCCCTCCCTTCTAAAACACAAGTTATGTTAAATGAATCAACCATTGACATTAACCTTCCATCTTCTGGTGTTCCTCATGTCTTAAAGATTGGTCAATCTTTAGACAACTAGGAGCAGATTGACTATACCACATTTCTCTCAGACAATCGCAAAGCCTTTGCCTGGACCTACACTGACATGCCTAGCATCGACCCTAACATTGCCACTCATAACATTGTCACAAACCCAGAGGCTAAGCCTGTTAGGCAAAAGCTTCACAAAATGCATCCTCGTGTTGCGCTTCTTGTCAAAGAGGAGCTTCAGTGCCTTCTTTCTGTCTCTTTCATCCAACCCATTGATTATCTGTAGTGGGTCTCTAACATCATTCCTATCACTAAGGTGACTGGGGGGATCCGGATCGGCACGGACTATCACGACCTTAACCTAGCTTGTCCCAAGGATGACTTTCCTCTTCCAAACATTGACCAACTTGTTGATCTTACAACTGGCCATGAGATGTTATCACTCATGGATGGATTTTTAGGATATAACCAAACCCTGATTGCACCAGAAGATCAGCACAAAACCACCTTCATTACACCATGGGGAACTTTTTGCTATCGGGTCATGCCTTTTGGTCTAAAAAATGCAGGCACCACATATCAGCGTGCCATGACTTATATTTTTCATGATCTCCTCCATAAAATCATGGAGGACTATGTAGATGACCTGCTTGGCAAGTCTAAGCTTCATCGCGACCATTTGACTATCCTCAAGATCATCTTCTCTCGCCTTCTTCAGTACCATGTTCATCTTAACTCCAAGAAATGCATCTTTGGGGTCCTCTCAGGAAAGCTCCTGGGATTCATTGTCTCTCTTCATGGCATCAAGATAGATCCTGCCAAAATCCATGCTATCCTCAAAATGCCACCTCCAACTAATCTCAAGCAACTTTGCAGTCTATAAGGGAAGCTCCAATCCATTCGCCGCTTCATTTTGCAGCTTTCTGACCGCTGCCAACCCTTTCATCACCTCCTCAGGAAGGACGTCTCCTTTAAATGGGATAAAGATTGCCAAGAGGCTTTTAAAGCCCTCAAATGCTATTTGGTTTCTCCACCAGTCCTTATTCCACCAAAAGACGACCAGCCCTTTTACCTCTACATCTCAGCAACCAATCATTCGTTAGGTGCCATGATCGCGCATTGAGACGAACAACACTGTGAACAAGCAGTCTACTACATAAGCCAAACACTTGTCGACTATGAAACTCGATATACTCATATTGAGAAACTCTATTTGGCATTAGTCTTTGCCACTACTAAGCTCCGTCACTATCTTCTTAATCACAAAACCTTTGTCATCACTCACACTGACCCTCTTAAATACATCCATTCTAAGCCATATCAAAATTATCGTATGGCTCGTTGGCTCATGCTTCTTGCTGAGTTTGACTTAGAATTTGTCCAGCAAAAATCTATAAAGGGGCAAACAATCGCTGACCAACTAGTGGATGCCCCTCTTCCCGACAATCAACCTTCTCAGTGTAAGTTTCCCGATGAATCTATCGCCACTCTCTCGACTGATGACACATTCTACCAAATGACGATGTTCTTCGATGGCTCTAAATGTCAACTCAGTGGGGGTGCGGGGGTCATCCTCATCCCACATGAAGGTGAACCCATGCCCCTATCTTTCAAACTCGACTTTGAATGTAACAATAATATGGCCGAATACGAAGCCTTAATTTTGGGACTTCAAACTGCCCTTTCTTTAAACATCAAGACCATCAACATCTTCGGTGACTCACAACTTGTCGTCAATCAAATCAATGGTTCATAACTTTGTAAAAATGAAATTTTACAAAGGTACAAGCACCGTGTTGACGCTCTTCTAGCATCTTTCGACCATCACTTATTGTAGACTGTCCCTCGATCTACGAATGAGTTTGCTGACACCATGGCTTCCCTCACCTCGCATATTCCTTCTTCATCATCATCCTCATCAAGAATTTATGTCATGGTACATCGTGTGTCGTTGCCTTCATACATTTCCACTGACATCAACCTCGTCCATGCTATAGACTCTAGTTCACAAGATGTATGGTATAAACAACTTGAGGACTACTTAGCTCATTCTATCATTCCTCCCAACCTCTCTAGCAATGCATGGCGGGCTTTCATCAAGCGCACCACTTGCTATACTATGCTAGGGGGCCTTCTCTATAAAAGAGGTTTTAACAGCCTTCTTCTTCATTGTTTAAACTCCACTGAAGCCTCTCATGTTGTTAAACAAGCCCACGACGGGATTTATGGCAAACACTTCAGTGGTAACTCGGTTGCCAAGCGCATCCTTCGCCTGGGTTATTATTGGCCCACTTTTCGTCAAGACTATTGTGATTATGTTTGGCATTACATCAAGTGTCAGTAGCATGCTAACTTGCTTCATCTCCCTAGCCACGCCTTACAAGTTGCTTAGGATTTTTGGCCTTTTTCACAATGGGGCTTAGATCTCATCAGTGAGATTAACCCTCATTCGTCTCTTCGTCATCAATCCATCATCACTGCCACTGAGTATTTCACTAAATGGGTGGAAGCTATTCCTCTCATCTCCACAAAATCCCACAAGATTGTCGACTTCATCAACACCCACATCATCTATCATTTCGGTGTACCTCACAAAATCATCACCGATAACGGAAAGTCTTTTAAAAACAAAACTGTCTAGAAACTTTCTGACTCCTTTGGCATTAAACTCAGCTTTTATTCACCTTACTACCCACAAGCAAATGGGTAGGCCGAGGCTTCTAACAAAATCTTAACTAAAATTCTCATGAAGGTGGTCAACGATAGTAGAAGGGATTGGCACATTCATATTCCCTTCGCTTTCTGGGCCTAGCGTACTAGCATCCAAACCTCTACAGGTGTTACCCCTTTCTCTCTAGTGTACAAAATAGAGGCTGTCTTACCTCTCAAAGTATAGATCCTATCTCTTTGCATTTCTCTCCATGACATTCTTTCTAATGATGACTTTCATCAAGATCGATTAGCTCAACTTGAGTTACTTGACGAATGTCGTCTTGCTGCCCTCAACCATCTCCATGTCTATCAAAATCGCATCAAATGAGCCTAAAAAAAACTCTGAGAGAAAGAGATTTCAATATCAGAGACCTCATCCTCAAAGAGAATCAACATGTGACCAATATGGAATGGAGTAAATGAGGCAAATTTGCTCCTAATTGGCTCGAAGCTTATATCATCACGCACAAGTATGGATCAGGGACTTATCGTCTGTCTTCTCTTGAAGGTCGACCAGAACCTGAGCCCCTTAATGCTTTGCATCTGCAACCATTCTACTATTAGCCGAGTACTCATCCACTTGACATTTAACTTAAGCTCATCCCTTGAGCAATCCTTGCCCTTTTAATCCTTAATCCTTTCCACCCTTATTCCCTTAACAAATCCTCTATACCCCTTTTATAAAGTATGGATGCTTTGTCCTCATAAAAGGGAGCCCTTGACCATCTATAAGTCTTGTCCATGACTCAACATTCTGTCAAAAATAAATCAAGATGTCAAAATATCCAAGGTCACAAAATCAAATTAAAAAGTAGACTGCTCCCTCGAAGGACAGCTGTATTATCATTGCTATAGCTAATAGACTGCTCCCTCGAAGGATAGATATTCAAAAGCCCTTAAATTTATAAAGCAAAATATAGACCACTCCCTCGAAGGATGGTTATGACTAAATCTTGCTATAAATAGCACTTTCTTATAAGCTTCCCGCATTGATCAGCTTCACAAATGACCACAAAACAAGTGACATCTTTATGTGGACTTCCCACATTGATCAGCCCACTCTAAAAAAAAAAAAAACGAGTCATGGACTTGACTTATAGTTGTCTCAGGGCCTCCTATAAAAAGGGGCAAAGTTATCACTACTCTAAAATGGGTTACCCTCTCCTCCTATCCCATTACCTACTCAAGGGACCTCGATCTCACTTTAATGTTGAAGTGATTCAATTACCGCTCTAACCTACTCATGGTCAACGATGCAACGCATAAATGGGGCTCTTGGTTCTAACAACCCCTATCTATGCTGCCATTTTGGTCCTTATCGATAAAAGGGTGCTTATGTTTTTTTTACTTTTTGCCTACACTTTGGTCACATTCAACCATATCATTTGTCAAAACAATTCAATCCGACTCTTTTCAAACCACTCTCATAGCCTAATCATTTTGGTTCCCATAGACATCAACACACCTGGAAACTATCAACCACACAATTTATGCCAAGCATAAACCATTACTTGCTGAAGCATAAATCGACCTGCAATTCATTTTTAGCATTCATCCATCACAAATATGGATAGTTGTTAGGGATGAAAAACCCTGACCAATGTTACAGAATACACCACTTGGAAAAGGCTATAGCATCATGTACCCTCAGACATATGGGAAGTGTTATATCATTATCATGACCAAAATCAACCACTTCGATCTTTTTCCTCCCTCTTAGGAGAACTACATTGGCATGAGGCCCTAACGATAGGGGCTATGTAGGTAGCACTCAGTTGACATGGGGTCTTCTGGGGTTAGCTCGGCCATTCCTTCATCGCATTTCTTCCATCACATTCCTTCGTCACCTGCCAATCACATCACAAACAATCACATATTTTCATAATCATTAACATTAATCATTTTCATCCATATCATTAATCATTAATCCTAATCATACATTCATCATCATATCAACACAACAATATCAGCATCATAATCTAAACATCATATCAAAACATATATCAAATCAAAATAACATACAAATGAATCCATAACATTTTTCATAACACATCAATGATCAAAATCACACACACACACACACACACACACACACACACACACACACACACACACACACACACACACACACACACACACACACACATATAACAATGTTTTATATAATCACACAATCTGTGCCTCTATCTCTCTCTCATACATCTTGCATCAATGGCTCTCAGGCTGGTATATACATAAATATCATAATCTGCTCTCAAGGCTGTGGCTGTGGTGGTGGTGGCGGTGGCCAGAAAGATGCTATATCCTCTCCCCCCTCTGATCTATGTCATCTACGAGACCTAAAAGTCATCACTCGAGACATAGACCTCTGTCAACTCTACTCTGCCCTCATCTCAGAGTATCACTATATCTAAGGGAACCCCCTAATGGCCCTCTCATAATACGCGATCTCGTCTAGCACATCACTGTATCTAACTAGAGATACAGTCTGCAGTGGACCCATCAGACCCGCTACCATGCCCTGCACTAAACCCTACAGCTGTGAAAACTCTAGCTACACTGACACTGACTGTGTGGGCTACTGAATTGGCTACTGAAGTGGATACTGCATCGAGCCCTGTCCTCTCAAGCCCTATCCTGCTGATGCTTGTGCCTGCGCTGGGGCCAACTGACTCTGCAAAATAGTGACCTACCCTATCAAAGCAGTAACTCAACCTGTCAACCTTGCCATCTCCTCCTGTAAACCTGTGACCTGACTCTCCAAAATGGTCACTCATCCTCTTGCTGCATCCCTCTCCTAGATGGCAGCATCTCTCTCCTGCCTCACAATATCTCTGTCCCTGACCACTGCCTGTAGATCAAGTTGTGGTCCCACTTGCACCCCTATATACTGACCTGCCCACCATGTCAAGTAGGCCTCTGAACATCCTGGGTTTGCTATCCCAGGTCTTACCGATAACTCCTCAAAATCTGGCCCCTCTATCTCCCCTGGTAGTGGGAGCAGTGCCTCTATATCATCCTGCCTATACTGTAAGAATGCGGGAGGTACATCCTATAGCAGCCCATACTGACGCCACACTCTCTCTACTGGGATCCTCTCGAGCTCACCAACTCACCTGCCTCTGACCCATCGCATGCTCTATGTCTCGACTAGCTGCTCTCCCTAATCTCTGAATGTTGGATACACCACGTATGGTCTCCAGATGATATTTGTAGGGATCAGGGCCTCTAGTACCCCTCTATAGTGGTCAATATCCCTGACCACTCTATCCACTCGTGTCTATGCCATCACCTCATGCCATCGCCTGAATCTGACCCTGAAGCCAACCTGTATTGCCATTGGGAGGCTGAGAGGTCGTGTGACCATGATGTGTTCATAAGCCCAACAATGTAGAAGGTGGTTGATGTAAAAGCTATACCGCCGCTATCGGCTAATGCCCCACAGCTCTCTGTACACTTGGGCCAAAAAGATTGGAGCCCAGGTGAACACTGTCTACCGCTCTATCATATCTATCAAAACTCTAGTCATAGCGATCAAAAACCTGCCTCCCTCTGCATCTGGCAATGTGTAGACCGTCATGCCTATCATCATCAAGATCGCCAACCGATGTGCATCCTCATCTACAGCATAAAGGGGCTCATATGCAAAACTGGCTGAGTGATAACTCACCTTAGCTACATGCTCTCCAAACAATGTCACCATCTGAATATCATGCACCTCTCTCGAGCACGCATATAGGTTTGCTCTATGTACTGGTAGCCGCAAAATTTGGTATACATCCTCCACAATGACCATCATCTCTCCAGTGGGTAGATGGAAAGTGTTGGTGGAATGATCCCACCACTCGATCAATGCCACCATCAGGCACACATCCCGTGCCACTCTGCAGTAGCGTCATAGCTCGCCTAGCCCCACTGCACTCAACTGCACCCACTCCTCCCCTGTGATGTCTCAATGCATTTGCATCAGCAATGTCAGCAGTCAATCCCACAACATTAGAGTCTGCCTCACCTGCATCCACCCAAGTCAATCTCATGTTAAAAATTTCCCTCCTCTTTCTATTTTAACCAACCTATTTGACCATCTACGCCTGACTCGACCCTCGAGAAGCCCTTGGTGTAGCTTTGACCCCTCGACTTGACCATTTTTCATCCCTCTTTTAATCAGGCAGCCACCAACATCAGTTAGCGTGCCAGTGACGACACTCATCTAACTGACATCAGTCACTTAGTGACCGACGTCGATAGGTTAGTGCCCGACGCCAGTCGCTAGTCAACTGATGTTGGTGACCATGCTGATGTCGACAACTGGTTCGGCCCCAGGGCCGAAGGGGGTGAGCCCTAAATTTAGGGCTTCTCCATTTCTCCCCCTAACACCCCCCAAAACCCTCTCAATGCCTCCTAACCTATCCTAGATCCCTTTCCCACCCTCCTAGCTACCCTCCCCCTCAATTTTTGCCTAAATTAACACAAATTTCAAAAAACAAATAAAAACAAAAATCTAACCAAATAGGGTTTAGAGACCCTCCTACCTCATCTCGGCATCGCCGACGTGGTGGCACGATGGGTTCCACTAGTGGTGGACCTCCCACAGGTCCTCTACTGCCCTCTGCCATCACTTCTGTATTAAGCTCCTCCTAGCCCACAAATGTCTCTATAGCCTCCAATCTCTCTCCACGCATCTCTCTCTCTCCACCAATGTTTCTCTAACACCTCACACTGCTCCTCGATCAACTTAGTGTCACTTTCACTCACTTGGCTCCAGAGCTCTTTTCTCTCAGTTAACTAAATCACAAATGACTTCTGGTCGGTCACCAATCTAGTTTTGTCAGATTTGGTAGGCCGTCGGCATCGACATAATAGTGCCCTAGTCTGCCGACATCGGTCGATATCTTGTCGACGTCGGTCCCTTTATGTCTCTGACATCAGTTTTATCACCGACATCGACAAATTTCAAACCTCCTTTTTTCATCACATTGCCCCATAATCATGTCCCTAATTAGTTAGCCCTCTAATACACGTCATTTTGGCCCCCTAGGGCACACTTGAGATCACTTTTGCCTCCATCCATCGACCACCAGACCTTAGAGATCATGACAATCTCCTCTAACCGGGACTACTTCCAAAGTGATTTTGTCTTGGTTATTTTTGCATGTATGCTACCTCATGATTGGTTAGCAAAATTGTGCGCACATTTTTGACCTTCACAAGTATAGGATCACAAGCTAGTTGATCCCCACTACTTGTGACATTTTTGTGTTTTCAAGAGCACTTCCTGAGCTTGGGATACCTGGAACACGATAACCATTGGAGCTTCAGCTTAGATTGAATAACCCAATCAGCAAACAACTGAATGCTAGGGCCTAGTTATTTCAATTTTGGCACTCCTTGACCCTTGACCTGTGACAATTTGACCTAACCATCATCGTGAAGTGGTGTACATGCAATCATGACTTTTGTAGTATTCTCACTCTATCTTCACCCCTTTTTCATCCAATCTTTGTCAAATCAGCACCCGATTCTAGGTTTCCTTCTCTCGACTCCTGCTTTGAGGGGGAATACCTCATCCATAATCGGGGAAACCAACCCTCCTATTTTTGTCTTGCAGTTCACTTGAACAACCAACAAGACGAAATCAACCTTATCCCATACCTGGGGCAACCGACTCCTATTTTTGTCTTGCAGTTCCTTTAAAGCAACCAACAAGATAAAAAGGGGCAAATGTAGACACCGAAATAGTGTCTAACCCTTGGTCACCTTCCCCCTTGGTCCATTCTTAACCCATTCTTAAACCATGCACTTACTAATTTAAAAATAATAATTTATTATTAATATCCTCCCCTTTGACACATCACCTATAACACCTCGTCTGACACCTCGCCTTGGACTATTTCCCACCCTGTGACTCACCCAAGACCTATTCTTACTTCTCTCTAACTGCCTAACCAACTCTCATGCATATTTAGCCCAACATTTGACATTCTCCAATGGATAGTGCACTTGGTGGATGGAGAACGAGCTTGGTGGCTCTTTTACCCATTCTCCACCCACCGACGTCGATCAAATGTTGGCCGACGCCGGTGGAATCGCCGACGTCGGTTATACTTAAACCAATTTTCTAACCCTTTGACGGGACCCAGATTAAGAAATCATTAATCTCTGGAGCTAATCACGATTCTCTAATCTTCTTCCAATGAAACCAAGTTCTTGTGCTTTTGCTTTCTAGTGTTTTAGCTTCTTGGTGTTCTTGCAGGGATCATCATTCTTGACAGCATTTTCTAGGCACTAAGGTCTTGCATCAGACACTCTGCACAGGGATTGCATGATATCTCCATCACCAGCGACAATCGAAACATATCTTTTGCACCTTTGCCAACTCGTATTACAGCTAAGTATTTGTACTATTTTTATTTCAGTATCATTTCAAACATATTAGCATTCTGTCTCTTGTCTATTCCAAGCATCCTTGACCCAACCTTCCCTGTTCTTCTCGGAGAGGCTGAAAAGCCTTCTCTCACCCCTTATTCCCTTTTCTTTGCCTCTGACACTCCTTTAGTCTCTCTTTAGACAACACCCTCTGTCCAATCAACTCAGCACAAGCTATCAGAGACCTATAGACCATCTTAAGACCAATCTAATCAACCTGACTAAATTGCTTTATGGAAAGGCTGAAAGGCCTTTTTCCTGCCCCTTACCCCTTTTCCTGACAACATTCTCAGTCCCTTAGACCCCAGGTAGTCCCTCTGAATCCCTCATAGACCCTTAGACCCCCAGATGAGACCACAATCCATTCTGCAGACTAGAAACCAGACCTAAACCCATCCCTGGCCATTACCCCCACCAACCTTGTCCACTCCCCCTACCGACGTCGGTAGTATAACTGTCATCGGTGACCTTCCTGACCGACATCAGTGGATGGAGAATGGGTCAAAGAGCCACCAAGCCCATTCTCCATCCACCAAGTGCACTATCCATTAGAGAATGTCAAAGGTTGGGCTAAATACGCACGAGAGTTGGTTAGGCGGTTAGAGAGAAGTAAGAATAGGTCTTGGGTGAGTCATAAGGTGGGAAATAGTCCAAGGCGAGGTGTCAGATGAGGTGTTATAGGTGATGTGTCAAAGGGGAGGATATTAATAATAAATTATTATTTTTAAATTAGTAAGTGCATGGTTTAATAATGGGTTAAGAATGGACCAAGGGGGAAGGTGACCAAGGGTTAGACACTATTTCAGTGTCTACACTATTATAGGGTCTAACCTATGTAATCTTCCTTTGGCCTTATTGGTTAGACTAATAAGAGGGCCTACTATATGGGTAAGACTGATAAGGATCTTGGTAAGGGTCTTGATAGGGCTTATAAGGTGGATTTTACCACCTCTCCATGGTTACTAGTTTGTTATTTTGGGATTTGAGTAGTCCATCTATCTTACCCAGCCTATCTACTTGGTTTCCATCAGACTCATCTTGATTGGTTAGGGATGGCAATGGTGGGGAGGGGCTTGCATTTATGGGAATAAGGGCATGAGAGGCATATGAGTGAGTCTTTCTAATTGGATTAGGTAGTTTTCTTCTCTTATGGATATCTCATAGGCTTTTGGCAAGGTAGTCCCCCCACTAATTGTATCATCATAGCTACATCAAATTTTAAGGCCCTTAAATAGTAAAAGAAGGCATAATTTGGGGTAGTATTGATGATGGTAAGAATTATATCCCACATATTTTTGAAATTTATAGTTAAAATTTACCAAGAATTCCTGGGAGGCTCTCTTGATGGAGGTGAATTATTATACTAAGGAAACATGGTAACTTATATCCTCAAAGTGTTTACATAAATTATCTCCAAATTCATCCCATATGTTTATATAGGTAGGTTTGAGACCCCTATATCACATAGGTGCTTTACCCCTCAAGGAAGTTGCCAAAAGTCTCATAGCTACATTCTCTTGGGTTATGTTATGCACTGAGTATAAATTATCTATGTCTACTATGTGATCTACAGGGGTGGTTCAGTTATCTCCTATAAAGTAGGGAAGAATTTTAATGGAAACAACTAGGATATCATCAAACCAATTAAGGTTTAAGGGACTACCACCATTAAAAATCATAAAATCTTGTATCTTAGGTTTGGCCATTAGGATTAGAGGACTTGTAGCATTATTTATTTGGGTAGGATTGGGATAATTAGGAGGTAGAGGATTAGGATTGAATCTAAGTACCCTCATTCTTCTATAAATATCCAATGATAATTTAATAAATTTAATGTTCTTACATTTTGAATAAGATCTAGTAGACACTTTTTACATGTAATTGTCTACAAATCTGCCATTGAATGTCCTTAGCTTCTAGACATCTTCCAAAGTTATCAAATAATATATCAAAGCACTTGAAATATAGTCCCACTAGGTGTGCTAAAAATTTTAACAATGTAAGTTGCACCCTCTTGAATAAGACTATTCAAATCCACCTCAAACTTGGACTAGCATGGGATTGATATAGGTTGTGGTCTACCTATAGTCTAGGTCAAAAACATATATTATGAGGCTACCTCCCTTGATTTATAAACTTAAATCCTTATCTTAAGACCTTATTTTATTGGGATGAAAAGCGTAAACATGGAAACTTATAAAGAACCCTACACTAAAAGAGGCAATGCACCAAATACTTGATTATCCTCTCTTGATTTTTCCTTAGACACACTTATGAATCTGATGAAAAATAACAATTGATCAAACCTCTCAACATAGTCCTAGACATGAATATTTCATATGAAGGTCAATTATAAGTTTTTCAACTTGAAGGCTAAGAACATAAGTTTGCACAAAACACTATTAGCTCACCAACATTTCAACAACACTTCAACCTATCAACATTTCACACAACCTACATAGAATGATAATATGACATTATGTGAATGAAAGGACCTACAAAAGATAGTGAAACTCATATTTTCTATGGATTAACTATCATAATACATACTAACATTCAAACAAAATGTTTACAACTATTCTTCTCTATTGATTCAAAGGCACAAGATACAATTTTGGTAGAGATTTGATACACCTAGCCAAGGGATAAAAAAATAGATAAATGCCTCAATATATATAATTTTCATAAGAGAGAAAAGAATAATCTAGGTGTAGGAGAGGCCAAGAGAGGCCAAGGTGTCCATATGGTAGTTACAATAGTCATAATCACTCCTTTCATGTGTTGACCCTCTTTAATGATTCCCTTTTGGTGTTGAGGTGGGGTGTGGAGGTTGTAATTGCCTTATTGACTTCATACAGATCATGATCATGCCCAAAATATTCCATTAATTATCTAATGATGGTTACAAAGTGAAAATGAGATGTGATTAGGCCTCCAAGAGGCATTGAGAAACCCACTCTTTCATGTGCATATTGACTTGGATTTGAATCTACCTCCATTCATTCATAATGTCCATGAGTAGTGTATATCTAGTGCTTAAAATTAGTTACATTATGTAATTAATGTGTGTTGACCTTCATATCAATCCATCCATTCCATATTTAATTCCTCTTGGTTAACCAAGCAAGCCTAGTAGCTTGACTGCTAGTGTTTGGTTGCCATGAAACCTAAAAGAGACCTTAGGATTTTTTTATAGGCATGTAACAAGCTTAAAAAAATTCTTCACACTATGATTCAACTCTTCAAATCATTGTATACTTGAAACCCTACTTCACTTAGACTACTAGGCCACTTTCTCTCTCATGTCTGCAAACTAGCTATTTAGGGGAAGGTTACTAAGACATATAAAGGTAGATAAAAGAAATATTATATATTTAGAGAGGTAGAACAAGTCTAAGACTAACACTTCCCATGGTCTATAACTCTTGACTAGGTTCTGCATCCCATTTTCCACTTAAAATCATAAAAACTTATAATTTTTGAGGTGTTTATATAACATCTATATAATCAAATACTATGGAGATGGCCTCCTCTAAGTTGACAACATGTTCTAGGTGTTTGTCTAGTGGTTTTTTCTATTGTAGATGCATCTCTCACTAAATCTATCCAATCGGGTCCTTGTTATGGTTTTAGAGGGGTTTAAGAGTGCCTAGGAATCTTAACAATGGTTCATAGAGGTTAGGGCCCAAAACTATAAAATAAATAAATTAAATTAATTTTGTTAGACCCATTTAACTCTCATAAAGTGATTAAACTCCCAATTAAATTAAAAATTCTCCTCGAGTGGGAAGCATGCTTCCTAAGAAGTGTTAGAGTATTTTCAAGCCAAAAGGGATAACTATGGAAACTCTCCTAGAATTAAAAGTGACTAAAAGTCTCCTAAACACCATGTTGACCTCCTCCATGAAGGTCTAAGGTAACCTTATTTCTTAGTTTTCTATATGTTCCACCTTCTAGTGGTACTGCTCTAATGGAGGTGTTAGACCAGTCTATCTAAACACATGAACCTTGAATTTTGACCCTTACCTTAGGGTTTTGATGCATCTCTACCTTATTTCCAACCTAAACATCACCTCAAATATTCCATAGAATAACAACATTGGTTTGATTAGGTGATTTAGCTTCCTTGAATGCATATAACTCTTAATCTCAACATCTAGGTCTATTTGCTAATATAACCAATAATGTAAGTCCCTATAGATGACTACTAGAGGACTATTTATAAGCTTTAGGACCCATTATCTCTCCTTAACTTCATGATGCACACAAACACTTTCTATTTATTTGATTTTAGGCCCAAATTATATTTCTCATGCTAATTTCATACAACATGATCCTTTCACATTCCAACCAGTGGGTCATCATGATGCCCAAAAGACCTGAGGGGGCCTTTAAGACCACATCAAAATCAAACAACTCCATCTAGGTGTGTTTTGAAGAAAGAATTCACCATCGAGTACCTTCTCATTTTTAAGAAGGGTTTAGGATTTCCACCATATTACTGATGGTTCATAGCATATGCATATACAAATTATAACTAATTACCATAAACTTATAATGCATTGACCCCTTCAACTTCCCTTAATATCTTAGGATTCCATGCAGGAGGTGTGTGGAGAGAGGAACACTGAAAGGTAACCTTTGAGCTTTATATTAGCCAATTTTAATAAATTAAATTATTAAGGATCTTTCATAAAACCTATCCCCTTAATTCCTATAATTATTTCATGGATTTTTATTCCATAGGGTTACTTAAATTACCCCAAGGCCTTAGCCTTGAGCCTCTTTATGGTGAAGTGTATGAACACTTGAAATTGCACCTTTAGCTAGCTGTGTTGGGGATTTGTGACTCAAGCAAGTTATGAGTTCATTATGAGCCTTTTATTGCTTCCATTCACTTGAAAATATTTTATTAGGACCCAAAAAATCTTCCACATCCTTCATGGCCATAAACCTTGTTATAAGGACTTGGAGATTCTTCAAGATGATAATAGGGTTTAAGACTAGGATTAGATCTATCTTATTTAGCTTACCCTCAAGCGTATCTAACTAAATATTAAATAATTATTACCTATATGGTGTGTAAATACATTAAACATCATATAATAGTGTTTATAAAACCCACCTAAATTCTATCCTGCCTGTAAGCCCTTCAAAAATATCAAATCACTTACCTAGCCCCATAATTGACTTTCAATAGACTGGGCTAGGTCTAAGACAAAATGGTGGTATAGACACTATTTATATAACATAAATAGGATAATTTATGCCTTTAACCACTCAAAATTATCACTTTTACTAAATTTTAAGGCTTGGTTATGCCTACAAAGACCTCAAACAATAGTTTTCTCATGACTAGATGTAGGTTGCTTGTTGACCGAGTGATTAGTAGCATGAGGGTTTTGAGTCAGACTTTGTCCTTTATTTATTGAGATTCCCATGGTGATATGATGTTTATAATACCTTATTATAAGGGACAATATCATATAATAGTCTTTTAGCATCTTTTTCCTTAGCATACCTTCCCCTTCTCAGGCTTAGGGTTTATGCCTAGTTAGGCATGTGTTACCCTCAAGCCTATGTTTGATGTCTTTTTTCCATTTAGATGTGCTGACAACCAAATTTCATCCCATTCATTAGTTTGAACCTTAATTTTTCTTTTATTAATGTTGTCTCTTACCTTATATTATATATATATATATATATATATATATATATCAATTCATACCAATAGAGTTGTATGCACTCATTTGCTTGTGTTGACTATCTATAGGGATATGTGAAATAAGTTTATGAGAGAGTGGATTATTGAAGCCATTTAAAAACTCTAGTGATATTCTCTCACATTTTACACCATCAATTTGAGGTACCATTCTCCTAATCATACCACTTCCTATGCCCATGAGTGGTCCACACACAATGCTCTTGAAGGTTATTGATTGGTAGGCTCAAAATGGTTTCTTGCAGGTGACCATTTGCTTCCTCAGTAAGGTGTATGGCCTATATAGATACATTATTCTATGATTTTATGGGGTTTTATGGTTATAAGGGGTATCTAGGTCTATTTAACATGGTTCATACTTGGAATGAAGGGTAGATGAGTTGATGGGGATGGTTTTGAATTAGTATGAGGTTTGAACATGGAGTGCAGGGTTGAAACATAGTGAAATGGTAGTGAAGACAACATAAAATGGAATATGTATAAAAATGATATGAAATGAAGTATGGAAACCTACCCAATAAAACCTAAAATAACATTGGAGACCCTAATATGCATACCAATCAAAACATAGCACTTTAGAGGAAGGAAAAGGGCACACAGTCAAAAAGTAAAACCTAAGAATATTTGAGGAATATTAAAATTGGTTAAGAAACCTTAATTTATAATAAAATAAATACGTAAGATATGAATGTAGGAAATTGGTTTCAAGGCTTGTGGGGATATCATGAAAGTTAAGGAACCTACATATAAGGATGTAATAATGACCTATCATGACCTCAACATTCCACTTCATGTTTTTTACTGTGTTTGATGGTTTTGAGGGCAAAATTGAATAATACATAATGCTCCCACAAAGTGAACTTTAGATGTATAAGTACCCCTTCCTTGAAGACACCATGATAGGATAAGAGGTTGATGTTAACATCAACCTTTAGAAAAGAGTCATGGGGAATATTGAAACACCTAATTAATCTTTTAATATTTTCAACTTCTTATGGTGAGAACACTCAACACTCCACTTGTCATCCAAATCTACTTGTAGAATATAGACCTTACCAATCTATATGTTTGTTAGTTCCATAAGCTCACATGTGTGATCCAAACACTAAAATATCCATGAGAAAATATATTAAGATATGAGGGAACATGAATGACCATTTGTTTATCTAAACAAACCAAAAATCCATCAAAATCATTATGTTCTTCTTGCCTTATGCAAACATGAATGATGCTCAGACCCCTTAAGTTATTAATGAATGTTCATAGAGCTCAGGGAACCAATCTTGAAACCAATACCCATGAATGAAATCTGAACTAGTCTACTTCCTCTGGCTAAGAGATTGGGTCCTCATTCTCTCTCCTTTGTATAATCTAATCACAAAATTGAAGTGATCTCTAATCCTATAAATGAGCTTGATAGGAAGGCGGGTTAGTTTTGAGCTCTCCAAACACTAAAACACTATGGTTTCTTCCACACATGACATTATTAACTTCCCCCTATAGATCCTTGACGCCACTTGAGTTAGTCTATACTGTATAGATCCATACCATTTGGAAAACCTTTGAAACCTAAAACTTCCCTACATTTTCTTATGTTTCATACCAAAATCCATTGTTAAAATTCATGATGGATGGAAATTAAGGGTCAGAAAACATATTAAAGTCTATGGTATGAATTGGGGAAGATGAAAAGGCATAATTTGGCATGTGTGTAAATGGGGCTTAATAGTGCATGCAACACTTTGGTAATGGTATAATTAAGTGCATGAATTATACTTAAGGTGTTGATGGTGGTTTAGTGGCCCATAAAAGTCAAATTAGGTTTCATCATGGTCAAAAATATTATTTTTAGGACACACACTTGACTTTAAGGAGGCATAACAAATGAATATCATGATAACATCTATGAGGGTACCTTTAGGAACTATTGGAAACTTCAATTGGGCCCTAATACACTTCCATAATGTTCTTAAAATATTAAAAATGGACATACATTATGTGATTGGGTAGATCATAAGTATTCATGATTTTTAACTAGGTTGCCTTATCAACTCACCTCCACCATGGCACCTTTGAATGTTGAGGCCTCATCAAGGCTGACCAAGGAACTTAATACATGCTCAAACATTATGAAAACATTTGATACAAGTTGAAATAGAGGTGAGGTGAATCATCATATAACATGAGAAGATAGTGAACTTATTTGAACAATCCAATCTCACAAGGGTGAATGACAACTATGAGAACTAATGGTGGATCAGGACTCTAAGACTTTAGGTTGACCCCTTTCTAGGTCTTAGACTAGAAAGTGGTAAAAAAGTATATTGGTGGAAAATTTAGCTAAATTTTTGCACACCCATGTTATTTATAGGGATAAGATGAGCCATTTTTGTTACTTTTATTTTTATTTATTTACATGTGTTTTAAAGACTATAAATTATTTGTTTGTTTGTTCAAAATGAGTCATAAACATCACATGATTTTATCACAATTTCATCTAGGAGGTGTTATTTTGTCTAGTTGGTGTCACTTTTTTTCCTTAAAATTTTTATACCAAAACATTTGCATGTGTGTCACTTGCTTAAACGGGGCATCATTATTCTAAAACATTGCCTTGTTTCAAATCAAGTTCAAAACCATGTGTGCCTTTGGTCTAGAATTAGTGTTGTTATGATCTTTGTTTGATTATAGGATGTTCTCCATTGAAAAATCCAAGTCTTTTAAATCAATTTTTTAATTGGTCTTACTAAGTTAAGGTTCAAAATTGATTGGTTTATAGCTCGGTATTGCTTAATTTTGGTTTGGTTTTTTACCTATTACCTTTGAAATGTGTAACTTGGACTAATTTTTTGTTTGATTTAAAGATTCCTTTCCCTATACCTAAAAATTGAATTATTTTTATATGCCTTGAGTCAATTTATTGCCTTAAACTAAGTTAAAAAATCTCTTTTTAAGTATAACTTTAAGCATGGTTAGTTTACATTGGAGCCTTGATTATCACTTGGGCTTGAATGATTCAATCATCGCTCTTATTTTGATTACTTGAGATTGATTTTCCCAATTAGTTTTAGGCATGTTCATAGAGTGAATGTATTGTACCAAATTCAAGTTTTTTTTAGAGTCCATTCACAAGGATTGAGTCAAAGTGTTTTTGTAGACACCTATAGCTGGACACCAATGACCTCCAACTAGGATTTTGACCAATTTCCACCTAAAGTGCACAATTTGGATTAAAAACACTAAAACACATTAAATGAGTTGAAATTGAAAAATTCAAGTGCTGATTTTGGCTATGGTATCATTAAATGGGGTAATGCAATTTATGATCCAACTAACTTTGATCAGATCATTTCGAGTCAAAATCCCAATTTTGCACCTAGGTGCTCTAGATTGCTCTTTTCTATCAAATTTATTATATGAGATGCATGTATTTGTTATTTTTTGTTGGAAACATCATAAATGGGAATAAGGTTCCAATGCTTTTGACATTGACTTCCAATTCTAATCCAGTTGAATTTTGGACCAATAACAAGGCATTCTGATCAATTTGAATAATTTGTGCACAAAGTGCTTAATCATGCTTAAGAGATAATAACACCAAATTAGAGCCTAATTAAAGATTCCATGGAAACTTGTTGAATACTTGTTTTTAAAAAATGAATATTAAATAATTGCATCATCAAGTGATCTCATTTCTAGGGAAGACATCTCTAGGCCATAAGTACCACAAATATCAGGATTATTGGTCTCCCATACCTCATAATGACCCTCCATGATTCTTCGATGCCCCCTTTTCCAATGCCATGATGAGGATAATTATAGATTTAATGCCAAAAAAATTAATTAATCTTCAACCACACATCTTCATCTCAAGATGCAAGGTTTAGGTTAATTCTGATCAATCTCAAAAATCAATAAATAGGAGGACTTGCCTATTGAATTTTAAGCTTAATTTGTGCAAAGTTACCATGTCAAATTGATTCCAAGAGATTTCACATCCAAATTTATAATGCCAAAACATTGATCCAAGCCAAAGCCACAAGGGCCAAGGAGAAGAGGAGATAGCCAAGCCTCCTTTGATGAAGACTTCATGAGCACAAGTCGAGCAAGCCACTACAACAAGCATTTGGAGCATCTAAGGAAGTTGAAAGATTCTTGTTTTTCTTTACTTTTTAGTTCTATTTTTCTTTTTTTTGTTATTAAGCTCACCCTAGTAACTAGGCCTAGAGATGTATGTTATTTAGTGTGTTTTTATCAATTTATTTTCATTTTAGGACTAACACAATACTAATCACCTCTCTTGAGTCAAATTCCTAGTTCATAGTTTTGAATTATTTACCTTAGAATTAGATTAATCACAAGTTTTACCTTGACCTAGTGTGTTTTAAAGCCTAGCTTTATGACTTTTCACCAAAAACCTAGCATTACCTTAAGTTTTCAAACCTAGTTTGTTTTAAAGTCTAGCTTTGTGACTTCTTACCAAAGACCTAGCATTTGGCTCAGTTTTTTAGATTCAGTCCATACCTTTTGAGTATATCTTTGTGCCTTCTTACCAAAGGCCTAGCATTGCCTTACAGCTTTTAGACCTAGTTTGTTTCAAAGTCCAACTTTGTGTCTTTTGACCAAAGACCTAGCACTCTTTTTCATTTTACATTTATATTAGAATTATTTGAAACACTTTGACACTACTAGGATTCAAATTACCTTTCATTTGACCGTTTTTGTGTTGAATACCTTAGATTATTAGATATATTTGAGACCAAACTTACCATTGATGATTTTGGAGAAGAGCTCCATTCTAGGCCAAGTTTAAACCATTTGTAGAAATAGACCAAGTTTTCCATCTAGACCAAGTTTCAAGACAATTTCAAGCATTGACCAATATTTTTAGACCACATTTCAAGTGTTGTGTGAATATTAGACCTTTGATTTTCATGAGACCTAGTCATAGATCCGAACATGCCTCTATCAAGTTTATTTTCAAGTGCTTAACTCATGTTTATTTTCAAGACTAAATTTAATTTGCATAGACAAATACCAAATTCCATAGACCATGTTTAACACCATTTTCATAGACCAAGACCACCCTTTTTGGGAAAATTACCAAACCCAACCATTCCAATTATCATATGCCAAGATCACCCTTATTTGGAAAAATTAAAGTACCAAGCTCACCCTTTCAATGATAATGATAGTTAATCCCATATTTATGTCAGTAAACCTCCTTTAGCCAATGTTAGTAACCAAGATCTACAAATCCCATTCATTACCATCCCAAGCCCTCCTCCTTTAGCATGAATTATCAACCAAGCTCCATAACACCCAAACATTACCATTCCAATCCCTCTTTTCTTGGCCTATGTTAGCAACCAAGTTTCATAGTACCAAAGTATTATCATTCCAAGCCTTCATCCTTCAGCCTGCATTAGCAACCAAGATCCACATCACCCATTCATTACCATTTTAGGCCCTTATCTTTTAGCTTGTATTATACACCAATATCCATAGTGCCCATTCATTATCATTCCAATCCCTCCTCCTTTGACTTGTGTCAACAACTAAGCTTCACAACACCTAAGGATTACCATTACATGCCCTTTCAAATCTGGTAGCTCATTATCAAAATAAATTTATGTGATTATGACTAGATATATCACAGTTACCATCTCAGACCCATAGCCAACCTTTTTTGATCCTAGCTTTAATGAGCCTATTTATAAAGGGATCATTATTGAACCACAAGTTATTCTTCATCCATTCATAAATTTCCCCCACTTTAAAAAATCCAAGCCAGTATTTAAACTGCAACATATCCAATCATGACCTCTCTAAGAGCCATTATTCAAAGACCAAGATGTGTCCAAATCTAAGATTTTACAACCAACCAATTCTTGATGTTTTTGTTAAAACACCTATTTATGATGAGTTAACTTATGTTGAATCACACTTTAACCCAGTCCATTTGGTTCATGAGTCTCACTTTGAAAAACTAGTATTTTTTGAGTCACCCCCTAATGATTATAACTACCTTTAGGCAAATCATTATTTTGAATATTTCCTTACTTTTAAGGAGCCTCACTTTGACAAGCCAGTCTCTATAGAGTTTCCTATTGACCATTTCCCTTTTGTTGAGAATCCTCACTTTGACAAGCCAATCTTTATGGAGTCCTTCTTAGTTGAGCCTATTTATAAATATCCCATTACTCAACCACAAACCATTACTCATCCAATGCCAATCATTCAACATAACATCTTTATCGTAACACTAGATCAAAAATCAACATTAAAGATAGGTTCTATTTTTGAACTAATATCAAATTTAGCATCAGAATAAGAATCAACATAAATTTCAACATCAAACTCATCCCTTGAGTCAGACTCAACTTTTGAATTATAATACATTAGTGGATGTTATATAACATTGGTTACACAAGCCTTGCAGATCAATTTAAATTTATTTGTGATCCTTCCACAGTTTTCAAGGATGATTAATTCAACTTCAACACAAGTTATCCTAGTATCTCTATAAGGATTGTGTTGCCTCTTATCATTACATTACCATTCCACTTTATATTAACACCTACCCACATAACCATTATATTTACATTCCACCTCCCATAATTGTTGATTAAGACCAATAGAATCACACATTATTGAATTACATCCATGTCAACATATTAGTTACAGAATATTAGGGGGACCAAGACCACATTCATGGAGAAGAAGAATAATCTCCTAGTGAAACATTTTTAGATGTGATAGGGGGAAATCAAAGTCCAAACCTAGCATATTATAATGAAACCTTGTTTAAGGCACCAGAACACAATTAAACTCAAAAGTCAACATTCCTTAGTGAAACCTTGTCAAAGGCACTATGGGGCAATCAAGATAACTTTATTGGTGAAACAGGTGAGAACCTCTTCAAAGTACCAATAGCTAAGCACAAATTTCTCCATTACTTAATGAAGACATTAACGTTGATATTTTGGCCTCACAGGCCAAATATCAATCCCTACCATCAAAAAATTCCATGATAACCCTTCTAAGCTTACCTATAGTGCCTCAACTACTCATGATATTATGAATGTCCATTAAAAACCTTTGAGCCTTATTAAGAGTATCATGTGTGTCATGGAGTATGCTTATGAACTAATTATGTCATGGTTGCCTTGGGCCTATTTGGTGATGTATTAGGTGTCATAGTGATCATGGAGTATGTAGTAATTTTATACTATCCTTCTCAAGTATATGAGTGTGGTCTAAATAGTTTTTGTAAAGATTAAGGTCTCTTTTCAAAAATTAAGGTAGTTTGGCAAGACTAAGGTTTCTAATCTTTATAGTTTTATACCTGTTTAAGTATTTTCATGAGGGGAGAAATTTTCTAGTGGGATGTAAGTGTGGTTAGACCTAGTTTGAAGTCATGACATGAGGTACATAATATGTTCAATTTAATTATTCATGATGTACTCATATAAGCCCAATTCACACCTCAATTCACCCTCAGAAGCCATCATATCCCCAAAAATGTCATTAATATGACTCTATTTGCATTGAAAACATTTGAAAAGGTGATTTTTCAAGTATTTCATCATTCATAAAGGTCTTAAAATAATCCCCAGGCTATAACCAAGTGTTTCATTTCATAAAAGGTGCCTCTTATTGTAAAATCCACCTCCCCACTAGCCAAATGGGCCTCACACATGCAAATATGTATCCTTTTAATTACTCCTATCATACCACTCAATTTGAAATGTCATTTGACTCATGTTTTAACTCCCTCTACCATAAAATGGTAGTTCAAGATTAAGAAATGGCAAAAATGCAAAAAAATGGGGTTTTCAAGTGCTTATTGCATATTGTACAGACTGGTATGAACATGTTCATATAGAGGGGAGTTAGATGTTGTAGGAGAGTTCATGGTGTATTTCTAGGATAAGTTCAAATCAAAATGATGCAATAACATGCCAAAACCATTCATTTGTCTTCACTAGGTTCCTTAGTAGCCCAAGTAGTCTCTTTTGGTTTTCCTTCATTCTGTATAGGAGAGAAAATATCAAGAGCTAGTATCTTGGATAGAGAAAGGGGTCCCTTGACCTTATTATCCATGTAATTTTTATTCAAGTTCAATGTCCTATATTTATGAACAAACATTAACAACATGACCACTATAATAATCTTATTCATTTGTATAGAGGTTAGAAAGTGTAACAATTTTAGTACTTTTTTGAAGAGTTTATAAAAATCAATTATTTGTGTGTGTTATTGAGGTCTGAAAAAACCATATCCATCACCCTCCACCCTTATTTCACATGTTTAGTGCAAAGGTAATAAAATCTTCATGTTTCTTCATTTTATAGATTATACGTAGTTTTCCCATGTTGTAGGATATTGGTGTATAAGGTGGAAGTGTTTAATGGTGTCTTAGATTTAGTCATGATTATCCTAAGTCTGCTTGAATCTCTGTTCATCTCCCAAGCACTCATATAAATCCCATAATCTTTAAGTTCACTTTAAGTCCTATTTCCAGTGGACTGTCTTATGTGCATTGTTACCTTATTTTACAAAGTGGAAATGGATTTTGGAGTGGATATGTCATAAAATTATGTTAGAAACACATGTTTACCTCACCCTAAGTCATGAATTTTGTACCTCTCAAAGGACCATCTTCACCTTATGTTCTATAACATCAAATCTCACTTAGTCACCTCAAGCCCTTCAAATCAAACAACACACATAGGGTGTTCACCTTAGAAGGATGTATAGAAAGGTAAAAAGACTTAAAGAGAAGTAATAATAAATTTGAAGAACATGATAGAGGATAAATAAAGGTCAAGTAATATTAGGACCTTCAAATAAATCAAAAGGGGCAACCTCAGTCAAGACCCTAAATGTATGCACAAGGTTGTAGTTCCTATGTGGAGAAAGTACTAAAGATTTAGTGAGATTAAGGAATCTCATGGAATCAATAAGATTGGAAAGAGACCACCAAATTGATAAATATGATTATATATCATCAATCCACTCTTAAATATCATTCATTACATAGTATTATTAGACTCAAGACCACCTACAGGCTGACTACTAAAAGTATGGGTAGTTGACACTAAAAATCACCATTGTATTTATTCACATAAGGTGAATTATGACTAAAACCCCTATTTAAGGTTAGTAAATATTGGTAAGGAGAGTGAATGGTTGGGAATACCTGATAGGTTAATTAATAATTTATATAAAAGTGTTTCCAAGTAATGGGAAGCTCAGAATGATAATGAGAAATTAATGACCTACTTAGTTCATTAGGCCTATAATGGAGATGTACAGGCTTGTGCACAAGGGTTAAAGACATAAAAATATAAGTGATTTTTTGAATTTAGATACACATGAATAAAATAGGTCAAAATTTTGACAAATTATTTCTAGTGACAAGAACCTAGGTCAAAAGAACAAAAGAGTCTAATAGGCCTACGTAGACCTTCTGGACCTACACAGACCCAAGAGAAGTCTGTTAAATTAGTTGAAGGCTTATGAAAAAAATGGGAGTTTTTAAAAGGGTTAAATTAATTGATAAGGTTAGAAGGATATTTTTTTTAAGTATCTCAAAGGGCATGAGTCTCAAACTAATGAAAAAAACTTAAGGACTTGATTAGGCATGTTAGGCCTAATCTAGCATACACAAGCCTATGCATATCAAATTAGGGATTATACATGAGGTTGAAATCACCTGAGGGTATATAAAGAGGAGGTAAGAGGTATTAGGTAAGGTTTTTATGGCTATTAAGGTCTCAAATGGGTAATGGTAGTCATAACCACCTATAGTACAATTAATAAACCTAAGGCCATCACCTATAGGCTTGACTGTAGGTTAAGAGTAATTGAGTATGAACCTACTCTAAGGAACCTTTAAAACCAAATGAATGATTTAAATATTATAAAATCATTAAAATATTTTCCAATTTTTTTTAATTAATGATAATCCACATGCATAAATAGAGTTAAACCTCTTATACATAGTCAAGGTGTTGGACTGTCATACATAGGCCTATACTAAGTTGAAGGCATCTTCATATGTTTAAGGGTCACTTAGAGTTGGGAAAAACCTAAGGAATTATATAAATGGAATAAAAAATGTTTCAAGGTTTTATAATCTTTAGATAAGGTAGATATTTTCTCAATCAAGCCCTTAGGGTTGTATAAGCATGATCTCTCTCAAACCCTAAGCTTGATCATGCAAGGTATGTAGAGAATAGTTGTAGGAGAATATTATTTGAGAAGGTGTTTAACACCATGAAATAATTAATATAGGTTAAAACTACATTATAATATAATGGATAATAATTGAAACCACTCAGGTCCCATACCACTATCAAATATTGTTAGACTGATAGGTAAAATAGAGACCTACAAGCAGACTTGCATGAGATAATGAAGGAAAAGTGGAGTTATGGTAGCTAGAGAAATTTCATAAGGATAAAATTTAAATAATAATTTTTTTATAATGTTATTTAATTCATAATTTAATCTATATGTCACTATGACCCTCAAAACTTAGTCAAGGCTTGCCGCGCTTAAAATATTGCCTTAAGCCTAGAAACCCAATCACCACCTTGGGTTACAATCAGAACCTCATAATCAAATAAAAGGCTAGGATAAAGTATAATAAGATGGTATATTACCTAGGATTTATGTTTAAAGTAGATAAAAAATAGAAAGAGATTCAATTCAGTCTAAATAACCACCTTAAACTACCACAGTCTTACATAATTAGCTCAAGTTGTACTTTAGATGCTCATATCTCTCACCACAAATGGAATCAGGGAAAATGATCCTATGGAATTTTTTAAACCCATATGTAATCAATATCCATGGTAGAGGTAGTTGGTTTGAGGGGCTTAACTTTATGAATGAAGGCTAACACTATAGGTATGTCTAGATAGCTTGTAAATAACTCAAGGTCCATCATCTTACATTCATATCTCTCCACACTAACCACATGGGAACCAAAGCTTGTAAGAGATTTTAGGGGGGTCTATGGACTATAATTCCATGAACATAAGTTTTGGATTACATGTCACATATTTATGAACCATTGTTAGGATGGTAGACCTCCAAAACCCTCCTTAAAGCCTACTATAGACTAGTCTTTGGAAATGTGAAAATTTTGGCAACTAAACACTCTATAATGATGCAATAAACTCATGAACCACAAAGTACACTTAGAGGAGAACCTATTCATGGTACTATGTTGTATGGAATATATATATATAAGTGTCAAAAAACTATACTTTTCTAAGAAACTAAGTATAAAATAAGGTGCATAATTGTTTAGGATGATGTTAATAATTAGAGGGAGAGGTTTGACACTTTTTTTTCTCCTCAAGTCATTAGATGCCCAAAACTATGCTTGAAAATACCACTGCAACCCTCCTCCATACAACTAGTCTACAAATGTAAAAGAGAAGGTCACCTAGTCATCTAGTTTGGTAAAGTGTGAGCTACTCAAGAAGACCTATATATGGCATGTAACATTGTTTCAGACCTAAATATCACTTATTTATATGATCTCAAGGTTTCATACAAGTTTTCATGGCTACCAAATACATATAATTAAATGACTAGGCCTAATTGGCCTATTTGGCCTACTTGATCAACAAAGAGGAATGAAATTTATCATAGAGGGCTAGTGAAATGAGACAATATTAAACTTGGTAATTTATTTCATTAAATAAGGAAGGTGTGCATTTCATAGTCATCATGAGAAAGGAAGTTAGTTACCTAGTTTGGTCACAATACCCAAGGACTAGTGGGCTACTCAATGCCTCATAAAGGCTAATTACACCCACTTGTGCATTATAACTATCATTATAGGAGTGATGGACAATTTTGGGATATTTAATCCTTAGATGAAGATAAATAAATTATATTCACTCTCTATTACCCCACCTCAATGCCTAAGGATCTCAATTTAGAGGCTAATACATGGAGGGAGTTAGAAGAGTTGCTTGTAACTACAGATGAAGTTGAATATGGTCATTTATGACCCATTTCACTCACCTCCATTCCATTCTCCCTCTCCTCTCCTTGTTATTCTATATATTCAGACCTTAAGGTCTTGATTTGTATCCCTCATCTAGGTATGAGGAAACTCTACTTAGTTTTGTACTTGATAAGCCTATTGGACTAATTAATAAACTATTACATCTCTTTCATGATGAAATATAGTGTGTTTTTAGTTGTTTTGATTTGTATATATGATGAATTTCTCTCCTTTGCATGTCTTTGGTCACCTAGGTGCTAATCAAATGTCTTATGTGTTTATGTAGTGTGTAAAAGTGTTGGTGATGGGGTTTGAAGTGTGATTTGAATAATAAGAGCCTCATAGTAGACCTTCTAGTCATAACCTTTGTACTCTATCTACCTAATATAACCTCCACATGAAACACTCTTGTATAGAAACTTTAGTAGATGGTTATTTAGTTGCTTGTTTAATCCATTAGTATTTCTAAGAGTTTAATTTAAGTGAATGAACTATCATGTTGGTGCATCACCACCCCATATATTAGTTTTCCTTTATGAACTTCTATCCATTTTCACCCAAATCAATAGGTTTTAATGATTCTAAGCCACAAGTGATGTACTAGGGGAGCTAGCCCCATAACCTAGGGGTATGGTCTAATTATAAGGTCACCCATAGCCTTTAGGCCATTCTCATGTTAGCCTAAGTTTGAAACAAGCCTGAACAACCTCCTTTAAAAGTGTACAACTTGGGTTGCTAAAAATGATTAAATACAACATTAATATAGCTTCCAATCTACAACATAATCATATGGAAGCATCTCTTAAATCTAAACAACAAAAAAATCTAGTGGTTCTATTGAGAGCATATTCATAAGTATTTGGCCCTACCACAACCAAAATTATGTTGAATATGGAATACACAACATTTTGTTTGGCTAAAAATACCGATCTTCATTTTTTTCCATCCATTGTGCATTTCATTATGATCCATCTCTTCATTCCCAAATCATACCTTTTAGCCAATGCTTATCCATATTTACTATCCATGGCTATACTTTCTTTTATAGAGGCTACAAAGACATCTTTCTTTGAAGTTTAGAGGAAACAAAAGCAATGACCAATGAAGATCAAAAAAATATTATTGGAGTCCAAATTAGTATCAGGTTCTTGGTAGAGAAACTAGTCAAAATGGGTGTGGGCTAGCAATTTACATAATTGACTATTTTAGTTGTATCATATGTTGATCAGAATGTGCATCTCCACATCAAAATGAGCAATTGAATAATTTGATTTACCTTACCCTTGTCATTATTTCATACCCTACCATGTACCTTACCTTGTCACTTGGGGGCAACCCTATTACCATTATAGCCAATTGTCATAACATAATACAAGATTTATAAACCAATGAACATAATACATTTTCAGCTTATTTTGCTTTGAGAGATTTGAGGTATTATCTATGAGGATCTTTTACATTATACCGTAATCTCACCTTCATCATACTATTCCATATACCATTCATTCCATACTTTCCCTAATTGATTGAAGTTATTTTACGCTCCCTTACCCATGTTTTTTGACCTTGGTTTTGATCCATTGGTTCTTTAGGCACCTTCAGAGAGGGGATTTAGATGAAATTTTAAAAGTTGATTCATTAGTTCATAAAAAAGTAGTATCTTAGGGAAATATGACAATGGTTTGGAAATTTCACTCTTAATTATTATCATGTTCTATCTTATTCATAGTGATACTAATTATAAGTAACTTGGGGAAAATTAGTATCATTGACCCATGTCATTATTTCCTAATTATAACTGCATGTGGGCAAATTAGGAACAACACCTTTACCATGCTTTATCACATTACCTTAACATTATTATTATTATACTATGCCATTTGCCTAATTCATGAACTTGATACTACCTAATTAGATCCTCCATTATAGGAGGACCTATTGTGACTTGTAGTCTCATTTTGGACTATGTAGGAAATGGTCAATTTACATTGAGGTCAAGTTGGTGACCCCTTTTCCCATGCTCTTGCTATTTTGTGAGAAATTTAATTTTTAATGTTCTCTCTATTTTAAGAGAATGTTTAATCCATGCTCTCACTATTTTTCAAGTTGTACCATCCTATATCTCATAATTATTAGTCAAGTTAAGATGCCTAGAAAATTCCAAAAACATTTTTAAAATTTCAAAATCCTAAAATTAAGAAAATCAACTTACAATCTCTTAAAGAGATTTAAACCCCAAAAATTTAAGAATGTTTATCCTATATAAACCTAGTCATCCATCCTTGATCTACCCTACTAGGGTAAAATCCATTGTTGGTTCCAATCCATTCCATACCCATTAGGGGTGTAACCTTCCCTTTGGATGTATCCTTATGTAGGGGCACCATCCAATTCACACTTTTAGGCCAAGCTCACAACTTTCACCCTATTGGGGCAACACCAAAGTGTCTAGCTTATATCAAGATATCTTATCCCCACATGTCATTCCCTCACATATAACCTTATTTGGGGGCACCAATTATTTATCATTCCATCAAGCCTTCACATGTAGATATTGACTAGGTTAATGACATGATGCTTTTTTTTACTTTTACTTTTAAGATTTTTGTGTGTTTATTTGCTTAGTTGTTTGTTTGTTTACATGTTTGTTTTCTTTCATTTTTGTGTCTTGACTTAGTCTATATGCATTTATTGTGTTATTCCTTACGTATTGTTCTTGAGTCTATCCATATTCATAGGTAAACATTGTCATCATGGTTTTTATCATTGGTGTATTATTTTCAAATGTTTATTAGATCAAGAGTCAATCCTTATGCACATTATGACCATGTCATCATGGAATTTTATATCATAATGCATACCATTACATGTCACAAAAAAATTAGTTTAGTGTAGCTTACAAGCAATGGTGATGCAGAAACTTCTTGTTCATTTTGGCACATCCTCCTACCCTCCTTGATCAAATCAAACCATTGAAATTTTTGGTTGTATCAATACTAATTAGGATGATCATCTTCACATTGGTAGGTACAACTAAATTATTCACATTAATCAATTCTTATTCTTTTATTCTATTCCTCATTCCATTTTCTCCCACTTTTGGGTGAACTACATTGGTCTGAGGTCTATTTAGACTATGTAGGTAGTTGATTTAATAGTTTTGGGAATATTAGAGTCTTATTCCTAATTTAATTAAAGGTCTAAGTTGACTAAATTAGTAAATGATATTACAATAATTTAACCAATGATTTGTATAATTTATTTGACTTTCATAGTTTTTTTTCAAACTAGTAATGAAAGAGAAAAAATATAACTTATCTTAAAACTAGGCTAATATGACTGAGATAGAGGCTCATACCAACTATGGACTAGGATAGTGTCATGAATCTAGATCTATATTTTGTTTGGTGAAAGGATAGGAGCATTGAAAGTAAGATACTTCAGGGTCTGACGCTATAGTCCAAGTCCTATTGTTGTTGTCCAAACTAGTCATAGAGATCTGATTTTTGTTTACTGACCCTATGTGAGCCTGCCTATGAAATTTCAAGCCCTGAATGTCAATATAGTTCCTTGTAAACTTGATTTAATCTCCAATCCTAGACCTTCATTGTGTTTGAATAAAACTTTGAGGAATGGGGGGTTAATGTGTGTAATATGCACTAAACATGTATCCACACCCCTCATGTGGGCACATTGCCTACATACAAATACTTCAAAGAGGGATTAAGCCATATGTAGTTCTCCCACTTGATATGATTTATGAAATTATGTTATGCAGATGTAAAAATGCCAAATTGAGAGTGTTTGAGGTGGCTACGGACTGGTGTGAGGGTTTGAATAGATTGGTAGCTGTATTAGATGGATTTATGTAGAGAATATGGAAATTTTCCTTAGTAGTCTTGATTGTATTCTTTCTTGATTTTGTAATATTTTCCAACCCCTTCTAAATGAAAATTTCATGGACTTTTATAGAGATATATTGGTCATGGTTTAAATGCATTCGTGTTAGGTTGATATAATGAAGAAGAGGAATTAGGATAAAATGGTCATCTAGTCTTGAAATGTGATTAGAAAAGAGTGTTAAAAATGGGACACCCTAGGGTCCAGTGCTATAATCCAACCCTAACACTCCTATCCTATAGATTTGGGACCTAGGAGGATGGAATAATCATGAGAAATGGGGTCTGGCTGAGCTAGAATTAGGTCTTGAAATTTTATGGATGATTGGGAATCAACAAAAAAGTATCTATAAGGGTCAAGAGAGTATGCAAGAGGGACCTATGGTTGGGTGTCACAAGCCACACTCAAGCTACCAATTTTGACATTTTATATGACTAAATTTGCCTTGCCTTCTTTCTATTGATGTAGCAAAGTGAAATAATAGGATAAATAAAAAGTAGAAATCATACCTAAACTTACCTACAAGGGTTAAGCTCATGAAGTTATGTGATGATGGGTGTGCATAGAGA